>VWZW01005069.1:130318-311984 GCA_013397115.1 Edolisoma coerulescens | reverse complement strand
CTCCCGGGGGCCGGCGCGCCGCGGCAGCGCAGGCGGCGGAGGAAGGTCTCCTGCTTCTCCAGCATCCAGCTCTTCCTGGTGTCCGAGTGCGCCCTGATGCTGGCCCAGGGCACGGTGGGAGCCTACCTGGTGAGTGCGGCCGGCCGGCAGCCCCCCGCGCCGGCGGGGCTGAGGCGCGGGCGGGGATGCGCGGCGGAGCGCAGGGGAAGTTTCCCCGGCGCCGGGGCGGCTCTGCGGGCAGCCCCCCAGCCCGGGGGGGTCACGGCAGCCCGGCGTTCGGCGGCTGAAATGACTCAGCAGTGCCGAGGTGTCACCCACCCGCTGCCTCCCAACTTGTGCGGCCGCCCCGCGGGACTCCCGAGCGCCCGGAGCGCGGCCGTGCCCGGCGCGGGCTGGCACCAGCGCGGGTCCCCGGCTGGCCGGGCACTCGGCTCCAGCGCCAGCCTTTCCACTTCACACTGAATAAATACCGGCAGAATCTAGTGGGGCATTTACTTCGTGCCTCCCGCGGTACCGGTTTTCCTTATCCTCTTAAGTGATGCAGCGGTGCAAAGCGCAGCAGCCCCGAAAGTCCCAGTGTTGGGTACAGAACAATCCAAATAAGACTTTAGGATTAAATCTGCATAGTGAGATGTGGTGTCAGAGGCAGAAGTGTAGTAGAAGAGTTGGGAAGATGTCCATACGGCTGTGCTTGTGCCTTGAAGTGTACAGCCTGTGGAAATGTTCTGCTTCCAGCAGATGTAAGTGTATAGTTGATTTAAATTTCTCAAAATAGCTTGCTGGATTTGAGAATTATAGTTTCCATGGAAAAGAAATGTATTCATAATCTCTGAGGCTTTTTGAGGCCATACACATAATATATTCTACAGTAAATGTAACAACTCTGCATTTGGTACTTGTATTCAGTATTTAGCATTGCTTCTCTCACATGCTCAAACTACTTATGCAAATTTGTACTGAACGTGATCTATAATTTTTCAAGGTATGTGACTAAACTAACCTCGGTTAATATTCCCCGTTAATATGAAATGGAAATTAGAATTCATCTCCATATAATAAAACATAAGTTTAGTTTGAAATATACTTGTAATTCCAAAGGAAACTGCATCACATCTGATGAAATAAATTCAGCAGTTCTATACCCTAGGTGAGTATATGGAGATATAACTTAATTGTAGGAGCCTGACAGGAACATGTTTTATGTGAGTAACACCTTAGTAAGTAAATATATTGTTTCCGATGAGCTACTTGCAAAATGAGCTGTCAGTGTGAATGAGTGTGGGATAATCCTTCCTCAAAGTAATAGCCAAGGAAGAGCCCACGAGTGATGTCACCCAGTGGGCACCGGTGTGCCAGGAATGTATGGATCTGCTAGAGGACTGTATATCAGCATTCTTTGCTGGGGTGTTTGAGCGTAGGATCAGCAGCAGTAGTCCCTAGTGTGGCATTTTCCTCAAACTCCTTTGCATTGCTCACTCCTCACCAGTTTAGCATTTCTTTTCCTGTTTTCCCCGACTCCTGGGGCATGCTTTGTACCGGAGTAGCATTGCTGCTCCTTTGGAGTGTTTCACACACCCCAGCCCCACCGTCTGGAACTGAGCACTGCGATTCCCAGAGTCCTCCCTCCTCCGAGGGGTGAGCTCGACTGAGGTGCTGCTGTCTCTGCTCGCTGCCCTCCTCCAGGTCTGTATCCCAAACAGCGTGACAGTGTGCCCCGTGGCCAGCCAGATCCACAGGCAGTGACAGCCAACTGGGCAGTGGGGGGAAAGAAAAAAAGCAAACTGAACTCAAAACAATCCCTAGCATGCATAAGCAGTGGCCCAGCTGCACTGGCCAAGTGTTCCTCTGTTCCCTGTATAATTTATCTGCCGTCATTGCAAATACCACGCAGCTCTTCATACAATGAACAGATGCAAATGTGGATTGTCATTGCAGGGTGAATCTGTGCTTGAAGCGAATCTGCCCGGCACTGGTTACAGGTGCTGCAGGGCAGTGAGAGCAGGAGCAGCAAAGATGCTTGGTGGAAAGCATGGAGGGTTTAATCGTTTCTGCAGACTGAGTGTCCCGTGGGGCCAGGCGCTGTTCTCAGGTGCTGTCATGGGGTGGAATCAGTGGAGGCACTGCAGAGTTGCCCAGGTGTAATTTGCTCAGGCCCCCGGGACCAGCGGGGCTCGGCGGTGGCTGCTGGGCTGCTCCCCCAGGGACAAATTAGCAGGCGAGACAAAGCAGAGAGCAAACAGAAAGACAGACAAATAGGGAGATGCTGCGTAGGACAGGCATAGTGTGTGGTTCTGGGCAGTTGAATAAACTACTAATTTTAGCCTGCCAGCAGTGAGGGAGTTCTGTATTCATACTTCTGCTTTCCTTGGCCACATGTGTGACTTTCCCTAGTTATTTGTAACTCAGGAAGAGAAACCTTTTTTTGCCTTATACGGCGACAAGTTGGTTTCCTCAGATTTTATCTGTCTTGTTCTGCACAGGGGGACCATGAGTGCAGCTTGTTAAGAAAACAAGCCAGGGGCTTGGCTTTTCAGGAGTGATTGAAGAGCTCAGTTTGGATTGGGCTTGGCTTTCATGTCAGTACATTTAGAAGTGGCTACTCTTACTTCTTTTTAGAGATGTAAAAAACCTCCCCTTTTCCATGTTCACTGTACAATAGACTAGCAGCACCCGCTTGAATATAGGTACAAAGTATACATTCATTCATTATGTGGTTTTTAAGCAAGGATCATTCACTTTTATTTGTTCATAAAACATTGTGCTTGCCAACAGGGCTTTATAAATAATAAATGCTGATAAAAATCTATATAAAGTCCAATTCTTTTCCCACAGAACTCAGCAGTGAAAATACCCCAGGATGCCAGCAGTAGATGTCTGTGTTTAAATAGTGCGGTGTCTCTGAGGTTCTTCATGTGAAGTTTTAGGGAGTATTTGATCAATGTCACGTTCCAAAATATTTGTCTATTATTATGCTTGCTGTTTGCAAAATGCACGTGTTCCAGAATTACTTGGTGCCATATCCTGCATAGTTTATGCAAATACAAGCCTGCGCTGCTGCTTTAATTTCTGGGGCTGCTGAATACACCCTATTATTTGCATATTCGTGTAAGGTTTTGTGTACGCATTTATTTGGCTTCATCTAATTACTCCTGCGTGCTTTTGGAAACTTGAATTTCCCAGCAACTGCAGTGGCAATGGGGAAAACGCTGCTTGTAGTCTGCAGGCATTCCTGCTGCAGAAGTTACTCAGGATTTTCGCAGCAACTTTTAAAAGCCCAGCTGATTTCCACCCTCGGTTGCTCTCCTGCGGCGCTGGGCAGTGGATTAAAGAGCTGAGGGTGACTGGTGCAGATGGCACCAGGAGGGAAGGGCTGGAGCCTCCGTTCTCCAGCAGGAGCCTTGTGCCTTTCGGGTGGATGCAGCAGTGTGATCAGTCATGCCAGCCGTGCAGCGATGAGGATTTCGATAAGGCTGATTCACATACCTTGGCAACACTTTCCTGCCTGTCCACCTCCCTCCCCGTGAATTCCTGCGTGCACTGTATTTTGGAATATTTTTACCGGAAATAACGTTCCAAGTGCTCCTGACGGTTTATCGCTGAGGCATTTCATCACCCTGCCAGTCAAATCTTTTGCCTAGCCAGTGGTGAAATCATTGCTCGAGCAGAAGGCAGAGAGCTCTCGGTTTGAGAGCCACAGTTTGCGGAGCAGGAGCGCAGTTTAATTTCTCTCCCTAGCCTTTAGCCTCGACTCGCTCTGGTTCAAACTGACCTAGTTGCAGGCATCCAACATCTGCCAAAGTCATGGGCTTCTTTAGATAAAGGGCATGCATATGGGAAGCGCGTTGGGAACCAGTTCTGTGGTGTGCTCTGGGGAGCTGTTTTTACAGAGCTTTACTGAGCTGTCTCTGTTTGCTACAGCTTTGAATGCAGCTATTCATGTGTTTTATCAAGTGATAGAGGATGACTGGCCTGAGCATGGGATGGAAAGGAAAATAATTGGTCCCTCCGAAGGAGGGTGCATTGGTGTTTGCGTGGGAATGAATGCCAAATTGTTTCTTGTTTTGCTGAATGAAAACTTTTGAGCCGTGCTTAACTTCCTGGGGAGAGCTTTGCCCATGCAGCAGTGTTTGACTGCAGCCTGCAAAAACTCTCTTAACTAAGTGTCTGCAGTAAAATTAGTGCTGTGTGACTCCAGGTGAGAGAGAGAGTGTGTGTGTGTGTGTGTATGTGGTCTCTGACACAGGCTCCTTCTGTGCGGTTTTATTGCTTCTGGGGTTTGGGGTATCAATGAAAATGTTGAAATTCCATCTTCAGGAAAAATATAAGTACCAAAGATAAATACAGAAGTTAATCACCAAAGGGTTCCTGTTGGAACAAACAGAAATAGGGGCCCTGTGTGATGAACACCTGGGAACTGAGGGGTTAACAGTAGAATTTGTCTCTTGGATTTTTTAAGTCGTTTTGGTGTGCAACCCCTTCCCCTCCAATGTTAAATGTAACAAATACAATACTGTGTTCTGTGGTACAGACCTGGGCAAACCCTCCTTGAAATCTGGCAAGATCTGCATGGAGGATGTCATTAAAGTCAGGTTTTGGGAATACTGCAGTGCTTCAGAGTTTTCTATTGTGTTTGGTTCTTTACAATAGAACTTCCCTCTGAGTATTTCCAGTGCAAACGGACTGGGTGGGAGAAGTGTTGTGGGTGGGGAAACTGAGGCAGAGATAAAGGCTTGATTTTGTTTCTGAAGCTATTGATAAAGCTTTTGACTGGTTGACAGCAGCAGAGCCTGAATGGCTTAGGCATGGGCAGACTTAACTACAAGAGTACTTTTTCCTTTTTAATTTATTACTGTTTTTAATAAAGTATTTGTTATCCTAGAATAAGAACCATCTTTAAAATACCGCTGTCTTTTTTTTCTCTCCATCCTCAGCAGTGCTGAGTAATAAATTAGCTGTAATGTTCATAATTTATTTGTCACTGGGGTAGTTAAGGGGGAAGAAAACCCATGGAGTGAAAATAAACATTTTAGTGGGGATGAATATTGCCAAGCATTGGCTGGTTATTGCTTACTGCTCATTTTCCCTTAATATATCTTTGCTGGCAATGTTATTTCTGGAAAGTTGTTTCTAGTATGACTTTCCCATTAGAGAATATTGTCTATTCTGCAGCTGAGTTGCACAGAAAGTTATTCTAAACTAGCTCTTTTGACTACATTCATATTTCTTCACTAAGAAGCCTTTTGATTTTTTTTTTTTTTTTTGGGTCTTGACTGCAGAATGGAGCAGAAACCAGATCCAGCTCTGGGTTCTGATGCTTTCAGGCTCCTGTGGGGTGTGCATCGGGAGTGTGGCATGGACACATTAATATAAAAACTTTATTTAAGTTACAGAAACAAATTCCAATCGAAGTGTAGGTTGGATTTTTTGAGTACCAAGAAAACTTGTAACTGGCATTTATATGTTGATTAGGAGAAAGGGGGTTTTTTATCTGCAACTAATAGATGAAATGGTGTAGAGATAACGTGCTTATCTCTTACATTATGTATTATGTGCAATTTGCAGCTTACAATCTGATGTCTTCTTGGTTAAATGCATTTAAAGGCAAAATGCACTTGATGTCTAAATGTGGACTAATTGATTTCAGTGTTTTTATTATTTTTTAGCAGAAAGTTCTGCAGTTCTTCCATTTCTCTGTAAGGGCCAAGCGATGTTTGTAAGCCTTGAAAGAAAGAACAGCCTGTTAGAAATGTTATGGTCCATCGTAAAACCAATGCCTCATTTCTTCCGGCCAGCCTTCGCTTCCAGAATCCCTCTAGCACTTGCACGGTGCCTGTGTGACAGGCTCTCTGGGGTTTAATGGCCTGCAGTATTCCTGCAGCTGAGGTTTAAAGGGATCTTGAATCAGAGCAGAGAACGCGTTGGTCAGAAGGGCTGTGCCATTCTTGCGTACAAACTTCATGCAGTGTGGCTCTTCTAGTGGTCCTGTAGCCCCTGTCCCAGAGAGAGCTCAGTGGAACTGTGATCCCTCCCCTTGTCTGCGAGGCAGAGCAGGTATTCCCTGTTTCCCAGAAAGGGGTGTCTCTCAGGTTTGCATGGGCTTTCTTTTCCCTTACTTTCAGGATATTGCAAAGGACCAAAAGCCAACTTCTGTCCTGCTACAGCAGTGTAAATTTATTGCTTCAGAAGGGTTATTCTGCAATTCATCAAGAAGAATTTGTCCTCTGTGTATAATAATCCCTACTTGTAGACTCCTTGCTCTCCAGCTATTCCTTCACAGGAAGATCAAACAATGGCAAACTATTTAGTGGGTGAGGTTGCAGCTTGGATGAATTAGTGTAGCTTTGTCTTCTGATCAACACCAGATGAAACTACAAGTGTTGTATTTTAAGCATCATCCAAAGAAGTTTAAATAAATGTGATAGTACTTTGTGTAGTAACTCCTTTAAGTGCTCCACTGAAGTTTGGAAGACTCAATTTTTCCTATTGCACAGAAAAATGGGCCACTGATTTTGATTTACAAGGCTTCATTATAGCTCTGCAGCAAAACCAGGACTAGAACCCCAAGAGCCCCGTCTCCAGGTCACCTTGGAACAACCACTAGACTCTCTGTCTGTCCCTTCAATTCTCCAAAGCAAATAGCAGTGCCTGCTCCACTGAGTAGGGATTTCACACTGCCCTGCTCCATACGCTGTCGATGGGATCAATAGTGATTGCAGGCTGTTCAGGGAGCTCCTGGAGTGTCTGTCACTCCTCCCATCAGTGCTGGGAGGGCTCTGCCCTGTTATGGGAAGCATTCTGTAGTGTTCAGAGAGGTGGTCCCTGCGTCCAAGCTGCTTCTGTTTGAGAGGATGGGGTAAAAGGAGTGTTCCTTTTTCCCAGGTGTTAAAGGGGGATGCAGTTGTAATCATGTAGAGGTGAAGACTCAGAGCACAGGTCTGGATCTGCCTTTCCCCACTTAGCAAATCTAGAAAACACCTCAGAACTAAAATCAGATTTTCTAAGCTCTCCAGTCAGCAACTTTTTTTTTTCCAGCCTTATTCTCGATTTGATGTGCTTCAGCATTTTGCCACCTGAGTATTCCTTGCTGAAGAGAGGCAGGCAGCCCCCTCTGCTATTGCACAATGCCCACTGTATTGAAGTTGAAGATCTTTTACTGAGCTTCTGTTGCAGCAGTGCCTGAACACAGTCAGTAATTTTAGATGACTGTAGCATAAAAGCAAAATATTTATTTCTGGTTTGCTTGAATGTTTATCATCATTGTTATTTTCAAGAAGAAAAGGAATTTGCTTTGGTTTTTGTTTTTCCTCTCCGTTGCCTCTCCTTTCATAGTAGCCTTTCTCCTCACCAAGCAGCCAGCTGATTTCCCTCTATTTTTTTAACATCATCTTGGTGTCTGCAGCTATCACTTGGATGATTTCTGCATGTTTGCAGGCACAGTGGCTCTTAGTTAAGTGGCTGTGAGGGCCTGTGTGGGAGCACAGGAGTTGTTATTTCATGCTACATCTGTTTCCTGGGCAAGGATTGCTGGAATAGTCTTATTTTTAATATTTAAGTGTCCTTTTAAAACACTTACCATGCTGTTCACCTGCATGATTCATAATGTCTTAGTTTACTGAAAGCGAAAAAAACCTTAAAATTTAGTTTTATGGTGATCCATTAAATGACAGCGAAGTTTTTGACAGAACCTGGATAATTCAGTTGTATTGAGGTCTTCATGACTCACCCACTTTCTGAAGCAACTCTAGCAGGTTTGTTTTTTGGTGCATTGATGTTTGCATCTGAATCCAACATTTTCTGCAGTTGTTTTTGATTTTTTTTTTAAAGACAACTGCAAACTCTGCCATAAGGAAACTGAAAGAAAGTTTGGCTGTAGAGAAGAGATGTGTGGTGTGGGTGTAGAAGAATACAGAAACCTTTCAGAAATGTTTCACTTTTCATTTTCAAAGATAAATAGTGGTATATTTGTGCCATACTTTTTTTTTTTTGTCCCACTGAAAGACTTTTGCCTGAATTGAAATCAGCATTAGGTTTGGGTCAATATAAAAGAAACAGCCTTGAAATGCATGTTGCATACATGTATTTTAGGGTGATATTTAACATTTTAATATCTGGAGAACTGCATGAAACAATGTGGAATTGCTTTACAGTGGAGGGTAACAGGTAGTGGTGCCCTCTGCATTCCTAAAACAGAGGAATTACTCTATGAATTTATGTTTAAGGTGAAAAGTAAGCATTTTTCCTGGAGTCTTCTTGGAGCGTGTGTTAGATGGAGCTTTTCGTGCTCTCAGCTGGCAGGGAGCACCCACATTCAAACACAGCATGGCCAGAGGATAGCAGTGGTGGGCCTGTTTGCCATAGCAGGACAGAGTTCTGAGTTTTCTGTAGTTTCAGATTTATCTCATCCCTTTAATTCTCCAAAGGAATAACAGGGAGTGAGAAAACATCGTAACTTAATAGTTTTGCAAGCTGTCCTGTTGAACAATGAATGGTATTTGTTTTCTCTGGTAGAACTTTGCCAGGAAGGGCTGCAGAAAGACTGTGTGGAGTTCTTGGTTTTTTTTATTTCTGAAAAGGAGGATATGAAATAGTTGCTACTCCTTTCCACTTCTCAGCTTCATGCAAACATAGTTTGGCACATCATTAGCAGGAGACCAGAGATATGTTTGGGAACATTTTCGTGTTGGAATGTGGACTAAATCTCACACTTTGGCTTGAAAGGAATCTCTGAAAGGCTGCTGGAGGACTGGCATGTGCCTTGCTTGGGACAGTCTCAGGGCAAGCCCCTCTACCTCTGAAAAATGCCAGACTTGTGTGAACACATGTGCCTGTCTGCACTGAGAAATGCCAAGAGAGAAGAGGGCAAGCATTTAAAACTTTCCAAGAGAGAAGCTGAAATACTGACTGAAAGAAAATTATTTTGAAAAACATGAAAGGGGAATACCCCCAGTGGTGTCCTGCTGCTTCTTGTGCCCTGCTAATGAGTTTCACCTGCTGGAAACATGCTCACCTCTCATCCTGACATGGTCTGAGTGTTGTATGATGATGCATTGAGGTCCCAAATCAGGGATGGATCCTTTCTTACCCAGTAATTTGGAAACAACAGAAAAATAACAATATGTAACTAAGTTTTGATTTTTAAAGAGGAAGAATTAAGACTTTCGGTTTCTCAGTCCTACAGCTTGCTTCTCATCATCACCCTGAGCTGCAGGAAGAGCTGTAATTGTGATTTAGGAAAGCTATTTTCTCCAAGTTATTCTTCAAGCTTTAAATCTTTTCTTTTTAAAGGATATCCACCTTGCTTGGTGAGATGTTGTGTGTGTTAACCTTGGTCTGCAGCCAGATGCCCACCCAACTTCTCTCTCACTCCCTCGTTAGCACAGTGGGGGCAGAAAATGAGGTGAAAAAGCTTGTGGGTTGAGATAAAGCAATTACTGTCAGGGATAAAACAGACTTGACCTGGGAAAATTAATTTTTATTGCCAATTAAAATAGATTTTGATGCTTAAAACAAAGCCAAAAATCAAAACATCATCTTCCCCCCATCCCACCCTTTTTTTTTTTTCCCTAGGCTCTCTGTGAGTATGTCTCTATCAGATCCTCACTATGCTCTGCTGGGAGAGCATCCACCCTCGCCATGAGCTAAAGTAAACCATTAATCATGTTTGAGCACTGACATGCTCTTTGCAGAAACGTTGGCTGCTGTTGGGTGAATGGTTTCCCCTGTGCTTGGCTCCTGTCTGCAGTTGGTGATCAGTCAGTGGTTTCTGTGGTGTCCCACTGGGCAGCAGGGCTCAGCCCAGGGAGAAGCGTGTCTGTGTGGCTGAAACGTGGTGGTGTTCTTTCTGTCCTGCAGGCATTGTCTGTAAAATGTGATTTTTGTGGGAATTAACCTTCCCATAGCCTACACCAAGTGCTCTAGTTGGTGATAGAGAAAGTGCTGGTCGTGTAGGCCCTTTATGAGAAATAGTGGGCAGTGTTTTTAGGGCTCACCAGCAAAGGAAAACTGTGGGTTTTGTTTTTGTCTTGTCCAGCGTACAGGGCTGAGCGCGGTTAATTACAATGGGCCTTTCAGCCTCTGCATGAGATGCACACTTTGTTTCCTGCTGCCTATGGCTAGTTATAATGCAGGTCCTTCTGTCTGAAGCCAGTGCAGCTGCTGGCTGAGGGACAGGAGCTTCGGCTGAAGGGCTGCCTTGTCTGGGGGTGCTTGTTTGCGAAGGGCGGCGATGGCTGTTTGGGTGATCCCAAATGGTCTCATCCAAGGTGCTCAGCGCAAGGAATGCCCGCTGAGCTCAGCTGTGTTCCTGCAGGAACCTGTTTTCTCCAGCTTTGGCCCAAAGAGGGGTGCTTTGACCCCAAGTTTGTATTTTTGATACCAAAATGTGATACCAAAACCACATGCCTGCTTGAGCCCTTGGGTCACAATGCTACGATGCTAGTCTAGGTTGGGTTTTGGTTTTTGTTAGTTCTCTTTCTATAATCTGTGGTATTTAATACTATTAAAGAATTGTAACTCAAGGGAGCTGTTTATGGTTACTGAAGAGCTTTCCCACAGCCTTTGGGATTCAAACCTACCAGCTTCAGAGAGCTGAAAGAGCAAAGGCTGAAAGTATTCAAGTATTCCATGGAGCTAGATAAACTGTTCCCTTCCATGAGTTAATTTGCTTAATTGAGGCCGCTTCTGCATTGACAAATCACTGTGTGAATGAGTGGATTCCAAAATCAGCTTGGGAGTTATTTGATGGCTATTGAAGTTAAGCCACACTAGCAAGCCATGTGCTAGAGGCACAGTTTTGTGGGTTTGCTGTGTCATTTGGCACAACTGCACAAGCTTTCTCAGATGCTGGCCGTGTACAGAAGTTCAGTGTTTTCCATGGATTAGGATGCACCAAGGCTACTGTGTTGCACTTAATCTCAGTTCTTGCTCTTAGCAAGAAAGCAGACGTTTCAAACTTCTTGCTGTTTCTTGGGGAAGCATTTGGGGCTTATAATGTAGCCCCTCATATTTGAGATGGCATTTACTGATTTGAATTATTCAGCTTAATTCAGTGCTGGACAAGCTTTTTGCCAGAATTTTTTTTTTGCCTTCTTATTAAAATAGATCCCTAATGAATTACTGTAGTTGTAAGATCCCTAATGAATTACTGTAGTTGTATATAATGACTCTTGGGAAATACAGCCTCCAGAATCAGTTCTGTGTGTTTTCAGATGGCAAACTTTTGAAGTCTATCCCTGAACAGTGCCCAGGGTCCCTTGTCATTATCTAAGTTTTCCAGATGCTCCCACATTAATAGACTTCATCTTTGGTATCTGTGGGCAGGTATCCAGTGAGCAATTGGTTAGCAGGGTAACAACTTGGAGGTAAACCTGGATGTTTACCAGAGTTCTCTCTGCGATTTGGTATAACATTGTAGCATCTCATTCATGGAAGTTTTTTTTTCCCCCCCAGGCTTTGCTACAATGTTTCCAACCCAATACTTCTGTATCCCCATCTTCAAAACGACTTGCTCTGAGCTGGCATTACAGTCTGGGGGAGTGGTTGGCCAAAATGGACACAAATATTCTGCAAATGGCTTGTGGCAAAGCGTGGTCTTCTGGTTTAGTTAACCAGCCCTTTTGGCATGAATGGAGTGTGTCTGGTTACTCCAATACTTGTCTGCAAGTTACTGTTGAATTTGATCAAGTTTTCATGGATTTCTGTTAGGCATCATGCTGAGGCTTCAAGGGATGGGATTTTTAAGAGGTGCACAGAACTTTGCTACACTGGAAGTGCAAATGAAACTAAAATGACCTTTGGTTTCTCCTTTGTTTGCCCCCTGTAGTGCATAGTGCACAGATTCGGACACTTTCAATTTGATTCTCAGCATCCTGATTGTGCTCAGAACTCTTGGTATCCAGACAGCATCACAAAATATTAGGTTCATGGAGTGTTTCCAGGAGTTCTGTCACTGTGTATTTTCTTGACCTCCTCCTCGCCCCCACTGCTCAAGCAAGTGAGAGATTAAATGATGGAGGAACAGCAACTTGATTCCTCTGACCCAGTACTGGCGAGGCAGATTCTGTTGATGGTGGCATCTTGGGCAGGAACAGAGGAACATTCCTGCCCCGTGTGGGTAATGTTTTCAAGCCAAGCTCTTACTTTGCAGCTGGCTATCCAGACCTGTCATGTCCAAACTGATTCCCTTCACCAGTCAGAACTAATATTCATGCCCAGAGAAATCTGGATTTATTCGCATTTGGACAGTGTGACATGTGGCAGACTTGGGAGAGGACAGCTTAGCCCATGGGGTAACACTTGTTGGCTGAGGAACAACTACTAATTGTGTTTTGTGGTGAAGGTGCAGACCAGGCATGCTTGGGCTCATTTCCTGGCTCTGTCATGGACATCTCCAGGCCTTCTTTGGGCTTTGTCTCTCAGTCAGCAAATGTGCTCTGTTATTGTCGAGTTCCATGGTCAACGTGTGGTGTAGGATGATGGGCACTGAGCTGCTCCAGTGATGGTAACTGGGATGAAAGAGGGCCCTGAACCAGGTCTCTAGCAGTTAATCATAATCAGCTGAACTAAATTAATTAATGGGGTGGTAATTTTGTGCTATCCTACCTGTGATGATCCTACCTATGATGCAGCCTTGTTGCCAGCTGAATCCTATCCCCGTTTCCTTCACACCTGCCTGAAATATCAGGGCTGAAACATTTAGCTCTTTGCTGTTTGTGGCTTCACTGGAAGAGACTACTTGGGGTTGCTTTGCTCACTCTTTGGTAAGTGCTGGATTTTAAAAGAGCCTGAGGGTGTTATTTTCAAGGATGTTTTCTGAGCCATACTGTCATTGACAGAAGTGACTTACTCTAAGTGTCTCTTTGAAAATGGGACTCTTGTTCCAAAGCCACTAAAGTGCTTTTGAAAAATCTTCTTCTGTGTTACTGACTGCAGTGGACTGTTTCAGTGGTGTCTAGCTTCCTTTAAAGCAGGGCAAAATTAGAGCCTAAATGTTGTGTGCCTGGCTAATAAACTGTATTGTAATTAGTACCTTGGGGAGGCAGGAACCAGGGAGAAGCTGAGTATAAAGAGAATCAACTTCATGTAGAAGCTGTCTGCAAAGGGTGAGTGGAGAACTGGAAGGAGATGAAAATGTGGGATTTGAAATGGCTGTGGAGGTTGAGAGAACCCAGTTTGGGAAAGTACAAGGAGGGAAGAGAGAGCACTCATGTTGGCTGCTGTAACCATTAGTTAGTGAATGTCTCTGGCTTTGTGTTGAATGCTGAATGCAAAACCATTCCCACTCTCTAGTGCCTGAATGATGGATTTCTCCCAGAATTTGATATGCTCCTGCAGTAGGAGCAGCAGTCCTCCATGGGAACCCCTTTCCTGTTGTGCTTTTGCTCACATCAGACTCTGATAGGTAAATAGAAGAGGTGGGGCCTTCTGTTTTTCTTGCATGTGCTCATTAAAGATTTTCAGGGTCTGGTGATTCTACAGTAAATAGATTTAAGGTCACCTTCAAGCACTGACTTGTCTGTTTATACCATGGTCCTCCTTGCTCACCTCCCAACCTGCCTCTCCCTTTAGTGGGAAGTTTGGCAGCAGCCAGCACATGGCTCCTGTTTGTACCCTTGGCACTGCACAGAGACAACGTGAAAGGAGAAATGAGTCGTATGTGAACAGCTTTGTAGGAGGGTGTTACTTAGCAAATAAGCAGGATGACACGGGCAGTGCTTGTGTGGGCTGCAGGGTGTGAGGCGGGGATAAGCAAGCAGCTCATGTGGCTCTGGGACAAGCTTGGGGTGTTGCTAGTTAGGTGCTAGAGAGACCCCAATTCCTCGTGCAGAAGTTTACAGTAATTCAGTATTTCTTTTATGAGTTGTTACAAAGTGGAATGGCAGTACAACGTGGCCATTTTGTTGTTTCCCTTTTAAATGGCTTCCTCTGTCCCAAGGCTTACTAAATTAAAGCATTTGATGTACTGGTTGATGAGAAAAGCCTCAAACTTCTCCCTAAGCCGAGTTCCCATTTGCTGCAGCCAGGCATCCTTTCTGCTGGATAGGGAGTAGAGCAGGACAGATATCAGCAGAGCCACAGCAGATGAGGAGAAAAGTAGTAGGACTTGTCAGAAAAGCTCCTCTCCCAGTATATAGCTTTTATATAATCACTGTTGTCCTCCAACCGTGAAAACTGAACTCCTCTTCCTTCAAAGCTTTTATTAATGCTGCCTCAGAGTGTCCTGCCTGTGTCACTTCTGCCCTTGGTTCATGCCTGGCAGCTGGGAATGCTTCTGCAACCCGCTCCACAGGCCTTGCTTCTTCATCTGCACTGTGGCAAAACTCGGGTGCAACCCTTAGCCCCGAGTCCAGCTCTTGATCATAAATTAAGATAACTTGAAACCCTTCGCATGACAGGTTTCCTCGTCAGGCTTGCATTATGGTATCTGCGTGGTAAGTGCCCTGTTTATAGTAGAAAGCCTTCTCTGCAGGCATGGAGTGTTGTGTTAGGAAGTGTTTTATTAGATGAACAAGCAAACCTGCACTCAGTTGTGGAGGTGGAGAAGGGAGGGTGCTGCAGTGTGACAGCTTGGGATCGCGCCTCTCCAGCGGTAGTACACAGTCCATGTGATAGTATGTAGGAATGGTTTTTTCCCTGTTAAGAGTCTTCCAGCAACATGAATTTCATCTCCTCCTCTCAGCTGGAACCCAGCATGATGGTGCCCAGGGTGCAGAGTTCCAGACCTATGTATGAGTCTTGCTGCCAGTTCTGTATGTGGCCAGGAGTGCTGTAGGAGCCTACGTTTGAATTACACACTTTGAATTCCTCCTCATCTGGCTTTGTACACCTCCTTGCTGGCCACGGGGGAAAAAAAAAGGGATCCATCTCTGAATGTGTCGAAGATGTTCCAGCAGCTTTCCCTTGGCTGTTTACTTTGACAGAGAGATTGGCTGCCCCTGCTCACCAGCCCCTGCTGCTGCACAGTTATTCCACATGGAATTCTTCATCCTCCAGGTCTGAAATGTGCCAGCAGCGCTGTTCTGTGCTACAGTTTTTTAAAGCATGCAGAAATACAGTTAGAGGGTTGAGGTTTGTGCTTCTTTGCATGTTTATGATGTGTTGTTTGGCTGCCAGTGAAAATGACATAACATTTAAAAATAAGTAAGGATTCAAATATCCACTGGCTTCATTGTAAGTGTGCTACTCAAGGAAAGTTTGTGCTAAAAATGGATTCTGGCACTGGGTGTTTTTATGTAGATACCTTGTCAGAGACTGAAATACCACCTGCCTTCACACAGTGAGGTCAGTATTGAACAGCAGACTCGGAGGCAGAAGGCTTGTGTGGACACTAAGTCTGTGGTTGTGATTATAATATCGCTGTTGGTTGGGACTCTAAAAGGTTAAAAAACTAGATTTTGGATGTGGTGTGCATCTGTTTCAGAGCAACAGAAAAAGCCTTTCAAGTTTCATGTGGCCTGGCTCTGTACCTGGGTCTGCTTTGAGCTGTTGGTGACTCAGGCTGACTTTCCATGATGAACGTGAGGGGGTAGCTGCAAATAACACCCCAGTGATCTTTTTGTTCACACTGCTCTAAATGGGGCACTGCGCCTTCCCTTCCTGGCGGGAGCTGGGAAAGGGGGTCAGCCCATTGTGTCCCGTGCAGGATCCGTAGGAAGCAAATGAGGAATCCTGCCTGCTTTGCTGTTTGCTGCAATGAGTGCCTGGGTTAGAGGTTAGGTTTTTATGCAGCATATTCGGTCAGTGTGGATCCCAGTTTCACCAGAGTAGTGGAAAATGCACGTTTACCTTTCAGAGGCACGTGGCTTTTTTCTGGTTTAAGCTATTTTGAAACAAACTGTGGCTTTTGCTGATGTATCAGCTTCTGACCAAACAGGATATCCTCCATGGGTGCTGAGTACTCTTTGCTCTGTTTGCAGTGTGCAACAGCCTGGAGCATCGCTGTGTTTGTGGCACAGCTGTGAAACCCTGCAAAAGGTGCCCAGGTACACTTGTTTTGTGCTTTGTGTTGGCCAAGGGCCAGTGGCACAGGATGCTGTGGCTGCTGAAATGTGGGGAGGAGATGCACAGTGGGCTACGAGAGATGGCAGGAAAGTTTTCTGCTTGATTGCAGAGAGAAGAGGCTGCCAAAAATGTGTGCCTTGCCTCTACTAGGAGTGTGATGTGCTGTTTCTCTTGCTGCATGGTGCAATACCCTTTCTTTTCAGGCCCTGAAAATCCTGACCTTGAACATGTGCTTAATTTGGACTGTGTCAGTAACCTCAGAGCTGGTCACTAGAATATAAAATTAATTTTTCACACCAGTGAGGCTCAGATCCAAGCTGCAAGCTCCTCATGGCACCAGTACAGTAACTTGCAGATTTTCAAGTGCTGGCCTAGAAACAGCACAGGCACATGCAGCAAGAGCCAAGCTAATAACACCCTCCTTTCAGCAGGGGTTCAGCTGTGGCGTCTATTATCCCTGTCATGTGAATGCAAATTTCTCTGCAGAGATGATTTCCAGACCTTGTGCAGAGCCAGCTTGGGTGTGTTCATATTGCCATCTTCTTTTTCTTTCCCTTATGTTCGTGTGCCCAAAGCCAGCACAGGTGTTGGCATCTGCAATGAAAATGTGTTTTAAGTTTTGACTGACTTCATTGGACCAGGAAAGGTGTTCAAACAAGTGATCGGCAGCCTGAGACAGGAGGTCCTGATGCCCTCACTACTTCAGTGGGGTGAGGAGCAGCAAGAAGTGCTGTTGCTTGGGGCTGGGCAAAAGGTATTAAGGTGTTGCTCTCTTCCCAGCCAACGGATGGGGAAGGAGTGGGCAAAATGCCAAGGAATTGGCTGCCTTTTTAAAGGTTTGGCTCAACCACGAGTGATCCATCTCAGCGCTGGAACTGTGGAGCAGGAAAATGTCTGAGCACAGGATCAGCATCGTTCCCTTGGGCTTGAAGCCTGAGCCTGGTGTCTGTGGGAGGGAGGGTGACTGAGCCCCTGGAGACCAGCCCTGCCAGAGGAGAGCTTGCCCCCAGCACTGGGATCCCATTTGCCCCATCCTGCACGGCTGCTGGAAGAGAGGACAAGGTGATACCTGAAGAAGTGGGTGGAGGCACCTGGAAGCAGTGGCGTTTCTGGCATGGTCCCTTTGGCTCTTCAAGGAACCTGTGTTTCCCAGCTCTGGAATGGAGACTGTGGGAGATGGTTTGCGTTTGTTTTCCTTTGGGAACATAGTTGCCAGGCAATTATTTTACACCCTGTAGCACTGCAGACATGTCTCTTCAAGTCCAATCTCTTACCGCATAACTGAGAAAATGTATTTTACATTAAAAAGAAGCCTTTTGAAAAGGCCCTTCAGGCATAAAGTCAATGTGTTTTCTATATATAACCCAGTATTATTAATACAATGAACTTAACTGTAGACTCTGTGGGTGAATATGACTTGATCATGGGAGATACGAACAATATGATATTCATTTTCAATGTACTGTGTCTCTGGCTCCATAATGGTGTTCCCAGCCTTCAGTTCATTTCTTGGTGATAAAGTGGGGCAATAGTGTGAAGCAGGATTGTATTTTTGCTGAGCACTAATATAAAATAAACAGCCTATAGAGAAAACAAATTTACCTTGGTTCAGAAAGGCCAAGGTCTGTAGATTTGAGACAGACAGGAATGATGAATGTGAGCATGCATTATTGAAATAAGTCTAGAATGGCATGGCATAAGCTTCCATGGATTTAGTTACAGAAGTTGCAATATAAATTGCTTTGGCTGGAAAATTTTAGGTGGTGATAGATTTCTTTTTTTTTTGATGTGGGTCATTTATCACTGTGTGTGTTACGTGCGATATTTTCCTTTTTCAATCATTGAAGAGTGTTTTAGGGTGGTGTTAGGCGGCTCCTTTAGCCCAGGCCTGTTTGATGTCAGTCATCTGATAGAAATGCACACGTGCAGCCTGCTGTAGCTCGATGAGAGGAGGAGATGGTGCCAGCAAGCATGGTACAAGTTTTAATCATTTCTTGTTACTGTATGTTGCAGTGTGTTCACAGAGAGCCAGAAGGCTGGGTTACATGGTCTTTTCTAGATGCCCAGCCTGCTTTCTGCATGAGCAAGGTGTGCAGGTGCCCAAAATGGTGCAGTTTTTGGTGGTCCAGTTGACTGATCTGGTATAGACCTAGTCTGGAGGAGTGTGAGCTTGTGGAGTAACAACAGCCACACGGTTGATCTCTCTAATGCCAGAGCCACATCTTAGTGGATCTGCTGTTAAAAACTGGGTGGGAGATCTCTGGAGTAGGTGAAATGGGAGTCATGGAAAAAGGCAGTGAGGCTGGCACAGCTGAAGGCTGAGTACAGTGCTGCAGCTGAAGTATTTGCTGGTCAGAGCCCCAGTGACCTGCTGAGGGACAGATGGGAGCACGTAAGGGTAGCAGGCAGGCACGTTCCCATAGGAAGCTGTAGCTTCAGTGCTGTTCCCATTTTCCTGGGCGCTGGCATGTGCCACGATTAGAACGCTGGTCCTGCCTCTGTCCTTGTGCCTGCTCTGGGCTTGTCTGGTCCTGTGGGTGGTTTCACACCAGTCACATCTTGGGGTCGGAATGCATGATCTGCTCTGTCTTGTCTGTGTGAGTTTTGCTGGGTGCTGTCTTTGCTTCCTGGTAAGCATTTTGATCTTGGGTTAGAAGCTTTTTTTAACTAAATACCCTCTTAGTCGATTCTTTCCATCCCTGACTAAACAGCTGTGCAAGTTGACAGGAGTCAGGAAGTAGCAGCTTCACAGCTGTGGGCTCCTGGTGTTTCCCTGCTGTGTTTTAGCAGGAGGTTGTCCATCTGAAGCTGCTGTGCTTCTGCACCATCCCATGGCCCACATCCCTGCTCTTAAACAGCATCCATGTGAGCTGTGCTCTCGAGTGACCGACCCGGTCTCAGCACACAGGGACTTTTTATAATCCTTACAGCCTTTTCACATGACAACAGTATTTTACAGGGACCTGTCCTGTCTTTTGCACCATTTTATGTAACTCTGGGTAAACATAGTTAGTGTCTGGGAGTGGTGATGGCTGATCTGCTGGGGAACAAGATTGTGAAAGGAAATATAGGCAGTACAGTGTTTTTATCCCACAGTTACACGGGCACCGCAAGCACCCCACATGGGAACTGCAAGTATTTAGTCAGGTTATACCTTATATGCAGGAAGCCCCTAAAAGTGGAGCATGGAGTGTGGGAGAATGATTTTAGCCATGGGCAGGGGTTTATTTTGCATAAATGCAAGTAACATCTCTCCTATGCTAATGCTGATTTTGTAGTTGGTCTTTGTAAGGTCACAGCCAATGTCATAGTAAGAATTTGGGCTGTGCTGTCTGGGCTGCAGCCACACTGGATAAAATGCATTTTTGTTCCTGTTGTTCTCTGGCTAAAAATCTGCATGTTGACAGTTTATTTCCCAGCCCTATTTTTATTTTGGGATTTTTTTTTTTTTCATCTGACTGTGACTGTCAGTTTTGGAGGCTACTCTGCTGATGCTGGTCTCAGCATTTTGTACTTGGATGCTATTTTCTTCTGGATGCTCAAGGCTGGTATGATGGATTTGTTCTTTCACCATACCCCCCTGCTCCTCATAACCCACTTAGCAAAGGCAGAGCTGGTAGCACTGGGTAGCAGTGCTACAGCCAGAAGGAGCACACTGGGGAAGTGCAGTGTGGTCTGGCCAGAGGAATAAGGAAAACTGCCAGCTTTTGTCAAGAGGGTTGGAATTTGCCCTGTGTTGTCGTCCTCCTCCTGCTTTTGTTTCAGTCTTTTCCCCAAAGGGAAGCAAGAAAGTATTAGGGGATGGTGAGACTCTTTTTCCCTACTGTGAGTGGTTTAGCTTCTGTAAAAAGGAAAAGAATGGCTGAAGTCCCACTGAAATAGGAGTGGAATGAGAATTGGGACTCTGGTTTTAGTTCCCTGGTTTGTCACCGATTTACTGTCTCTGTCACTGTGAATTGCACTTGGAAATGGTGGGGGTTTTTGTACCTGAAATCCAGCTGTCCAAAATCTGACCCTTTTGAGGTCTGGCACCTGCATGTTTCTAAACACCATCCTGCTTTCTAGCCACTTGTATATATGTATGGTAAAAGCCTAAAATTTGGCAGCCAGGTCGAAATGTGGGAGACTTCCAAAGCTAGTTAATACCAGTTGGCCTTGGGAAATCACTTCTGTTGGCTTTCAATCTTCCAGCCTAAATTATTCCATCAGAAATTAATTTTGTTGACTGTACTTGTCTCATTAATAGTTGGCTCTCTACCTCAGTTTACACAGCTGTAATGAGTAATCATGAGTTTCCCATGTAGGTACAGCTCAGAAATGAGCACCACAGACATAATTTTGCATGCTCAGAGTTATATATTTATCTCGGAGAGATTCCCCAGTCTGTCAAAATTGGTGTTCATGGGACCCCAGCACCAGCCCCATTAGACCGTGCCTTGCAATAGAACCAGTGTTGTGGATGATAAATCCTTATCCATGGTGGAAGGTTTGGAACTATAGATGATCTTCAAGGTCCTTTCCAATCCAGACCATTCTGTGAGTCTCTGTCACACAGGTGCCTGGTGGATCTGCCCATGGCAAAGGGATGTTGTCTGTATCCCTCCTCCTTGGCATGCCTTGCTCTGAAAACACCAGAATCGTGTTTTCTAGCAGTCTGTGCTCACCTGCTTGGCTGACACAGCTCCCACAGAGGGCTGGCAGCAGCAGTGTCCCTGTTGGATGTGAGCTCCAGCACTGCTCGCGAGGCTGCTGGAGCAGGGACGGGCTGTGCTGTGCTTTCACAGAGGGCACCGTTGTCCCTCGTGAGTCACGGAGCTGTCTCATCCCAACAGGGACCTGCACCTGGTGTTGCAGGTGGAGTGGTGATCTCTTCTCCCTCTGACACGTACACCTGGCTTTGGCGTGGGAAAGATCACTGCTCTTGTGCTGCCTTTATTCATAGGATTTGATTTTTAGGTTTCTTTCTCCCTGCCTTCCTCAGCTCTTGGCTCTTTAGTGGGGGAGGATTACATCGATGGTATAAAATGATAGCTGCCTGTATGAGAAGAAGGCAGGAGTTTCAGAAAACATTAAAACAGTCCAGTTTTGGAGATCTGACTTGGACACTTACCAGAGTCAGGTTTGGGAGCTTTTGCTTATGCAAAGCAGCGGAAGTGGGTTGTTTCCATTTTCTGTTTTGTTGCCAATGGGGCTGTCTTTGTCCAAGTGTGCCCTGGTGTACCCTAGCAGAGGCAAACTGCCCTCGGAGAAGAACTGCTGTCAGAATACTTTAAAGTCGGTCAGGCTGGCTCCTGCTTCGTGAGGTTTATCAGCAGAGATTTTCAGTGCCTCCAGTGGGAGGCTATTTTTATTCTATCCAGGGGCTACCTTCTGCTCTGAGGTCTTTATCACATTTTTTTTGGGAAGAGAGAAACCTGTCTCTTTTAGGACAACCTTAAATACCTTCATCTTTTGCAGTCTGAAAAACCAGATAGTTTTTTATTCAAGGTAAAAGTTTCTGGCATTTCTGTGACACGTTCAAGATTTCTTTTGTTGTTTTTTTACTGTATAAGAGGGACACTGCCATAGACATGAGAATACCTTGTTTTCTCCCTTGAGCAGGGCTGACAGCAAGTGAGGTACTTAATGGTTCATCCTTCATGCTCTGATCAGTGCTGTGACTGTTGCAGAAAATCCACATTGTGTTTCACTGCACCATGTAATCAAGATTGGAAGAGCTCTCAAGAGATGATCTCGTTCATTTTCCTGCCCCGTGGCAAGATCAGTCATACCTGTGTCTTTCCTGACGGATGCTGTTAGAGGTCTCTCTTAAAGACCTCTGCAGCCTTTCCAGGCAGCATATTTCAATGCCTCACAATCCTTACCAGTAAAATCTGGTTTCTCCCTACCTCATATCTAACCTGAATCATCTCTGCTGCAGTTTAAACTTGTCACTTCCTGTCCTGTCCATTTTGAATTCAAAGAACAGGTCATTTCTTTTTGCAGCAATGTTAAATATTTGAAGACTATTCACATGCTTCTCTTTTCTTAGTGTTAAACACCCACAATTTGTTAAGTCATCCCTTCTTCATGGTGGATTTAAATCTTCTATGTAAACCTTAATTGGCCTGTCTTCTCAAAAATACTCTGTGACAATTCCAGTCATTAACTAATCCACAAACAGTTTAAACCCTTTGATCAGCATTTTATTTATATACTTTAGTAAAAGTGTTCGGTGCCAGCCAAACTGCCTATTTGTACATCACTGTCTCTGACTGGCTCGATGGCCTCGTGCTGGTGTGCAAGCAAAGTATCTGCAGGGTTTTCTGCTGCTCCCTAACTGCCCTTCATTCCAAGGGAAAGGCTGGGTGCCTGGCAGGATGTGAAGCTCAGTGTTGTTTGTGCCATGGTTCTGTGGGACAGGGCACTAGGAAGGTTTGTGCCTTCGAACAGAAAGGGAGCCCAAAGACAGGCTAACAAATCATGGAATCATGAGTGTCTGCAGGCATCCAAAATACACACTGATGAGCACAGGAATTCGGAAGTGGACATGTGCTCAGACAGGTGGTAGGCTGTGAAATGTCACTTGGTATTAGGACCTTCTGATGTGGCTGTATTTGAACAGTCAGGTCATGCTTGGAGGTCAGCTACTGTGCTGTGGTTTGGATGTCCTTGATGGGTATGTTTTCAGCTCCAAGGAAAAGTCAAGGAAATTTACACTTTAGCAGCACATATGGGGAGAATGGAAGGCACGGAATGTAATTTTCTCTGGATTTCTGTTGTAGGTGAGTGTTTTAACCACCTTGGAGCGGCGATTCAACCTCCAGAGTGCTGACGTGGGCGTCATTGCCAGCAGCTTTGAGATTGGCAACCTGGCCCTCATCCTCTTCGTGAGCTACTTCGGAGCCCGAGGACACCGGCCACGCTTGATAGGATGTGGAGGGATAGTCATGGCCTTGGGTGCCCTCCTTTCTGCGTTGCCTGAATTTCTGACCCACCAGTACGAATATGAATCGGGAGAAATACGCTGGGGTGCTGAAGGGAGGGATGTGTGTGCTATCAACGGGTCCACCAGCGATGAGGGACCAGACCCGGACCTTATCTGCAGGAATAGGACTGCTACCAACATGATGTACTTGCTGCTCATCGGGGCACAGGTCCTCCTGGGCATTGGTGCTACCCCTGTCCAGCCCCTGGGAGTTTCCTACATCGATGACCACGTCAGGCGGAAAGATTCCTCCCTGTACATAGGTAAGGCTCTCTGAACTTCTCCTCATGGAAGGCTTTCCTTGTGGGCTGGCATCTGGCTCTTGTTCCCTCTTTGGTGCCAGTGGAAGGGATGCCTCAAGGCCTCTTTTCCATGTGCGGCTGTGCTTGTGAAGGTAATTTGGCATGAAACACAGTGGTGTTTGCTCGTATTGTAGCAATGGTAAAGGTTGACAGCCATGGTGATTACTATGGGATGATTGGGCAGATGCTCATTCCTTCCTTTGTGTTTGTCCAGATTGCTTTAAATTCTTGTATTGGTGGCTTATGGCTGGGTTTTAGCTGAAGAATTTTCAAGTGGTATGTGTGATGATGATTGATTTTTTTTATTTTGTGATTGTTTTCCCACAAGATGCCCTAGTTCTTCCTGTTCCAAAGCATGTGTCTGAGTGATCACTGCAGTCTAAGGAGACTGAGAGGACACACGTCTTGTCACTACCATTGTCACATTTTAGCAAGGAAGTGCCAGTTACAGAGTGGGTGCTGTGACCCGGGGTGCTGTGGCAGGACCCTTGATAATGTGATCCCTGTAACGGAATGGGATGTGGAAGCTGGTGAGGTCTATTTTGAGATACAGTGAGCCTGAAGTAGAACTCATGGTTCTGGTGATCATGTTGCAAAATTCTTTCAGATGGTTAAGCTGTGAAATTTGCCTTTGATGACCCAATGAAACATCTCAGTTATTGGGGTAAAGGGCATTTGGGTTTCAGCAGTAGTTCCCCCTTCCAGCAGGTTTAAAGAGGATGTTGTTGGTGAAGTTTTCTTTGAAAAAATTCACCAGCTTGGCACAGTCCTCTTTCTGGAGGGCTTGTCACTAGATAGGCTGCTCCAATGCAGTAAATCAGTGGAGAGCATGCAGCCATTAATGAGATCCTTCTGCACTTGTTAGTATAATCCTGGTAACCAAAAGTGTGCACTTGTCCCCATCTTGATGGGACTTTCAGCTGAATGGGTGATCCTATTCCTGTTTGGTTTTTTTTTCCAAAGACATTTTTATCAAGTTTCCAAGCTGGATGTGGCCATTGACAGCAAAGCTGAGCGATCCTGCTGAATTTCCGAGTGCTGTTTACTGTCTTGGGACAGTGCAGAAGCCTGGTGGAAAGTCACTACAGAGCATGGCATTCCTGGATGTATTACTGCTTCACTTGGGGCTTCATCTGTGTATTCAAAACATGTCCTTGCTTTTCTGTAGCTGGCCATAAAATCATAGTATTTCAGCATTTAGCTTTGTCCTTGGGTCATTATTCATCTTCACTTGGTTCTGTAAGTGTTTTTGAGGGATCCACTGGACAAAGAAGGAAGATGTATAAAATACATGATACTGTACAACCCAAAGGTGAATAATGAGACTGAATTCACTGGAGCAACTGTGCCAGCACCATAAATGATGAGCTGGAATTAAGAGTGATTCTAAGGTTATCTATTATAAATAACTATATAGAGGAGCAGCAACTTCTTTCAGTCTGTTCCGTGGGCATTTTTTAAGCAATGCTTCATGTCTTGAGAACAGGGCTGGAGGAGGGTGCAGGAGAGAAGGATTAGGAAGAGTGATTCTTCTTCTTCCTGAGCTACATTCATCTTGTATGCTAAAATAACATCTTTAAAGTTGGCAGTTCAGCTGTAGCTGGGAAAATACTTCCAGAAAATTATTTCTGCTTACTATATGCTGCTTTTTTATTTTTCCTGCAGAGATAAGGATGTTATCTAACCATGTTCGTTACTACATGTAGAGTTTAAAAACAAACAAACAAAGAAAAACACACCAAAAAAACTCGCTACAAAACCCCAAGCATTTTGGAGTTGTTTGCCTTCTGGCTTTAGCTGTGGGAAATCATAACCTGAATTTCTACATCTGAATTATGGGTTGCAGAAGAGTGCCTGTGTATGTACACTCAACCAGCAATGAAGTTTAATTTGTGCCCTGTCCTAGCCTATCCATCACAAGTAGGGTTTCAGATATTGGATGATTAATTCATCTATCAACTTGCAATCAATTTGGCTTGTGAAAATAAAAGCTAACAGGGAAAAAATCTATTCCATGAATGAATATAAATGGAGAAGAAACTAGTGGAAGTGTCATCCTATGTTGGTGGATACTTGAGAGGAGGTCAGATTGGTCAGTTTAAATGTTGTTTGAGAATTATTTGCTCAGATTTGTCTTTAACTGATTTGTTGATGTCATCAATGCCGTTTGCAGTGGCCTTAGAAGAAAGCTGGCTGAGCAGCTTACCCACTTCATTCTGCTCTGTTTCGCAGAGGAAATAACTGCAGAGTGGATACTGTCACTGTGCTATATTTATATCAGTTTGCTTTCTCATAATAGCACACTCACTCAGGGAGGGCTGTGTGTGACCAGATGAAATGTTTTTGGGTAAGTTCCCTCACTTGAAATTAGAGGCAAATCTGGCATAGATCATTCTCTCAGGACAGGAACTAATTAATAACAGTGATAATAGTCTGGTTGAACTTTCTAGAAGGACGGGCTGCTGCTGAGAAATGATCAGATTGACCAGTTTGTGCTGTCTTTAGTGTATTGCTTACACTGAGTCTGTGTGTGCTGCATTGGGCTGGACTGTAGCTGAGGGTTAGCAGCAGTCTCTCGACCTGACAGCTAAGGACTAGTCATTGTTCACCTCTGCAATAAAAACCCTCTTGTGTCCCAAGGCAGTGAATTAGATAGAAATAACTCTGTGCACTGAGAGAGTTTTTTTTTTTCTCTTTCTGAGCTGTATGACATTTAAGTGGAGTAATAATATAATATCTATTACAGTCACTTTGCAGTGAAATGACAATACAGGAAGGCTCCTCTGGTTATTTTAAAAAAAGTCCAAACTCCAAGAACACTCTCGCAAACCTTTTTTTTTTTTTTTCATGTGTTAATATTCATGTGTGTGCAGAAGAATGCAGATGTGGTACCATATGGAGTTTAAAGTAATGCTTTGGCTTTAATCATTAGTGGAACTAATATCATCTGTGCAGTGTAATATTCTTCTGGCTATGGAGCCCATCAGATTTCTCCTGTGGTTTCTCTGCAGTGACAGGCACAGAGGAGGTTGTGGGCAGTGTACCTCTGTTGTGCATCCTTTGAAGTCAGAGGTTGCTCAGGCTTGTGCTCTGCCAAGGAGGTGGGGATTCATAGAGTTTCTTAATTAGAGAGGCAGGGGTGAGATCCTACAGGAATATTCCTCTGCATGGGCTGCTGACTTGCAGCTTCATGTTTCTTGAAGTAATGGCAGATTTTTTTTGGTGCCTGCAATGTGTTGCTACCAAACTCAAAAAGGTTCTGTTGCTGCAGTAACCAGGCCTAGGAAAAAGGGCTGTGTTCTAGTAACCCGGGGCAAAATGAATCAAAGAGATGAGTGTGTGAAAGTACACACCAAAATGTGTTCAAAAGGGAACACATTTGTGCTGTAACAGGGTTACAAAGATCATGGCACCATGCCTGCTCTGGTTAAATACAGAGTTATAGAAGAGTTTGGGTTGGAAGGGACAGCAAAGATCATCCAGCTCCTACCCCCTGGTGTGGGCAGGGACATCTTTCACTTGAACAGGATGCTGGTCAAGTAAAACCTGATGATGGGGAATAAACTCTCCTCCCATTTCAGCATCTGAGCACCTGCTCGACACAAAGGTCGCAATGCTGGCAGTGGCAGCCAAAAGATGGAAAAAATAATGGAATTTTCTTAGTGGTTTGAAGTTGGGGAAAATGTTCTGGTCTGGTGCTGGTTTGCTTGCTTCTCTCTGAGTCTGATCTTGTATTTAATACCTGAACTCCCATCTAGAGGTTTCCAAACAAGCAGATTAATTTTACCGGTTCACTTATTGGCATCTGGCATAAGTAACCCCTTTGAGTGGAGGACTTCATCATCCCTACAGACTGTGCGGGGCTTGTTACTGCTCCATCTTCACTAGTGTCAGAGGATTCCTTCAATTTGTGGCACTGTTTATTTTAAAGGAGTAAAAGTTGAAGACTACTTACTATATGTTTCTTTTCTCCACCCACTAATGACTCACTTGGCATTTCCTTTTTTAGTTCTTTTTCTGCTCGGTCTTGCTGAGTTCTCTTGAAATTGATGAGGACTTTGTCATTAGGAGGGGGATCAGAGGCATCGTGGAGGTGCTACAAAGAGGGGAAAAAACATTTGATCTGACAGTGGTTGTATGGATTTCCTGCCTCTCAGATAAGCAAGAGCTTGCAAGTGTTTTCTGGTCACTGGAGTGCCCGTGCTGCTCCCAGGAGTGCTTTGTGAGTTCCATTAGAGCCAGTGCAGTGATGTGGTTGGTTTATGTTTTTAGCAGTCCTGAGACACACCTTCTGGCCTTCCTGCTGCATTTAACATTTGCTGATAATAGTTGTTGCATCTTGTCTAGGACACAGTTACCTATAGAGCAGAATGAATAGCCTCTGGGAGCCCGTACTTGATCTGGGACAATTAAGGGCTGTATTAAACAGAGGAAGTTGCTATTATTCTGTCTCCTGTTGATGGAGGAAATTGATATTGATGTCGGAAGGAGCCCTGCCAGATTGTGAGGCTCATTCAGAAGAATGCTGTGCTGATCTTTAATGTGTTTCAGGGTTTCTCCTTATGTTTGTTGAAGCTGTCTCTGTGTTTGGCATCGTGGGCATATAACCCCACACGTTCAGGACCCGTGACTTGGGGCTCCTCGCTGAATTGCAGTAACGTGAAGAATGGCTTAAAGGAAATCCCAGAAGGGACAAGTCTTGAGCCAAGGAGTGTGTGCTGAGGAGTGATGCGTGCTCCTGAGTTATTGATGTGCAAGGGCGTGTCTGAGCACAGCATCCTCTGGGGCATAGAGCTGTCCTTGGCCTGTTTCATGGCAGGGCGGAGGAATGGAAAAATGGCTAACTCAGCTCTGCTGGATGTGTCTGTTTAGCTGCTTTCTTCTGTCTTATCTCCTGGGCTTCTGTTTGGCCTTTTCTGTGTGTATTTTGGTTTTATCATATGGTTGTTCCAGCTCTTACCCTGGGTGTAAGAGGAGAGCTCAACAGAATGGTGTGTTCTTTCCACATCTGCCCAGATGGGACTAACCCTGTAAGAGGGACGGGACCCTGCACTGCAGCTGCTGGCTTTGACCTTTGTGTTAGTATGGGGGTATTTTGCATCAAATGTGTAGAAGCACTTTTTGTTTTGTGATGACCGAGAGAAAACTTGCTTCTGGTGCCTTCTCTCTTGCTTTAAGCACCAGCTCAAGATTTGCTGCAGAGGAAGACAAACATGCCCTAGTTGGAATCTTGCTGTCTCCAGGGATAAATTTGTCCATTTGAAAAATCACTTATGGTAGCTTACGTCAGTCAAAATGATAGCAGCCATTGTGCTTTGGAGAAACAGAAACGTTTCCTCAACTGACAAGAATTAAATCTGAGAGTTAGTATCTATGGTGGTGAGTTAATGGCAAGTTACAAGCTGCTGAAATCAGAGTTTGAGTCAACATTTTGGATGTTCAAGGGTTGCTAGTTTTGTCTCTACCTGATGAAAAGTCTCTTAAGTGGAGGATGAATGTATTTTGCTCAGTCTTACCCGTTCCAAATCTCTCAAATTTCTTAACATGTATGTCTCAACCTACAATTTCTAACCCACAGCAAGTGGAATAATTGTGTCTTTATAGCATACATGTCATACCATCAGCCTCTTGAGGCTGTTTGTTGATGTGTATTGATTGGAAAGCCTTTAGGACCCACCTGAGAGGCCTGTACAGCTCTGCCCATCCTGGCTGCTTGTCCTTTCACTCCTCACAGCATTTCCCACATGGCCACACTCCTTCCTTTTGTGCTCATTTGTGGTCTGCAAACAACATGGGTACTTTATTCACATTAGCCCTTCTTGCTGGAACATGCTTCTCTGAGCTCACCACCTAAGGCTCTGCCAGCCTTATGCATTCCTTACTCTTTTTCCTTTTAAAGCCTGTTTCTGTGGGGTCTTTTGTAGTGGATCATAGCTGACTCCTATCTGTTGTATTTACTCTGTGCCCACTCCGTACCCATCAGCTGCCTGGTGAGTTTGTCCACCCCCACGTGGGCACAGAAGCGAGAATTCTCCTTGCTGGTATAGGCGGTTTTTTAGGTGTGTAATATTTTTAGCCTAAAGACTTGACGGAATTCTGTAATGCTTTTGTTCAGTAAAGGCATCCTCCTACGGGTGATTTGGAGAGCCTTTCCTTTCTGTCACAGTCTCCCATGGGCTGAGAAAGGCACAGTATTAGCACTGAGCTCCGAGGAGTGCTGCTGCCAGGGCGAGGGCTGTGATTCCTGTTCATTACTGAAAGGTGTCTTTGCATCAGATTCACTGGGTTGTCTTCCCTGTGGACTAACTGTGATCAGATTAAATTACACGGCTTCATGCGGATATCCCGGTATTAACCCACTGATCCATCGATAACCTGCAGCCTTTTATAATTGTGCCCCTTTGGGGAGAGATGGGTGTCTTCTCATTTGCTGTGTGTCAGTGGGGCTGGCTCAGTTACACATGTCCCCTTTCACAGTGCTTGTGGTAATACCCTGGAAAATTAAATGGAAACACAAACAAGTGTGTAGGGTGTATCAGAGCAGTAACAATAATCAATTAATGGGAATAACCTTTCCCACTGTAGGCAGGAAGGCTGGTGTGAAAAGCAGTAGCTGAATGGATGTATTTATTCAATTAAATAAATATATGCACAAAGTCGTAACTGCTGTGGGCTCCATTATTTTACAGCAATTGTTTCAGTTACCTTAACCTTCTGCTAATAGCTTTTTTTTTTTGTTATGAGCAGAGTAAATAAAGCTTGAGTCCAACACAAATGACTTCGTGTGAAAGCATATTGAGGGTGGGAGCTGTTTCCATGTTACTCTGTGCTCTCTGTGTACTCTGCAGCTGAGTTCTGGCTTAATTAGGATTTGCTGACTCTGATGTCTTGTAAAAATTGGTCCATTTGTTGAGCATGTTGGGTTTTTTCTGTATTGTACTTTAAATAGTCATCAGCTGGGAGAGCCTAGTGAAGTACATCATTCCTGGAGCAGCCTCTCTAGTGCAGTGCCCTTGTCATTTAAATGGCACATATGCAGAGTCCTAAGGTTCATAAAATTAATTAAATAGATTGAAAGGTGGTGAGTTGCCCACGTCAAAAGCTGAAGGCTGTATTGTGCCTCCTTGATGGCACAAGCAGGAGTGGTGTGTGCCAATCTTGGCCCTTCCCCTGGGAACTTGACCGAGACTCCCACACTCGTTGCACATAAGGAGTGTGCAGATGTTTTGGTTGCAGTTTACAGGCTGGCATTGAGGACACCTGGGGCTCTGTTTCCTGTGGTAGAACAAGGCACAGAATTTTCTCCTTCGCCAGCACAATTCAGGGCACTGGCTGGGTGTTCCTTGCTTATCTGCAGAACAAGGTGCTCATATGAGTGTATAAGAGAATGCAAAGCTCTTTCACACAAGCTCCAGCTTTCCCTCTTTCGCAACTGCCTCTCCTGTAGCTGGATGAGGTGCTTGACCAAGTTTTTTTGCCCTTTGGAGAGGTTGCTGCAGGTCTGAGCTGGGTGCTGGGCAAGATGACACTGACACCCTTTGGGTGCCAAGTAAGTGCTGTTTGAGTAAGCTCCTAGAAGCGTTTGCTTTTGCGAAGTCCCAAGCAGTGCCGTGGCACAGACGCGCGGCTCTGTTGCCGCACGGGGCCTGGCAGCTGCCAAAGCTGTCAAAGTGGTTTTTATCCTGGCTTTGCTGGACACTGGAGACTGTGCAGGGCACTCCACACCTCTGTCGATGTCTCACGTGCTGCGTTTCTTCCGTGTTTCTAGTCTGAACCGACCCTGTAGTAGTTTAAAACCATGAGCCCGACAGGCCCCGTGAGGGTGTGAGGTGGGGCAGAGCTGCCGTGGGGACATCCGTGCAGCCTCACTGACCATGAGTATCTGATGCAGCCTGCAGGAAAAAGTGTGGCCACAAGTGATGGGTACCTTGTAAAACAAAAATCAAATTCCTCAACACGCTTTGTGGTCACCTTAGCAGCCGTGCGAAGAGCCAGTAGAGTGGAAGCCCATCCTTGGTTTGGTGAATGTTGAAAGTTTATGACTTTATGGATTTATTTGTTTTGCATAAATGAAAAGTTTGCATAAATCTGGGATATTAAGCTACGCACTTTCTCCTTGGCTTTGGACAAATCCTTTTGGCTTTGCTTTCTCAAAATTCAGGTGTTTGGTTCAAAGTTGGTGTCTGGTCCCAAAATTGCTTCTTTGAACTTAGCTCTTTTGAAAGGACTCAGTGTTTTATCAGATTTCTTTTTGGCAAGGTACTGACATTCCATTAATTATGCTGCTAATGAGGTATTTGGCTTTTCCTATGAGGGAGGCCTGCTCCCACTAAGACCCCTTTTGATTTCAATGATAGGGATTTTGTCTGGAGGAGACTATCCAAATTTGGCCCTTTATTAACCAATTAAAATATGAGATTTAGCTTCTTGGATAGAAGTTAACAACATGTGACTTTGCTCTTTGACTTAATACCTCAGAGCACTTGAGTGCAGCCAAACAGAGCTGTGTCTGTGACAAGGAGCAGGATCTGGCTAAAGGCAGCAGTGAACATTCAGATGTTCAAACAGGTAGAAGAGCAAGATGCTCTATGCACCAGTTCTTTCCTCTCTGTCTCCCTATGCTTTCCTCGCTTTTTACATTTCAGTTTTCTGTACGCTCCTGCCCTCAGTGTTGGACAAACCAGTCCCACTGTAACTGTGATACTGCTTATTAGAGTTTGAAAGCAATAACATTGGGGGGGAGGAGAAGACAACTGGGACAACTTTGCTGTATTAGTAATTGCTGCAGAGACCAATTACCCATGTGATGAAAAACCACCTCTTTCTTGTTAGCCATCAGCTACAACATATGGATGTCCTAATTCAATCAGACTCATCATCAAAAGAGCAAGATTTGTTAGAGAGAGCTTTTTCTCAGCAGACAGTTACAAACTGACTGAAGGGGTGGTAGCATGCAAGAAGTGAACTACAAAGTCCCTTGGCCATGCTTCTGAGGTGTCTTGAGCACTGATCAATGCTTTACTGGCCCAAACTGTCAGTTCCCTCTGAGCTTTCTGTTCATTCTGGGCACTTGTTGGTTTTGTGGTGTAGAGATGTGTGTGTGTGTGTTTTCAGTATTCCCCCTCCTCATTTTATATAAAAACTCACACTGCTGGAATGCAAGCGTACATATGTTTTACTGCACTTGTTTTATCTCCACACACATCTTCGTGTCCTCTGTAAATGTGCTGTTGTGGTTCTGGTGGGAGACAAGCATGCTGCGTTGTAGACTGCAGGAAGCAGCATTGCAGGAAACTGAAGTATTTGCGGTGGTTCTGTGCAAGAGTTCTGTGAAGAGTTTCCCACAAGAGGTTTGCAGGGAGAGATAACACCTGTTTGATTCCCACATGTTCGTGCTTGGTGGATCTTGTTCTGATCAGTGTGACTAATCATACTCGAGAATATTTACTTTTTGTTTCCCAGTTGTCACCTGATCTGGTTAAATAACTTCTTGTCTCTTTAAACCTTGCTTCACTTCATATGTTGGTGAGAATTCCCTATCAAATGGAAACAGTCCCTTCTGTAATTGTATACCCCACCTCATTAGGAGCTGAGAGTCCTGGAGGTACTTGATTTATAAGTAGGAGCAAAACTTGAGTTAAGCTTAGGTTATGCAAATACTCCTACTCAGCAATGTCTCCAGGGTTATAAAACAAGTTAGCAAGAGGGTGAGAATAGACCCCAGGAATTCTGGCTCCAGTGCTCTGCAACTGCTCTGAGAACTAAAGCATTTCACTACATTCCTGCAAAGTAATGCATCTTCCATGGGTGCAAATATTCCTTTCTTTTCAGTGTCAGAGGGGTTACAGATCCTGGCTTTTTGTCTGCTAGCACTAGCCTGCTCCACCTCTGCAAACTATGTTTAACTTGCCTCTAAGAGCTGGATGATTAAACTGAGACCAACACTGTCTTTGCGTAGTGGAGAGAGACTGTTTACAAGAGCATGTAGTGACAGGACAAGGGTGGATGGCTTCAAACTGAGAGTAGGTTTAGATTAGATATTAGGGAGAAAACTCTTTACTGTGAGGGTGAGGCACTGGCACAGGCTGCACAGAGAACTGGTGGATACCCAGTCCCTGGAAGTGCTCAAGGCCAGGCTGGATGGAGCTCTGAGCAACCTGGTCTAGTGAAAGGTGTCCCTGCCCATGGCAGGGGTGTTGGAATTCAAGGTCCCTTCCAGCACAAACCATCCTGGGACAGTGGTCGGTGCAAGAAGCATTTTGAGGACAGTCAGACTCCTCACTCTTCTCTAACTCGTTTCCAGGAGCCAGCAGCACAGGGATGCACATCTCAGACTTGTCCAGTCACCTTTGAACCTCACTTACAGCCTGCACAACAAAAATGGTAACAAATTCCACAGTTCCATGTGGCTTTTCTCATCTCCTAGTTAGGTTGTGCATTTTTCTTCCCAAGATTGTTGCTTTCTTGATTGGATGTCTAGGATTTTGGCTTTAAGGCTGTGAAGGTGGCGAAGTAGGCACAAAACCTCTCCTGGAGTAAAGATATCTTAGACGTAGCATCTCCCTATCAAAAATCTACTGAATTAGCAGTCGTGATATCACTCTGGTCTTGCAACATCCCACCACGGATAGGAGTGCACTGGGAAGTCCTTGGACTGGTGAGAAAGTGCACTGGAGCCGGGGAGATAAGGCACAGGCTGGCACAGCTGGCAAAAATCAGGACAGGCAATCCCATTAGGTGAAAAATACAGCCTTAAATGGGTTTTGCTGATGCGTAAAAGACCTGTTGAAGTGAAAATTTCAGATAAACAAGAGAAGTGGAAATGCAGCAGTGCTGCTCTTCAGCATTGCTATGTAAATGCTCCCATGTGTAGCTCCTTGAGTTCATCTCACATTCTGCACCCACCAAAACTGTGGTAATGTGGAGATGAGAGCAGCTGAGTGAAGCTTTCTGAATAAATTAGTCTCGCTGTCCTGTGGTATTCCAAGTCTGAGTAAACAGATGAGACTTACTCTGTGCCTTAAAATCAGCGAGTTTGGGTTTTATTAGCCCTGGAGGGGCAGTAAATTCTAGAGTTGAGCCAGAGGAGCAGAGGAAGGAGGAGGCAAGCAAGGAGGTGTAGCGCTGGCTAAGGATACGCTCGAGAAAGTCCTTGCTGCTTACTGCAGCCCAGGAAGGCAGTTGGAAATTGAATCTACAGTGCACTGGGGAGCTATTGGAGGTGGCTTAGGATGGAGCAAGGATTTGGGAAATCTGCTTGAGCGAAGGCTGTGTTCAGCAGAGGCAAGAATAAGGATGTTGGGAAAAGGGAGAGGTGGAGTGTTGATGTGAGCAGCAGCATATTAAAGTTGTGGTGGGGGCAGGTATTGAAGCAACCAGAGTTAAGACAGGAGCTCAGCCAATACAAGAGAAATATGGTATGGGCCATCTCCATTAAGTCTACAGAAGCCTGGATCCTCACACCCAAAGACTCAATTTTTTTATTAAAATTCAGGCTCTTAAAGCAATCGACACCCGTGGGAATCAGGTGTCTAAGTGGAATCTGTGCCAAACGTTGCCTTTCTGGGTCACAACTGCTGCACAACTCACGAGGGTATTGCTGTGTGCCTCCTCCTAGACCACAGGGTGCTCACGGTCTCCGTTCTCTTGCAGAGCAAGCTTGTTTTGTGAATAAACAGCGTGTTTTGATGGTGAGTGTGGGTGGTGTCACGAGCGGAAGCGAGTGTGCCAGAAGCCTTGTTCCCAGAGAGAGATCCAGTGTTTACTGAGGATGCTAATTGCTGCCTCCAACCCATCATTATTTGTCTTCTGCCCGCAGCACACCGATCAAAGGTGCTGATAGTGCTTTCGCTGGGTAAAAGGCTTGTAAGAAAAAAAAGGAGGTGCTGTTGAATTTCAGGAGTATCACTGGCTGCTGCTTTACTTTTTGGTTGGCTTTTTTTTTTTTTTTTCTTTTTGGAGGGGTTTTTTGAGACTGAAGGTTGCAAAGGAAGGAAATGCTTTTGGTTTTTTGGTTTTGTTTTTTAATGCCCCCATATGGCCGTTTTATTAACTGGAAAACCTCCAGCTGAGAATTGGATGGTGCTACAGAGCAAAACTCATTCCCAGCCGTGTGGCAGAGAGTACTTGTGCCTTTGAATGTGAGCCATGCCTCTCCCAGCTAGGGTTAGGGTGAAAAATAGAAGCTGCATTTGCCCTGTTTTGCTGACCCAAAGGAAACATTGTTGTTTTTCATGCTGGGGATGTTGAGCTTTTCAAACTAAATGCAAACCTTGAACAAGCGAGTTGTCAGCAGACCATCAAAGAGCACTTTGAGTCGAGGTTGTGGGAGTGACAGGTACAGCAAACCCATAAGTCTGGGGGTTTTATGATTGCAGTGAGTTTATCCACCATGAAGCTAGTAGCAGAATAGGTACATTTTGACATTATTTCCTGCTTGTATGAGTGAGTTTTTCTACCATAATATGAAAGAACACATTGCAAACTGGACTTCTGTAGCAGTGATCTGCACTGTGTTGTTCAAGCACTTCCCAAGGATTGACTCTTTGATTCCTGCCTGAGCAGCATTTCATCGCATTGTCTACAGATTTCTGTCCTGTCTCCCCTGCTGAGACAGAGAAATTACTTGCTGTCTGTAGCATCTCAGTTGGCAAATAAGACTTGAGAATTTAGAAATAGCTTGTAGACATGTTTATCATCTTCTGTGAGTGTGTATGTTGAAGTTACTACTTCAGTTTTCTGTCCCAGAGACTTGGAAACAAGAGCATTTCTCCAGACCTGCAGTTTTCACTTGTCATTTTCTATTGTGCAAAGCAGGGAAAAGGAGGGTTGGGACCTCAGCCTTTGTTCTGAGAGTGTCTTGATTTTTCCACAGTATCCTGCAGACTTTCTTCCTCAGAGGGATGCAGGCAAGAGGAATGGAATTTAAGTGGATCTCTTCAGATTTAAGGATTTGCTTCTCTGTCAGTTGCGAGTGTAGAAATGGGTTTTTGATGTTTGGAAGCAGACCTTTCCCACTTTGCATTCCAGAAGTCGTGCCTCTGGTTCTGCTCCTCACAGCCTTCAGAGCTGTATCCAGCACAGCAGAGTCCACGCTCACACTGTCACGAGTTAAAGTTCAGCAGATGATTCATTGTTTTTGCTGCCAGCTTCCCTCTGGAGCTGTGCTAGGTAGCACAGAACTGCTGCCTGCTTGCCAAAGGTGATGTTTAGGACTGAATGGGCTGGGGAAGGTTCCTCAGTGGGTAGGCAGAGCTCCCCGTGCCTGCGAGCAGTGACTTGGGGCTTTTGCTTCTTTTCCCTGGAGATGCCTCTGGACGGGAGACAGCCTGGCAGAGACAGAGCGAATAAATACGCTGTGGTTACAGCAGGTGGATAATGTATCAGCAGGGTCCTCAGCTCAGTGCCAAGGGTCTGCTGCCAGCTGGGCCAGCAGCTGAGATAACCTTTTGCTGCAGGAGCAGAGTCGGGGCTGTGTCACACCACATGCCACCATCAGTGCCTCTGGGGGCAGTGAGTGTGCTTGGTGGCGTTACTGGGGTGAGGCTGGCACAGAGCAGGGACAGGCTCAGTTTTGCAGGATCTGCACCTTCTGTTCCTTGTGTAACCTATGGCCTTCTGTGGGAAGGCACTGGTAGAGAAGCAGGAGGTCCCATATTGACCATTGAGGCTTGTTGCCTCCAGCCCAGGTTATGGGATTCTTAGTCACAACCTGTCTGTTCAGCACGGAGTGGCTCCAGTTGCCTGAAGGGACCTCTCCTTTTCTGCTGGTCGCAAACATGTGATTTGGTAGGGCTGTGTGTTGTAGCTCCACTGATGCCCCAGGCTGTGTTGCTGCACGGGAATCAGTATCCCTTTTTCAGCCAGCTGTGTTCGTAACCGCTGTGTTACAGCTGAGGGGAGGGGAGATCTGGAGGTGACACTTCAGCTGTTGTTTAACAGGCTCCTCTGTGCAGCAGGAGGATGAGCCACCTCCTGTGCAGAGATTCCCCTCTCCGAGAGAGAGAGTTCAAATCTGACCTCGAGTGACTGCACGGAGGGTCCATGTAGCTGAGCCTTCCTCCTCTATCAGGTGCATAGGGAGCAGCTGCATGTTAGGGTTTGGCACCAGGTTTGGTTCTGGTGTCTCCTTCTGCTCTTCCTTAATGAGGCTTTTGGGGTTTAATTACAGTTACTGCCTAACTTCAAGTCCCCAGTGCCCTTGGGTTCACAGTAGTCGAGGGAGAGACTGGCTGCTCTGGAGCTGAGCTTAGGGGCTTTGGGCTCATCTCTGGAGATGCTGCTCTCCAGGAACTGCTCCTGCATCTAGGGATGCCATCATCTACCCAAGTCACTGGCTTTGATTCTGATTTTAGGTGGTTAGAGTATCCTCCTTACACACGCACTTCAAACACAGATTGTGCAGAATTACCGCTGGATACCAGCCAAATCCCAGGCAGTAGAGACTGTTTAATCACACTCCTCTGATTCTGCTGGATTAACATAATTAATATAAGCCCTTTTGGATGGGCGACCTGTTATTTGTCTGGTGAGGTTCTTCATTTGTGCAGTGCTGTGCATATACCCAGGATGCTCTAAAAATGGTGATGAAGGTCTAATTCCACTTGCATACAACTGGTAACCAAGTAAATTTCCATTGACAGACAACAAGTTTACTACTCCCTTCAGGGGAAGTTGTAGACTACTTTAAAAAAATCAGAATGCCAAAGTTAAATCAGAATGATCACTTTGCAAGTTACTTCAAGGGAAATTAAAATGCCCTTTTTTATTTTTAGTGTAATTTCACTAGGGAGCAAAAAAATTATTAATAAACTGAAGGTTCATCAGTGCCTTATGGTCCTGACCAATTTCAAGGGTAACAGAGAGCTTAATATTCAGTGGAGATAATAGTGATTGTGTCATTGCACATCCAGCCTGAGCATATGGGGCAGGAGCTGTGCCTTTCTCTTCTGCTCTCTGTGTTATCTGGAATCATGGCAAGAAGGTAAAAAGTGTTTCTCACACATACAACATCCATCCCATGGGCACAAAATCCTGTCGGCTGAGTTCCTCCCTCCTGTTTATCTCTACTTCTTATGCAGCTGGACATGATCTAAACCTTAACAGGATACACTGGCTCCCTTTTATTTCCACTGTTTCAGGGTTTTCTAGCAGCAAAGTGGAGGGAGTTTGTTTAAGAAAGGAAGAAAACCCAATAAAACAAGACTTACAAAAAATGAATTTAACAAGTCAAATACCTAACTTGAATATTAATTTCTGAGTAGAGGAATGCCTTTAGTAGGCTTTTTGTATAGCAGAAGTAATTGCAGTATTCTGTTGGGTTTTTTTGATGAAAGTCAGCTTCTGCTTTCATTATCCCAAGTTTTAACTCTAACCTTTTATATTCAGCAAAATCACAGATATAATAATTTCATAAGGAGGAAAATCAAGTCTTATCAGTTGTGGTGGATTGTTTTCTAGATCTTGGCTGTACCCATCTGTGCAGAAGGCAGAAGCTTTCTGGAGCATTCCCTGAAAAACAAACACTTGTGTCCAAGCTAGAAAATTAGCATGAAAGTGACATTTAATATTTGGCCACGAGCTACAAAGCCTGTTATTTGCAGTGATGTTAAAAGGAGCCTCAGTTGGGCAGCTCTGGCCCGCAGGGTCCCAGCGTGCCCAGGTCCCTAAAGCGGAGCCGCTGTGGGCAGCGACCTCGCCGGCCGTGGGAACTGGCAGCATTCCTGCTGGGAGCTCTGCAGTGGGCAGCGTGTCCTGGGCTGCCCTTCTCCCGTCCTGCTTCTTCCATGTGCCCTTCCAGAAGCAAGAAGCCCTTTCCAGGGAGTGCAAACATGAGCTGATCACTTAACAGGCGATCCGTGGTTGTATGTTGCCTCTGATTTGTATTCAGCGCTAGTAGAATGCACTCATCACCCAGTCTGTGCTCACAAGCCTTATTATAACTAATGTAGAGGCATTTTCCTATGATTTTTCTCCCTGGAGCCACATGGTGTTAGGAATTTGGGATCCTGTGCGAGTCCCAAATGCTCTGTGAGGGAGCACAGACTGGGGGAGCAGCTGCCGGGAGCATCGATATACCTGGGCCAAAACCTCTGTGTGTGGAGGATGGGGTGTCTATTCTTCAGCTGCAAGAAGCCCAGTCTTTTAAGGTTCATGTGGAGCATCATTTGCAACAGAATAAATATCTTGGCATGTCACATTTTACACAGCAGAAATGCTTCTGACTTTCCAGCCCTTGGTATCTGTAACTCGCTTGAAAGAATTGCTGACGTCTGCCCAAATGCCAATATCTTCTCAGCTGTATGAACCTTAATATCACGGCTTAAGCTTTAGTCTTCGAGCTGTGCAGCACAGCTAAAATCAAACTGTGTTCCCAGCACTGAGGGAGATCCTGACTTTTAACCCACTGGCTTTTTATTTGTCTTCCTTCTGTGCTTGCTGTTGAATTGCAAAGTCCATTTAATTCCAGGGTTTCTAAATGGCATATGATTTCTACACGACGATGGCAAATCTCCTTTGGGCTGTTTATACCATCTGATGCTGGTGGCCTGAACAGGGGCAGGTCAGCACAGCAGGAAGCAGGGCACTGGTGTTGTATTTCCTTGTACCCTTTCTTTACTCACAGTAAAATGGGCAGGTCACAGCGGTGCTTAATCTCCACCTTCCTCTTAATCTTTACATGGCTTTGGCTCAGTCTTCTTTCCTTTGCAGCTCCCTGCTGCCAAACTCTCTCTTTTTTCACCCCAAGTGTGTTTTGTTTTTGGCTTCGTAGCCTTGTTGGTGGCTTTGTTGTTGCCTTCCTGGAGAGCTGCTCCTGAGTAAGGGTCTGGCTCTGTGTTTTTCTGGCTGTGGGTGATTAATAGGGGATGTCCCATCCCACCAGGACTCCCAGCAGAGCTGGTGGTGTCACCATGTCTTATTCAGTCAAAGACATCCAGATTCAGAAGATCAGTTGTTTAAAGGATTAAAGCTGGTATGGATTGGTTTGGCAGGGGGCTCACACAGGCTCTGAATGCTGAAACCGCTGCAATTTATTCTTATTTTCCCCTCCTTTAAGTGGACAGTTTGTTTCTTGGGTTTTATTCCTAATGACTGAAGTACTTTTTTACCTAGTAATTAACCTCATTAAGCTCCTAAGCACTTTTAATACTTCCTCAAGTCTTCTGCCAACACGCTCACATGTTGTGAATGTCACTCACAGAAGGGTCCTGGCTGTGACTTACAAGTATTCAGGAGTTTGGGATTTGGGGCTGACCAGTGTGGACCAGTTCACCCCAGAGTCCTTGGCATGCCCTGGAGGAGAGGTCAGAAATGGTCTGTGGGGTTTGGTCCTGGTGCCTGAGGTGTAATTCCCCTTGAGTCATGCAAGGAATTGTTACTGCTGTTCCTTCCCATCCCATGCACTTTGTTCAGTGTCAAAAGATCTCGAAAAATGAAATTAATTTCATCTTGGTGCAGCTGTTAATGTTACACACTGCGGGAAAGCTCTTCAAGGAGGCCGCCGACCTTCATCCATGTGGAATAAGTGCTGAATAACGGAGAGCTTTCATATTTCCACAAAAAGAAAGTGGCTTTTTAAGTCAACTGGAGATGTTACAGACATGGAGGAGGGAAAAAAACCCCAAAACTGCATTAGGAAACAGTGGGCAGAGTGTGCATGAGGACAGAGCAGCAGCTCCCAGCGTCTGGCAGGTGCTGCTGTTTGCAGAGGCCTCTTGTGAGCATGTGGAACTGCACTGACCTGTCTCACCTGCTGCTCCCATGGGACCTGCAGACTTCTATAAGTCTTTTATATGTTCAGCTTTTCCTCCTCTCCAGCCCAGAGACCTGCCTGGTATCTGCATTGCCAAGCCCTGCCCCAGGTTTTTCTCTCCTTCCTTGAACTGTTTCACATTTTGTGCTTCTCTGGTGTCCTCTGGTAACCTGTGGTGTGCTTCAGCTGTTTATTTAAGGAAAGAAATGCATCCTGAACAATTTATATATAGCCTGTTTTGTCTCCCCACCTGTTCTTGCTTTGAGGAAACATGTCCTGGGAGCAAACTTCTTGTTCCCTGATGGTCTCTTAGTGAGGCTGTTTAGAATGACCACTCAGGAGAAGGATCCTTCTCCCTCACCCCATCTGTTTTGGGGGGTTTGCCTGAGCTTCACCACCCTGTTGAATGTGGTGTTCAAAGCCTGAGCTGCTTGCGAAGAGTTTTCCAGATTCAATCCCTGCCTGATGCATCATCAGCTAAATAATTGAAAATATTCGTTTGTGCCTCTGTGTCACCCTGTGAGGTAGGAGCCAGTAAGAACTTAAGATATTCGATGGAAGTGGTAGTTTTGAAGTGACTACACAGAAGAACCAAAATCCACTGAGAAAGGATGGAAATTAAGACTCCCACCCATCCCTTTGAAGCCAGGTTACTGAATATGAGACAAGTTTGATTTTGGGATTAATATATTTAAACTTTGTGGCATCATTTGGTCCTAAGCCACTTCCCTATATATTGCAGTTGCCTTTTTTTTTTTAGCTGTGTGTTGGATGGTGGGACTTGCCTTTAATCTGGGAAAAAATATGAAAGCCGGCAAACAAAACGCAGTTGTGGTTTTTTCTGTGTGGCTTTTTGTAGTACTGGCGTGCTTCTGGCAGCGTGACAAGAGAACAAACAGTTTCCTTAGTGCACAGTTGTGCTGAAAAAGGCCTGAGAGAATGTAACAGGCTTCCTTGAAAATGTTGAGTGAAGGTACAAAGAGAGGTTCTCATCACATGAGAAGAGGAGCTGATGTTTGGGTCTTGGACAAAAGAAGCTATTAAAATTTTGGCTTCCTGACAAAGCAGCAACAGCTACTGTGTCTTTGCAATACTTGAGGACTGAGCAGCCACGTCCCAGTGTTTCAGAGGGCCACGTCCCAGTGTGTTGTCTTGCCTGGCAGAGGATCTGCTGTTTCTGAGCATGTGGGACTGGGGGGGGACTGGTACATGTGGAGTGGAACAGGGATGTTAGAGATTAGGAGGTCCTGGATGGACGGACAAATTCTGCACCACTAGCAAGGTAACCAGGAGCTGTTCCTGTGACTCTGCTTGTTTGCAGCAGCAGCAAAGCTGGGTTTGGCTCACCTCCCACAAGTCACTGAACTTCATTTTGCATCTGTTTCCACAATGAGCAGAAAGGAAAGGCAATAAATATTTATTACTCTGTAGCCTGGATCCAGGTTTTATTCCTCTTACTGTTCTTTCACTGCTCCTGTGACAGTTTATCTTGTGGCTTTGGAGTGGCCCCAGCATGGGGAAAACTGAAAAAGGGTTTACAGGAGGTGTTGAAGGGGGCCACTGCCACCCCAAGAAACATTGCTCAAATAAACCTTTATAATGTTTGTCTCCTGGAAGAGAAGCAATTATTTGCCTCTGCCTTTCTGCTTTGCTGGTAATTACAAGCTCTCCTCTAGCATGTCAGATGCTAATCTGCCATTTATCATTGCACAGCTCTGCAAAGCACCTGGAAGGGGTTTCCAAGATGGGAACGCTGCACGTCCAGCTGTGGCCCCTGTGCCCTCCACACTGAGTCACGCTGATCACGCTCCTGAAAAACCCTCTCTTGCAGAAGTTTAAGGAGGGGGAAGTAAAACTTAATCTTTCATTATTTAGATAATGAGTCATTCTTATGAAATTCATGGTGCATTAGTAGCATCAGTGTTCTCAGGAGAGAAAACCAAGAGAAGTGAGACTTTTTATGCAGTATTGACCTTCTGTCTTTGTTTTCTCATGGAATTAAACCACAGTTTCTTTACACCATATGGAAAATTAGAAAATGAAATTGATTGCAATGAAAAGGGAAATACAGAGTGCCATATAGCTACCTACCCTTCATCTGTATATACCAGTGGGATTTATTCGTTTGGGTCCAGACTTCTGGTCTTTGTTTGAAGGCTTACACTTTCCTTTCTCAATTGAAAGAGAAAGGGCACTATCTTTTGTTGAGTCCACAGAAGCTGCTGCACACTGGTGTTTTGTGGAAAAGCAGTCATAGATTCACGGCCCATCTTCTTTTTTCCTTCTGGACAGCATCATCAGCAAGGAAGTAATTAAGTGGTGATTTTATTCCTTGAAATTGAGGGGAGTTTGTGTCCATCTTTCTCTGGTGCTTCTGAACTGCCCTTCCTCTCACACACACGTTTGTGCCATTGGTACTGGCAGTAGTTCAGGGATTTCTGTGCTACATTAAACTTGGAGACAGCTGTGGCCAGAGTCCCTCTTGGCCTGTGCCCTGTCTCAAAAAGTAACCAGCAACAAGGGTTCAAGTGTGGGAGAACGCAAGGATGATCCTCTCATGGGTATTTGCAACCAGTTCTGGCTGTTCAGTGGTTCGGTTTGGAGGTTCCATCTGGACCATTGCCATATTCAGTGAGCCTATACTTTCCAAATTCATCTAACCTGACTTTGGGCTGATTTGTATTTTGGGCCTTGCAATATCTTGCAGCAGCAAGTTCCACAAATGAAATTCTTCTTTTTAGATCTCTTTTATATCTTCTGCCTGGGTAGCCACAAGTCCTGACAGAATAGTTATGTTTTGTTCATCTCTTGTCTTCATCTTAAGTTCCCAAACCAGAGGCTCTCTCCTTCCAAATTTCCATTCCATATTTCTAGCTTCCTTGTCTCATCTTGTCTGTCTTTTCTAGTCCTGTTCTCTTCTATTGTTTCTAAAGCTGGATGGCCAGATGTTCACATTTGATATGATACTGGTTTGCTCTGGAGTTGGATGGTGACATCACAATGTTTTCTTCCCTTCTGAATTCCCCCTTTGTCCCCCAAGTTTTGCAGAACACATTCTGAGAGATTTCTTGGTATTCAGGATGGATTTGTTTGTTTTTCTTATGACAGTGTAATTAACAGCCTGAGCATTGTCTAGCACTGAGACATTCTGGCAGTCATCTTCACAGCCCCTCGGTTGTGTCACTGGGTGGAGTTGGTTGACAGGATTCCAGGGATGTTGTCCTTTCTTGTTGGACCCAAGGCCTTCTACAACATGACTCATTTACTGAGACTGTGATAAGTACTTAAGAGTTGCTAAACTGGGATTTTTGAACAAAGGAAGAGAAATGGAGAGGGAGAACAATACTGTAGGCAGAGGCAGGGTCTGCGTGGAGGTGTGTCTCTGAGTGAAGGTATTAAAGCATTGTACAGTATGAAATTGGTATTATTTTGAAATCAATGCACTGAAAAGACAGAGCCTCACAACTTAGCCTTACACCTGTATTCTTCCTGCTGCAGTAAATATTTTTGTAAAAATCAATGGAGGGAGCCTACTCAGCAGTGTAAATTCTGTGTAATTATTGAGCAGAGAATTATAGTTGTCACATATCGATTCCCCCCTGCTTTCTAAGAGCTTCCTCTTTTCCACAGGGCTGAATTGCAATCGCACTGTTGGCATTAAAGAGCTGGAGGAAGGGCAGAACAGGCTGCTGCTGATCAACGGGTGGGCAAGGGGCTGCATGTGAAAATGCACCTGTGTACACAGATTGCTTCAACAGCATCTGACTCACATAAGCAAAACTGCTTAAGGACTGAAATTTCCTTCTCTGACCCCAGAAAGCTCAGCTGCTCCAGCAGTTTGTGTGAGCTAATCTTGAGCCATTGCTTCGGGGACAGTCCTAGAGATGAGCACTTGTGCAGTTCTCCTTCTCTGCTACCTCCCCTGTCAAAAATGTTAGAGCCATGTTTTGTCCTCAGAGTCACTCTAGGATGGTTCTATGGGATGTTCATCTGCTGCTTCACTTCTTCATAGAGGTGTTTGCAATGCAGAAGTGGGTAAAACATTTCCTGGACTGTGTTTGCAGAGGATGACAGAACCTGAAGGAGTGCATCCCCTTTGTGCTTCAGTCTGCTTTTGTTTTAGGGCCAAAGGATTACATCTGTCATCTTGGGATGGGTTGTTAACATCACAGAATCACAGTTTCCAGTGATCCATCCTGAGGAGCTACACAGGATTATTCTGCTTTATAACAAGCAACTGCAGCTGCTCAGGGGAGCATTTTTCCTTCAGCTGCACTGTGTGCCAGAGCAATTTAAGTCCACTAAAGTGAAATACTGGCTAGGGATTTGTGACACAGTAGCAAAGTCATCCTTATTTTCAAATTCTCAGGAAAGGCAGGTGTAGCTTGCTCAGAGAACACACTGTCCTGAGATTAAGGTCACACCTTGGTTTTATGCTGTTCCTTTGGAACATCCTAGAAACACTGGTGGAGTTTCAAACTGATCGGGAGCACAGTAGTTGGGGATAAGGAAGGACTTTAGCTGGGGATATGTGCAAGATCAAGCTCTCTTACTGAGCAGAAAGTCAGTATTTCAAGGGTTAAAAAAAAAAAGGGGAGGAAAAAGCTTCAAAAGGAAGTATGTCAAAGTTTTGTTTGCTTGGAACATTCCAAGGCAGCAGCAGCAAGGGTTTTTCTGGGGTTTGTTTCAAAATGAAAGATATTAAGAAAAGGGACAATCTCAGTTCATTGCACAGCAATTAATGAGGTGTATCTATAGTCATGGGATGGAGGGGCTCCCTTGCTGCTGCTGTTCCTCTGACCTGCATCAGCCTTTGCATTGCAGAATTGTCACCATCTCCCAGCACTATGGGGCTGGAGCTGGAGAGTTTTGCCTCCCAAAGCTGCCCTAGTGCCACCTCTTACTCCGATTGCACCAGTCTGCTGTGCCTGGTGAGATGGGGACCCCAAAGTCCTCCTAATCCCTGGGGTTCCAAACAGGTGCTGAGGTGGCTGCTGGAGAACACAGCAGCATTGGGGCTGCTCCAGCCTTATCTTGCTGGGATGCAGAGCCAGCATAGGATTGGGATGGGGAAAGAAAAAGGAGTGCTGCCTGAGGCTTTCTTGTATGCCACAGCTTAAAAAAATCCCAAAGTTATCACTTGACCTTGCAAGTTTAACTTACTCTGAAGAAGTTTTGAAGTAGCTGCTGTCTCTGAAGCACTTGAAGCAGAACTGGTTTGTAGTTCATAAGATACACAACTATTTTAGGCAAACTTTGCTCGTACAGGCTGCCAGCACAGGGTGGGCTGCAGGCTCTGCTGCGAGGATAAATGCAGCAAATGCTCTGGACGGGGGTTTAACTGAAAGCCAACTCCTGCCCACAGTATCTCCTCCTGGAGTGTAGGATGAAGTGGTTATTGATGCAGCTTCTGTCTCTGAAAAGGGGCTGGGGAAGGGAAAACCTCCTGTTGTGAATGAAAGGATGGCAGCAAACTTCCTAGCGCTCGCTTCTGATTCGTGTGCATGTTTCTGAAGTGACTGAGGAGAACCCTTCATAGTGCTTTCTGCAGCTCTTTGTTTTCGAATGTAAATCTTGGATGTGTAGAGCATGTGAATTTAAAAAGAAAAAAAGAGAAATTTAATTGTTTAGTCTCTTCTTTATTCCCGAGGAAGTGGAAGAAAACTTGTGCAAGACTTGGTGTTGCTGCATTGAGTACTGCTAGGTGTTTTTGGGAAGGGAGGAAGGACAAGCTTTTCTATAACTGCAGGAAACTAATTTTTCCTTGTGTGCAGTAAAGCATGGATAACTTCCTTCCTTCCTCTGATTGTGCCAGAGCAAAACTGTATTACTTGTCTGCCGGTTTCTCTTTTGCCAATGTGTTTGGGTGTAAGCTGTCTGCAAGAGAGAAAGCCAGGTCAAGGATAAAAATCCCACACTAATCCACTGTCTATTTAATTTCAGCTAAACCCTCCTGCCTTTCTGCCTTTTTACCTCTGCAGGGTCAGCAGAGAGGCTGCTGCTTTACTGTCGTGCACTGTCTTGTGCTTTTTTTAACCTGGTAAAATACCCTGCATTTCTATGACAGTCTGGCCACAGCATCTCCCCATAACCCTCGTTGCTGCTGGGCTCCTTTGGTAGGGTCACTCCAGGTAACTGGAGTGTTGCTGCACAGGCAAATCAAAGCAACATTTGTTGGGTATTTTTGCTTTGGCTCCACATTTGAATCCTTTTCTCCTTCTGTCTCCTGGCCTCAGCCTAAGGCTGTTTTGCAAGCCTTTTGCAGTCTCACCTGTGGCAAGAGGGACACTTAGTCCTTTTTTGATTGCAATTCCTTTTTCTTCTGCAAATGCTATTTAGAGATCTTGTTCCAGTTTTTGAAATTACATCCCTTACATAAGGTCACGCAGTTTCCAATCTTGTCTGTGTTTTGTACAGACCAGTGGGACTTGCCACCTAAAAATCATTTATGCCCTATTACCCCTTCCAATTCTTCAGGCACCTTTTACTGACTGGTGGAGAATACAAATTTTAATGGTGTCCAAGTCTGGAAACCTCCGTTGCTATTTGATCAGAGGAAGGAAATAAAGATGGGAGGGTTTTGTTGTTACAGTGAGCAGAGCAAAGCAGGCCACTATATACACTGAGCATTAAGAATTGTTGCAAGAAATGCCTTTTTCTGGGTACAATGCTTAAACGTGAAAAAATTCAGCTTTGTGCTCTGAGAACAGAACAGGCTGAAACAGAGCTTTGCTACCAGGTTTCCATCCCAAAGAACTCTGAGGCTCTGTCCAAACTGCTCAGCAAGAAAAGTGAAAGCATGCTGATGTACATGTGCCACCTTGCTACAAAATGTAAAGAAAAATCGGAGAATAACACACTTGGTACTCGTTTACTGAGCTCTTCTTCCCACGCAGACAGTCATAATGAGCTGAAACAAAAGGATCAGGTGAGTGGGAACAGGCTGGCAGGGAAGGAGCTGCTTTTCCATGGGCAGTGAGAATTGAAGGGAGGAAAATTTAATAGCCAAGCTAATGTGTTTGGAGGACAGAAAGGCTGCGAGAGGCAAGGAATCGGGAATGTGAGCTCTCCTCCTGCCTGGTAGTTGTTTTCTAGGGCCTCTGTAGCCTCAGGGATCAGGAAGAACTTTTTATTGTCTGTCAGTTGTTGTAGTTGGCAGGGCTGGTCTGTGGTGCTTTTACAACTGCAGGAAACTGTACAGCCACAGGGCAGGTCCTCCCTGCAGCCCTGCCACATCACCCCTCTGCCCAGGGAGGGTAACAGACCTGATCCAGGCCTTTCTTGCTCACACAGTGGACAGCAAAGCTTTTTCCCTGGGATGCATCAGCTTTTACAGTGGTCCCAGGGAAGCTTTCCTCACACAGGGACTATGAAACGCTGCTTTCTCTCACCCTGAGGTTCCCATCCCTGCTTGCAGCAAGTAAACTGAGTCAGAGGTGCTGCAGGCTGGCTTTGTGGAAATGCTCTCTGCATGGAAGCTGTTTAAAAGTGGCTGTTGCCTGAGCAACAGCTGAGATTTATGAAAATCTGGGTCTTGCTCCGTGTGCTTCTGACAGCAAATCAGTGTTTGTTACTTTGGGTCTTGACTCTCAAGATAAGTGTCATCGTCATCAATTTAATATATCTAATCTGTTTCTATTTCACCAGTAAAAGTATATAAGGGACGAGGTTCTTGCTTAGTAAAAATCAGCCACCATTAATTTACTCTTCTCCTCCCTGTCACCACAATTTAAAACTCTGGCCTAACTCAAAGCTTCATGTACTTGAAATGCAGGTTTTTTTTCTCTGTTGAAGATGCTCAGCCTTTGGCTCTTCGCCTGTGATTTTCTGCAGCACCTTCTTGTAGCTCACAGCCGTGCCCTTGTGCTGTAGTGCAAAGGTCATGCTGGATAATCACACACCAGCCCAGGAAACACAACTTGGCCCATGATCAAACCTGTTTCACAGTTTTATATACTCTGTACCAAAGGTTTTTGGCTCATATAAATTAGCCTGTGCCGCCTCTGGTGTACTGTTCATTTGGGGGTTTTATCCTTTCAGGCATTAAGGACTTTTGGACATGTTTTGAGGTCTTAAAAAAAAAAAGGAAGTAAATTCTTGTTTGCTCATGTTTGTTTTTTTTAATAACTAATCAATTTTTCTAGCAGGTGTGATGTTTGTTTGGATTTATAAGAGCAAGATAATAAAATGCCCAGCTCAAATACTTCAGTGCCCTTACAAATATATTCAAAACAAACCAGACAGGAAAACAAGACTGGTGACTACCTCTGCTGTGTACAGCAATAGGCAAATGAGCTCCCCTGCCCTGGGGAAGGAACCACTGGAGTCTGTCCTGAAGAGCACTGCTGGGTGAGATTCAAACATCCCATCCCAGCCATAACTGGCGTATCAACAGATAGGAGCTTGGGGCTTTAAGGGGTGAACAGTTCCCAGGGAGATTTGAAGTGGTGCATGTTGGAATAATTTTCAGTATTTCCTGGGAGCAAGATCCCAGGACCCTCCTCTTGCTGTGCTCACCAAGCAGCTTCTTGCCTAATGCCATCAAATCCAAGCAGAATTTACCTCTCACATGAAGATGAGTGTCAGGTATCACCCTCTGCTGAAGGGGTGCATGCCCTGCTCCTTCAAGAGCCTGAATATCTAACCACACTTGCAAGTGATATGATTGTTTGGAGGAAGAGATCTCTTTTGAGCTTTCAGGATACTCTGTTCACTCATTCATTCATTCGTTCTGTTCACGTGCTCCTCTGGCTTTGAAGTTCCTTTATGTGTTTTAGCTTTGTCATCCATGAAATGGAAATGATAATACTCATTTGCTTACCTCACAAATTTGTTAAGAGGATTAATTGATGTTTGGACAGAGTTTTGAAACCATATGCAAATATTAAGGTTGCTCTTAATAGGCCCTGTGGAATAACAGAACTGTCAAAAAAAAAAAAGGCAGCTCGAAGTTGAACTGTGTTCATGCTTTGCAGCAGTCTGGGTTTCCAGGCTCACACCGTGTGTGCTGCTCTGGAGGTGGGATTTGTAGGGCTCCCGTGTCCCTGTTCAAAGGTGTGCACCATGGGAGGCTCCTCTGCTTTAAAATACCCTTCACAACCCAGTTCTCATGTCTGCTGCCCAGCTTGTCAGCTTGCAAACAGCTGAGCTTCAGGCATTTTAGGGAGCTTCCAAAGTGTTTTGAAAATCCTCAGTTACAAGATTGTTTCCAGTTTTCCTAAATGAAATCTCAGACTGTACTTTTTAGGGATTTTCTTTCTAAGTATAGGTTCGAGGGGGTGAGTTTCCATTTCAGAATTCAAGTTTGCTTGAAATGTGGTGGCTCTTTGGAGAAGCCTTTTCATTTTTTCTCTCTAGCTCTGGTAATCTAGATATGCCAGCCTTGAACCACTGGCAATGTATTTAATTTTCTGTAAGATCTTTCTGAAACCTAAGATGTGTTTTCAGATTCCATGCTTGTATCTTGGTGTTGTCCTTTTAGTGTGGAAGTTTTTCATCTTAAAGCAAGCAGCAGGTCAACATCTCTTCTGAAAATTACTTTATTGTCTTGGTGCAAAGCTTTGAGAACTAATCTGAAGATGCATTTCAGGTCCCTGAAATGAGGCAAAGAACACATATGCCATATCTCTTCCCCTTCCAAACATGCAGGGGGAAATTTTTTTTCTGATTTTCTGTCTTTCTTGCTACTCTTGGCCTATTAAAATAGAAGTTGCTTCCACCCACCATGTTCTGGAAAAAGCTGTTGCTGTTCTAACCAGAAGGCTCTCATTAGAGTCAATGGGAGGTATATGACTAACCCTTGGTGTGAGCCACTTTAGGAAAAAATTGTAATTAATAACATGGCTTTTGTGTGGAAAACATTTTTGGTGTTAAAAAAGGACTTGGTTTTGTCCTTGATCTATAGCATATTTATGGGGGAGTTTGCATGTTTCAGTATGCTCTGTATATCCTGCAAGGAATATACACAGATCTCCTCTTAAAATAGCGATGGAGTTTGGCCAAAGTATGACAGCTCTGGAGCCTCCTATTCAGTATGTTCAAAACAGAGCTCCCCCTGGGCAGTACCTGGCTCCTGGGGTGACTGGGGTTGGGTTGTTTCCACGTCCTGCTTGGGCTCCCTCTGCTCTCTGTTTGGTGCCCACGGGGAGGAACCCTCCCCTCACCTGCCAGGTGTGAACGCTGGTTGTGGGTTTATGTGATTTTGCAAATTTCTGTCTCTTTATTACCCAGGCAGACTGATGATGTGTGGACAGACTCTGCAGATGTTGGGATCTTAGCACGGCTGGGTTTTTGCCGTTTTCTCATGGAAGTTGGTGGCTGACTGGCTTTTTAAATATCTCGGTACATCAATATCTGGCACTGTGGAGGGAAGAAATAAGGCTTTCTGTGAATGTGAAGTGTGCTGAACTAAAGCCAGCAATCTTCAGAGTTTTTAATTACCAAGCCATTCAAAACCTGCCACTTTTGAGAGAGATATTTTGACACCACTTGAAGGTTTTAACATCTGCTCTTTGTATGGAGCTGAGGCATTTGGTAGAATCTGTTTAATTTTTCACTGGATATTTTCCTTTGCATTCCTACAACAATAATATAGTTTGCAGAGTGGGAGCTCTGTCAGCAAAGACAGCTAGGTTTTTGTGGTGCAAAAAATTAATTGTTATTGAATCCTCAGCAACCAAGTATGAGCTCATGTTTGGGGAGGAGGGTTAGAGAAGAATTGCTTGGATTGTAGTCCAGTTGATGCACTGCCCCTCCAAGGCCCTGGCTGAATTATTTCAATTATCCTTTCCCTGTTTATAAAACTTTACAGGGTGGTATGGGCTTTGAGTAATATTTTTAAAGAGGTAAAAGCAAGAGTTGCTAATAGGATGGAAATGTCTGTCAAACCACTGCTACTAATTGTTTGTCATGGGCTGTGGCTGGACATTTCCTGTGTTCAGTGAAGGTTTTATTTGTGGTGGTGAAATGCTATCATTTAGGATACTGTCAAATGCTTTAATGGGCATGGCCATGACTGGTAGTCAATTTATCCATGTGTTTTCTGCTTGTAGTCGAGGCAAAAAAAGCCCTGAAGTGCTTCAACATGTGACACTTCCTTGAAACCAGAGAGGTGCCACTTGATGTGATTTGGAAGACTTGTAAAAGTGGGAGAAAATCCAAAAAGTTCTTACTGAGGTCCATGTTTTAAACCTGATCCTTCGGCTCATTTGATGCAGGAAGCAGAAGAAAGATGCTCTGCTTTCCCCTGGGCTGTCCATGGTCCTTCAGCTGTAACCCTGCCCTGAGGAGGAGGGAGCAGTCAGTGCCTTTGCTGTTGTCATCTGCCCAAGAGTCACATTCCCTGGTGCCAAATGAGTTAGTGGCACAGTCCCCCAACTGGGCATCCCTCATGCCAAAGAGGCAGAGCAGTCCTATTTACTGCTTTTAATTCTGTCTTTATAGCACTGGCACAGAGGATGGGATTGGAGCAGAATTCCTGCATCCTGCCTGGGCTTAATCAGTTACTCTGTAAAACTGTGTCACTGTAAGATGCTACAGCTCTCCCTAAACAGTGTGTTTTATAAATGGGTTTTTTCTCTCCTTGGCTTCCTACAACTCTACCCAGAGCTGCCAGCCAGTTTGGTTTCGCACATAGGAGGGCCAGCTGGGCTGTGGGGTGGGATTTGGGGGGGGGATTCTGCCATCCAGGCTGGAGCCTTCCTCTCGTGCTGCCTTCCTGTAGTGTCAGGGCGATCCTCTGAAAGCTGCTCTTTAATTCTGCTGTGGAAAGGTGTGGGAAAGGATGCCGGTCAGTGGGAGACGATATTCTCCAAAGTTTTGCAGAACCAATCTATGTCTTACTCCCCAGGCTGCTTTCTAGGAGGAAAATACAGCCATTGCTTCTTCAGCTGTCTTATTTTTGTATGCAGGCTGCTTGCTTGCATGTGTTGTCCTCCAGCTCTGTCAGTTTGAGAGTGGCTTACTGTTTGATTTTGTTTTAATCTTTTCAGTTAAATGAGGGCTGGCCTTGAAAAGAAGCTTGTAGTGTTCTTCCCAGCTGTTGCACAGAAAAAAACAGCCCCTCCTTGCTTCATTTCCAGGCACCTCTGCTCTGGAAAGCTTTTGGAGAGAGTGCCAGCTTAACTCTGACCAGTTTTCCTTGGTGTCATGACAAGACTTCAGCACTACTGTGTGTCTCCTTTCCTGCTGTAAAAGCAAGCTTGCTTTTCCCAGGGATCTAGTGATAAATTGGGGAAGTAGGATAGTTGTCTACACTTGTGCAATAAACAGCTGATAATCAGTATTTTGTAGCCAAAACTAACATAACCCTCCCTGAAAATACAGGATCAGTCAGGATATAAAAGTAAGTTCTCTAATTGTCAAAACTGAACTTGAGGAACATATAAATTGAATTTTGTGTATGTGGCCAAAAATACTTTAGCTATGCGAGCAACAACATTCCAGAACAGAAAAGCTGATGTTTATTTTCCTTTTTTCAACTGCATTCTTCTCTGGATGCCTCTGTACAGCTCTGGAGGCCATGAGAGTAAGGCTGAGTGCCTTCTGTGTAGATGAAGGTGTGATGACTCCTCATTCCATGACAGGAATTCCCAGATGTTGTTCCCATTGACAAGGACAGAGAATGCAGCTGCTCAGGGTCTTCCTTGGTATCAGATACTCAGTGGGCTTCCCTGAATGCTCCAGTGGCACCAGCAAGGGTTTGCAATCTGTGCCTTTGGAAACACTGTGCATGACAGAGGATCCCTTGTCTGAAAACCATGGCTGGGCTGCTCCTTTGATGTGGCACCTGATCTGTTACTTTTCCTTGCACCTTGTCTTTTCTTCCTGTCTTTATCTCCTGCATTGGCTTTATCATCCATCTAAAACTTTTTGGATAAAACTGCTACCTGTCGTCTTACTCCTAGTGTAGGATGCAGAACTTTATACTAGCTGGACAAGATTCAGGACAGAGGCTCTGGACAGGCTATTTTACCCTGTTATGTTACTCTGTTTTCAGTACACTTATTTCCAGAGATAATTTTTATCAAGTTTTGTCAAGCTTGGCCCTGATCTCAGTTTGATAGAATGTTCCCTGTTTCCTGCCAGTCACGGACACTAATCACATTCAGACATGAGCTGGTGATTAGATTTAATTTGGAGTGGGTCAGGGAGGCTCCAGTTAGGATGGGCATGTGGTGAATTTCTGTGGAAGGCAAGGATGTGCAAAGTCAAGAGGGTATTCCAGCAGAATAAGGGAGGCTTGTGGCACCTACTCTCTACACTGACTTGTGCTCAAATGTCACCTCCCTTTGGGATCTGATGCCCATGAAAGCCAGCCTACATCTATTTGCATCTTTAGATGTCAATAGAAGAGTGTCAAAATGTGTCAGTGAATGCAGTAACTTCTCAAATACCATTCAAAAACATCCACTTGCAGGACACAGATGTGATTGATAAGAAATGTCACACAGGTCTGCAGTTCCCTTCGCCCTGATCCCAGGGAGCACCTCATGAAGGGCTTACTGGGGACTGGTGAGGCATGGTCTGGGGGTGGGTGAGTGAAGAGAGGAGACATCCGCTGTTACTGTCAGCAATTAAAGGTGGTGATTCTGAACTGTAGAGGCTGAAGAGGAGAAGCAGATCATCAGGGCTGGAGAAGTGCCTTGTTGACACAGCAGCTATGGGAGAGGACTGCTAGGGATATATATCTGGAGGGAGGGATAACTCTGCAGTGCTGGGCAGAAGGTGGGGAGGTAAGGAGCTCTTTGCACATATCCCTGCCATGACACGCAGGCATTGACTTTCCGTTATGACAGTAAAAGAAAATCTCGTTCCTCTGGGTCTGCAGGTAGTCCTGCAGTTTAACTAACCTTTCCTTTGAAGTCTTGGCAGACTGCAGCCCCTCTAAGAGGCTTTTAATTTTGATTAGGCACAGAGCTGAACTAAGCACAGCTCCCAAGTGTATTCCGGGCAGAGACGTGACCACACGGGTGTAGAGCTGCTGCAGGAGTTGGAAGAGCAGGGGTTGCAGAGCAGTCCCTGCAAGGACCCTAATGCGACAGCATATGCCATGTTTGCATTGCCTAGCAGACTGCACTCTCACTCCATACTTCTGTTGCAAATTTGAGCGTTTTGTTGTTTAAATGCCAAACCTGATGCAGAGCAGATCCATCGTCACCTTCAGCAGTCCACCCCTTCCCCTGGATGGGCAGAGGAAAGTGCAGGGGTGAGCTGTGCTCGCTTCAGCCTTTGCTGCTTGTAGTTGGTCTTTGCCAGAGCAGCAGAGGAGGCCACTTTACTTCATATTTTATTGGTGTTAGATTCAACCAAAAGGAGAACTGATGCAGGCTAGGCTGAGATTCGTCAAGTGAGCATGTCCCAAGCTTATAAAGAATTGTCAAATCCAAGCCAGTGGGTCAGATGGATCCGTGTCCTAACTGTATGTTTGATCTGCAGTTAATGAAATGGTTGGAAATGGCCATTCTGCACCAAAATCAGTAGTGATAAGGAGGTTTCAGATTGTGAGCGGTCAGGCACAAGGGGAGGATATTTCTGGCTGGGTTCTGGGCTGCTGTACAGCTGCTGTGCTCCTCCCTGCACGTCACACTTCGGTGACCTGTAAACGATGTCTGTGCAGTTATCGTAGTCAGAAATAGGTCATGTGAAGCCAAGTATTTGGGTCAACTTAAAATGCTGCTTATTCTCTTTTTGAGGTTAAAAACCAAGCTGAAACAAACAGAATTGTTTCTGCCTCCAGTGGGACACCCTGCAAAGCACAATAGACTTTATCTTCTGGGTCGAGATCAGCTGTAACATATGAGTGCTTAAATATAACTTTAGTTTTAGAAACAGGCTTAGAAATACGCTAACTGACGTTACCTTTCTGGGCCATAAACCAGCTTTCATCTGCCTTTAGAGGCCATCATATTTTCCAGCTGAGTCAGTGTAGATGGAGTTATTAATAAATCAGAAGGAGCAGAGTCACTGTGAGTGCCCCTTGGCAAACCACTCCGCCTCCATGGTGTCTCAGGTTTCCAAGCCCCCAAACTGGGAAATGATACAATTTCCCCTGAAGATCCGCTACTGAGAGCCATCTGTTGTTAATAACAGGACATCAGCTTCTCCCTTCGGCTTTTCAGGCTCATCTCAGTGAAAGTGTTTTCCTCAAAGCACTCCTTAGCCTTGGCTGCGAAGATGTGAGGGGTCCTCGTGCCTTCACCAGCTGAGGTTCCTCTCCCATCTTGGGTGTGTGAAACCAGGATGTACCGGAGCTCTGCTGGGAGATGGATGCTGGAGTGACAGCCCTATTTCAAGGGAAGAGAAGAGAGGTGAAGGAGTCACTAATTCGGACCTAGTAGTTTCCAGAAGGGTTTGTGCAGGTCATTCTGGTCATCAGATCAGGTGACCAGTTTGTGATTCCTTAATGTGGCTGTCTCTTCTTTGCAGGGCTACAAAACTTCTGTATTTTTCGAAGTGATATCCAGCTTCAAGTATAAAAATTGGTCAGAATTTGCCAAAAAACAATATTCTGTGAGAAATACTAGATAAATAATTCATAAAAATATGCTGTGTCTCTGGTTCTTAAGAAATTCCAAGAAATAAAGTAACTTTGGTTACTTTGCAGGCAAGTATGTAGCGCTATTGCGCTTCAAGATTGCTTATTTCAAAAACATCTTGTAACTGAAACCAACTTCTGGGATTAATTTTAAGATTTAGGTGGCGTCTCTGATATATGCCAAGAGTTTCTGTGCTTCTGAGGAGATATATAAACCAAGAATGCCATTTTTGTTCATTGATACTGCAGAAGGGGAGAGAAAAAAAGAAATTCATGTCCTGGAGGTGAAACAGAAAGCTAAATTATTTTTTTTTAGCTGAGGATAAATATTTGCTTCTGTGTCCTGACAGAGACAGAGCTGCCCAGCATCTGATATAACACCTTTTTAATTGGTTGGGTGCATTGTACATATTTAAAACCCTATTTTAGGGCTCTCCTGATGTACTGCATTTGAAAGCCTTACTCACATGCATTTGCCTAGGGTCAATTTTGGCTTATATGTCTCTTCCAAATCCCTATTTTCTCTTTCTCTCCAAGCTGGTAATAAGATTTCTTATTATCTTCTTGCTTATGACTCCTTCAAGGCTGCTGACAAAGGGGCCTGAGCTGCTCTCTTGATATTATCTGGGCAGATATCAGTTGAATTTGAAAGGGTGGATTAAATAAGTGCTTCACTAATGTTGCCAGGCCTAACTTCATTACTGTGATCCTGCAAAGGAGGGAAGGAGAGGGGAGAGAAATGAGCTGTCTGTAGAAATCCGAGTGCCAGGATAGCAGAGTGTTGTGCGTGCATATATATTTCTATACATAAATATGTGAATGAAGGCATATGGTACCTAAATTTGTAAGACCTTGCCTTCTTTCTTTCAGACACATAAGTTATTTATAGATGCAAGTAATATACACGACATTCTCCTTTGGGAGGAAACACTGTTATGGAAAGGAGAAGTGGCTGTTATTCACATATATGCTTTTCCACACATTTCTTCCTGGCATTTATGGTGGAGCTGTCTCCGTGCAGGTACTTGAGCCTGGGCTTATCAGAGAGATATCTGGGCACCTTCTTTAGGGCCAGCCAGGGAAATAAATGTCTGTTCTTTGACTTCTCATGCTTCCTGGAAACCAAAGTTCCTTTGGCCTCTCCTGTCTGTTTTATGGGGATATTCTGCCTCTGGTGTGGGGAGCTTGGCTGTGATGTTCAGTCTGATCCAGTGAGGGAGACTGAGGCTCAGGGCAACAGAATTGGCTTCCTAATCATCTCAGTGGATAATTGTATACGAGTTCCTTTGCCTTCATTTCCGCTGGTGCACCTGGTCTGTCCAGCCTGGTCAGACCATAGTCTTCAGCACAGGGAGGATGCTGCTTTGTCTGTATCAATTTCCTAATGAGGCCTCCACTCTCCTGGGTCCTCTAAACATTAACAAAACAAACGCTCAGTGTTGAGTGCTTTGAAAATCTCAGATGAAAGGCAAAGTATTACGAGGAAGAATTAACATCTCCTTTCCCTCTACATTTATCGATGGGGGAAGTGGTCCCTGTGGAGGCTGGAGAATGGAGGCAGCCTTGTGGATGTACTGATTTGTTCTGCATGATGATTTCTCTTGGAGTAATTGCACTGTCAGAGTGTTTATCAGCTAATGAAAACCTACTTCAATAATACAGAAAACCCCAAACAGGCTAAGTGAGCCTTGGCTTGGTTTTCTGATGTGTTTTTCCCTCTCCTGAGTGTCCATTACTCACGTGCCACTTCTGTTCCCTGCTCTGGCAGGTTGCAGAGGATAAGGAAACCTCATCTGCCATCCTGATGAAACCCCATGTAGAAATGGGTATCTAGATAAGAGGAATTGCACTTGCCCAAAAGCAGATGGGGTGGAAGGAGAAGCCACAAAAGGAAGTTTAGACTTGAACAAACCTCTAATTGTAGAAAGTTTGAATTAACCCCTTTCTGTGCTGTGCCAGGATCTGCTGTGGGGGCCTGGACTCTCCTGCTGTCCCAGCCCACGTTTGTGCAGATGGCAATTCTACCTGGAGAGCTGTGTGTGAATCTGGCTCCGTGACAGAGGCAGAACTGGGGTTCTCAGGAAGCTTGGATGCTTTCTGCAGTAGTTGAGCTTGCCCCAAGACTGAGCCGTGATCCGAGTCCCCACCTCCACACGGGCTGTAAATTGCGTGTTCCCTGATCTGTGTTGTTAAGCTGCAGAATAATGATAGTGCTGCAGATCCAAACAGCTAATTATGTTGTTTAGTGAACAGGGTGTTCTGGATGCCACAAACACACAGAGCAGTTCAACAACAAAGAAGGAAGCTAAGCAGGATGGTGCTCTGTAGGTTACGCGTTGCCTGCTGGCTGGGTTGTGCTGGGGAAGAGTGGATGGATCCAAGAAGCCACAGCAGGCAAAAGAAATAGTATGGATATATTTGGAGAGGGAAGGGCGCTATAAGACTAATAAACTAAACAGCTCAAGTGCAGAAACCTTGTTGGCTAATAAAATATACTTTCGATGTGCATTTTTGGATGTGTGTTTGGGCTAGGCAGTGCCACCCAGCATTTCTGTGTGCTCCTTGAGTGTTGGCACCCTCGTGCTGCAGCGGGAACGGCGGAGGAAGGAGGCAGGATGGTGCCTGGACTCAAACACACACCCATCCCACAAACCCTCAAGTTGCAGAAGATACTGCAACCAAATGCATAAAGCAGGGAGTCAGCAGGAGGATGGTGTTTCTGGCTTGCCTTGCTTTCATCCTCCAGAATGAAGGTGTCACTTGGTGGGAGATGAGATGAAAAAAGCAGGTTCCAAATACTAAACCAAAGGTTATCTTTCTGAATGCTTATTTGCTTTTAAATCCTTCTTTTCATTTGGAATTTCTGGGCAGAACATTGTGTCAGACTGGAAAAGATGATATTGCTCGCTTTGAAGGCATCTTGGAGACAATACAGGAGCAATTAAAAAAATGTTTCCAAACTGTGTTTGGAAAGAGAAGGGACTTGAAACTGTCCCTTTCATTTTGCACCATGAGAAACCAAGGTTTCTCATGTGAAAATGGCTCAAATAAATCGTTAGCTGGGGCTCTGCTAATGGGACATCCTGACCAAGGGTCGAAGCTGCGTGAAGAGTTGGTGTTATTGGGAATCCTGTTTTGTGCCTGTGGGTCACACCATAAATATTAAGAAATTGGTGTAAAGGGAGCAAGTTTGTATTTAAAATTACAGAGTCTCAAGCTAGAAGAAAACTTACTGTGCTATGAGGAAATGTTTTATTTGCTTTAGGAGAGAGTTTATTTCCATGTAGAGCTAATTTGGAGGTCACACAGCACAGGGTGGAAAAGATAGTGGGATGTCAGCCCATTTCCTCCATTCCTGGAGGAAAATACACTGTGAAACATCACTGCTGGGGCACTAGTAAATCCATGCAAATTGGAAAGGAGGTATTTTATCTTCTCTGCTGGTTCTATGCTCACCTCCTGTCTCTGCAAGTGTTCAGGTATTGGCCTACTAGAAAACATAGACTGATAAAAACCATGTTGTCAGAGATGGGGTTTTATTTTTGTACCCATGGTTTTCCCAGTGCTGGGCTGAGGGAAACACTGTCTTATTTGGAATGGTTTATTTTGCCTACAGAAGCAAATAAGCCCTACAAATGCAATTACTATTACATGCACAACTGCACCCATATTGAGGCGTGTGCCTGGCTGAGCAGGATGCCACTCTCACCACCGCAGGCGAGTAAAAGCAGTGAACTTCTAGCATAGGCAAACCCTTAAATTGGATTGTTTGATCCATGAAATGCTAGTGCTCTGTCTAAAATTTCCCTTGAAAGCCTTAAAGCCCTGTACAAGTTTCATCGGGGTCTTAACAATGTGGTGGTGGCGGATTAGTTCTTAAACCATAGTTAAGGTTTCCTGACTTTTCGGGGAATCTGAGTTCTCTTTCTATGCTGATGCTGTCCTGTCAGTAATTGAACCTTTAGAGCATGGATATTTCTTTTCCCATGAAAATGTAATGGAAATAGGATGCTTAAACTGAAGTTCACCCTTCTAAATTTCTTGTCCTTAGTTGGGCAGCTTATGGTTGAGTTCCTCCCCTGCGCTTCCTCCTCCTCTCTCCATGCTGCTGACTTGCATTTGCATGTCCTGTTACATATGTGAGGCTAAACAGAGGGACAAAGTGTCTAATTAAGATATTTAAATAATTTTTCTTAGTCTGAGGGCTGTTTGACCGCTGCCTGGTGTCAGGCAGGACTGATTATGCCATGTGGTGCTGCATCTATTTCTGCATGTTGTGAGCAGTCAGTATTCTGCCAGCACCTCTGGAATACAGCTCAAGATCCTGGTTTTCCTCATTAAGATGTTTCTACATGTGCCTAGTTGAGAAGATGTTGTGAAAAAGCAACTTTTTTATACCTTTCTCAGCAGTTGGGGATTTTTGTTGCTTTGACTTTTGGCATGAAGGAGCACTATTGTCAGAGCAGCAGGGAAAGGGAGGATTTGTGTGTTCGGGTCTCTATCTCAAGATAACACTGAATCCAGAGGACCAAGCCAGGGTGTCCTACTCATACTGCTTAGTCTTCCAGTGATGTGTCATCTTCCAGTGCTGAAATTTATGGTAAGAAAAGAGGCTGAGGTGGCAAATGCTAAAAGGTTGGGAACAAATTCAAACTAGAAAACTTGCAGTACATAGTGTCACAGAGATCTCATTTTAGCACACAAAATCAGGCAAATACTTAGGATTAGGACCTGACTCAGCCTCATCTCCCTTGTAATCCTCCAAATCTTCAAGTTTTTAGGCCTTTCATTTAGCTCTAAGCAGCCTGCCTCTGTGGCCAGGCTGGTTGATGTAGGTCACTGCGCAGCACTGGACTTCAGAGTGCATCCTGGGGGTCTGGACATGTTCCTTCTGCCAAGTCTGAGGTCAGGCAGCAGCTTCATCTCTGGATAGTGTGGACAGGAAATACCACCGTGCCAATTCTGGGAAGCTGCTCAGGAAGTGGAAACTCTTACAGAAGATGTGGACCTCGAGATATGAATGGAGCAAAACTGTCTGGCATGGCTGTGGGCTTCTTTGCTGCTGTTGGCCACCATCTGCTCGTGTAACACCTGCCAGACCATAAATCCCTGACCCTTCATCTTTGTCGTCATCTGTGCATCACCACCTATTTATATCATCACTGGTGCTGTAATCTTAGAGCTGTAATTTTATACATCCCACGTGGCTGTGGTGTCCTTAGTGCGTGAATGTGGATGTAGAAGCTGGAAGTTCTGCCTGGTATTTTTGTGAGCAGCAGCCCATTTTAATGTGCTATTCACTGCCTTTCCTAGCAAAAGGGATGAAGCTTTGGGAATTCTTGTGCTGGAGAACTGCAAGGTGGGAATAACATGTACTCTGTGCATGAGGAGCAGTGATGTATTCCCCATTGACTTGCTGCAAATATTTTTCTTCACATACTGAACTTGCTTTTTGAGTCAGTATTTTTTAATGATACTACTGCAGTGGATTGTTTCTGTGATTTTCACTTACATGGCAGCCCAAATCTGTGTGCATCAAGGCAAGAGGACAATCCTTGTTCTGTTTTCCTCATGACCAGAAGCTGAGAGCTTGGCCTTGGGTGTGAGACAGGGCAGGACAAAGTAATGATATTTTTGTGTCACAGATCCTGTGGTGTGGAGGGACTTGTTTTGGTGACCCTGTGTGATCTACAGCTGTGTAAGTTTGGTCTGACTGGACCATTTCTCCAGTTATTCCTCAGGATCACAGTACCTTAAGACTCAAACAGGGGTTTTTTCATGACCTCCAAAAAATTCAGTGTCAAGGTCATCAGAGACATCTGCCTCTGACTGCCAGTGCTTAAAGCAGTTATTTTAGTCTGCCTGGATCATCCCATGCTTGTATGCACAGATATATGCAGGCAAACCTTTCTCACCCATAGGAACCAGGCACCTGGTTTCTCACTGAGGCATTTGACAGTCTACAGAATACCAGGATCACCAGGGCAAGTTTCCAAATGGCTTATTTAGATCTAAACTGCAAGACAAACACTTTATTTGGGGGTGGCTGAGAGCCTCCCCTCTCCGTGGCCACTGCAGCAGCTGGGCTCGTGTATCATTACATGGTACCAGTGTGGGAGGACCAGGGTGCAAATATTCATCAACAAGACCCTGAGCAAGAACAGGTTTTGCACTGATGGTGGAGCTGCTCAGAGGGCAGTGCTGTTATCCACAGCAGAGGGCAAAACTTTGCTGTGTAACCATCTGGCACTCACTCAGACCCCACTAACGCTCTCCACAGGCTTGACCACAGCCTTTCTGTCCGTCTGTCTTCATATCAGTGCTCATGGTTGCTGTTCTTTGTCCTGCTCCTGGTGCTGGCTGTTGAGCAGCACACTCCCAGTCCCCTGGACAGGCACCTAAATGCTTTGAGACCATAACTCAGGTGCTGCCTCCAAACCCCAGTTTTAATTCAGCCCTTACATCTGAGGGAGGGAGGCACCACGGTGCCCTCAGACTGTTTCTGGAAGGTGGCATCTGCACTGGGCAGTGATGGTGGGACTCAGTCTCATGTGAAGAAGGGAGCTGCCTCTTCTCTGAAGAATTCCCTGCCGGGGAAATGTGGGCATTTTGTTAGCAGAAAACAGAGATGGGATATGGGTGATGTCGAGCTGAGAGCTGAGGGGTTGGCATCTGAGCGTGAGGTTTCTGCAGATGGTGCTGTGGGGAAGGCTGAACTTGGGTTTTCCTGCCAGTGCTCTGCAAACAGTCATCGGGTGATTTGTCGGTCATGACTGTTCTTGGTGTGCACAGTTGCCAGGAGATGAAAGCCTTCTAGTTTATGATCTCTGCTGATAAGCTTCTGTTTTCTGTTTTGCCAAAGAACAAAGGATTAGCAGAAGTGGCCAGGTGTTACCAGAACATAGTATTGTAAAAAGGCAGGGACTGGAGCTTGCACATAGGCTCTTTTTATTATTTTTACCTCTAAAAGGGATGCCATGGAGGTTACACCTGTAGGTTGCACCCTCCCATCTGTATTTGCTAATACAGTTGATGTCTCTTGGCAAGCTTGAGAAGGGAGCCAGAGCAACAGCTGTCAGGGAGGTGCTGCTCCAACGTGCCCTATGGCAAGGCTGTCAGAAGGAACCTAAAAAGAGGGAAACTAAGGAGCCACTTTACAACAAAGCCCTGCAAGGATTAGTAAATCTTTTTTAGCAAGGATCTCAGGAGAGAGGAGAAGGAAGGAGGAAACCTGGCAGTTAGAAGCCTTGGTGACCTTTACCCACTTGTAAATTTGTAGATTTTTCCTTCCTCATGTTTTTCTGAGTTACAAAACCATCAATACTTTTCCCCTTTCCATTTCTAAGTGATGGCTTATTCCCCTCCCTACCATATCTCCTCGTGTTAGGGGTTGTTCTGCTCGGCTTGGTGATCACTGCTTGGCTGGCCTTGCTAAGCCATTCTGTTAATGGGTGTCTCTGAAGATATTTGCCTGAGTAAATTATTCTACTTGTGAAATCCTATTTTATTTAGTTCCTATTTTTTTTTCCTTTTTCTTGTGCCATAAAGATAATATGGGGGAAAAATACCAATTTATCGGTAAATCAGGCTTTTGATACAAGTGTTGATTTACCCTTAAACTGATTCTTGTAATAAGGTACCAAGTAATTTCCTCCAAAAGGACCAAGCTGGTTCCTGCATGGTCTGTTCTGATGCTCTGCTAGCTACAAAATCACACCAGATTAGCCACTTTGGGGAGCCTGTAGCTCACAGGTGGGAGCAAAATGCCTCTGTGCTGCATAGTTTGCAGCATTGTACAAGACACAGTGTTACTGTACCTGCTGATCTGGCCCAATGTACCCATCAAAACCAAAACAAATATATTTTTATTGATGTTCTTTGGAAATCTATGTTATTCCTTTAAATTATAGCTATGTCAGTAGGGCTTTACTCTTGAACATGAACTGGACTCGCTGAGTGTGTGTTTAGCACCTGCAGTTTTGCGGGTCTGTGGTCATAATTTAACATTTGGTGTTGCCCTGAACTTGTCTGTGTGTGAAGAGGCTGTAAGAAGTTTGCTGGTGCAGTTGTCCCAGTTCTAAATTAAAATAAACACGAATGCCGTATTCAAGTTGATTTTTTTCAGCTTTTAAAAAATAGTGATTTATTTTCATTATTCTTTGTTTCTTTGGCTTTCAGTACATGTTTGTACTCCAGCTGAAGCTGCAGCAGCCCAAACACCACAAGAAGGGTCTATTATTCTTATACAGAGAAGTCTACTGCAGCAATGCCTACAAACTTGAGCACAGATGAGAGATTCACTGTACTGCCTTGCCTCCTTTTTGTGTGGTTTGCTCCCACCTTTGACTTCACAAAGAAAAAAAGAAATATGCTTTTAGGTTCATGGAAAAGTAAAATTCTGCCAAATTTTTGAACGTGTAGCTGTTGAGTTTGTTACAGCAGTTGGGTCTCCTGGGCTGTTTTTGATTATAGTGAGAGTTCCTGAAGTGCTCTTTGTCTGCTTCTAGTTTGAGAAGACTTTGTGACCTGCCAGGAAACCCTTCGAGTGTGATCCATGTTCCTGCTGTTGTGAGGGTTTGGCAGATGAATTTACCCAGTTCCCTTGTCTGCAGAAAGCACTTCTTTGTGGGAACACAACATGGGACCCTAAGGTTGCGTTTAATAAGGATGAGAAGCAGAGAAATGTGTTGTCTGTGCATAAATGGCAGAGGGAAAAGAAGGCCTTTTTGGCAAAATGTTGAAGTGTGAGGTAAGGCGTGGGGTTTACTGGGCAAAGAGAAAGAGGGCAATGAAAAGACGTGCTAGCAGGTTGCAGTCAGGGTTGCTGACATCAGGGGTTGAGTGAAGTTTCCTACCTAAGCACAGGTGCCGTGACAGCCTCCTGAGGTTTCCTCAAATCCTGGCTGTGGGCTTGACCAGCTGGCCAACATTAGTGATGCACATTTTCCCTGTATCTTTCCAGTGTTTCCAGGCTGGTGTCACCTGCTCTGTGAACTGTGAGATGCTGATACAAGCTGGATAACACTAATGCTTTGCATTAATTTGGCCTCTTGGAGAAATCAATCCATCACACTAATTGAGTGCAGTGCTTTGGTGCCAGGTGGCTGTCTTGAGTCCAGAAAGTTGGATCACATATGGTCTGCACTGACTTCTAATAAAGAAAAGAATTAGTGCTGAACCCTCTTTATTATTTTTTTCCACATGCAGAAGTTTGAGAGAATATGCTGAGCCACAGCCTGTCTGATGTGCATCCTTTGCAGTGGTTTGAATTTGGGATAGAGATTTAGCCTGTCTTACGTAGTCCACATCTCAAAAGAAAAATTACATTTGTGCCAGCTGCCAGCACTAATTACCTGCCCTGATTTCTTTGTCCACTGAACAGCTGGAACAAAGACATCTATCCAGATCTTTGTGCATCAGCTTCATCCTCTGTGGTGGAAGGAGCATTTGGGACAGAAAGAGGGACTTTGAGCTTGGACATTGTTCATAATGGTTATGAGCATCCAGTCGGTGGGACTGAGGCCTCCCAGTGAATTGCATCATGCTCCCACAATGGTAGTAGGAAGGGGATAAACTGAGTTTTCTTTCTGCCACTTAAACAGTTTTTTGACAGTCACTCTTCCCCTCTCAAATTTCCTGATAATTAAAATTTTTTTGTCTCTCAAAAAATTTTTATTAGGAAAAAAACAGTATTGAAATTACTTTTTACCTTTTTAAAGGAAAACTTCTGTTAAATTAAATAAGATATGGGAAAATTTTGGCCAACTTGTAGCCTGGTTTTCACCCACTTTGTTGTCAGTTGTGGTGTCTGACTCCAATGTGACCGTGGCTGGGAGCAAAAAGAGGCTGCTCCAGCATCTTGTGCAGGTGGTGACAGGAGAGGTATTTGGATCTAACTGTTCCTGGAACCCGTTCACTGTTTCATAGAGATGCTGCCTGTTGATGTATGGCTTCCATACCTTCCCCTGTGCAATGCAACTCGAGAAGAGCCCATATATAACAGTGTGGGACAACTGTGAACGTATGGGAAAGTTACTTGGAGGAATCCTGTTTGTTGTGAATAACAGACCCCTAAGCCAGCCATTCCTTGGTGTGTGAAAAGCAGTCGGGCAATTGCAAGCAGCTTGATGTATTTGAAAGATGAATCACCCCTTGTGTTATTTGACCATCAGCATTTTAAACCTGACAGGAGAGTGCCGGAGCTGATTGCTTGGTCACAGCAGTTCCTGAGTAAATAAAAGCTAGGAATGTAATTTGTCTCTGCAAAGTAAAACATTTGATTAGAGGGGAATGACAAAGAAAAGAGCTTCTAAGCACCGTGGCTGCAGCCAGAATCCACTTCAAGGGCTTTCATGCTGATATGTCTAAATTACTGGATTGAGGATCCTTGGACTGGGATCTGGGTTGTTGTTGTGCTACTGCTTGTTTGTGACCCTGCAGCTCACCCTGTATATGTATGTGCAAAATTACTGGTGCTTCTTTCTTCCCAAAAGCTGTTTGGGGGCTTGCTGGGGTTCTCTAGTGCCTGTCAGAATCAATGTCAGCAAACCTGTGACTCAATGCCATCAATACAAACTTGGTCACCGGGAGGAGCACACCTTGTGTGTGCTGTCACATTCCTGTGGCTGCACAAGAGCTTCTCCATGATGGAAAATCCATGGGCTAAATGTTGAGCTAATATAAAGCAACAGAGTACACTTGGGTTGTGTAAACGGAGTGTCTGTCTCTTCAAATTCCTATGCTGACCAGGGCTGGGATTTTGAATGCTGGTGGTTTGGTGTGCTGTTAACTCCTCCTTGAATTGCCTTTTGCCCCATCTCATAGTGGGGGAAGTGAAACCCTGGTCTCTCCTGTCTGCACACACATACTGTGCTCCTAGGCAGGAAGAGAGATTTCTTATTTTGTCCAATTGCTTTCTGAATCCATCTAAACTTTTGGCTCTCATCACTTGACAGTGAGCTCCATGACTTCAAAATTAGTTGGAGCAAAAACGTATTTTCTTCCATTTGTTTAAGCTCTTTGGGAATACAGTAGTATTATATATACAGTGAATATTAGAATTGGCCAAATTGTTCCCTGTGAGCTACCTGCAAACAGCAGCTGACTCATCCCTTGATTACTTGGTGTTTGGTCTTCCTCTTAGTTAAGTGGCCTGTAATACATTGCCAGATACATACCTGGCATTTCTTTCTTTTCTTGGGAAGGCATCACTTTGGTTGGCACAGTGAGAGGGTGACAGGCTGTGTGATCAGAGGTGGGGTGGAGGTCACTGCCAGGGCATCACTTCTGCAGATGAAAACACTTGACAATTGTCTTTGCTGGTCTCTCCTTCTGAATAACTTATCTGATTAGGGAATAAGCATGAGAAAAGCGCAGACTTGTAGATCTGAGATTAAATTCAACAGATTCACTCAAAGGCTGCTTCTGCTAATTGAGGGCACTGCGTTTCCATGGCTTATGTAAAGGCAGTTCTCCTAGAGAGAGAAAGACCCACTTGAAAACAATCAAGTCCATTATTTTGTCGCCTCTGTTGCATTGTATTTATGTTCCAGGATCCTTGACCTAGATGGATCATGATAGGCATTGCCTGCAAGTGGCTATTTTAACTCCACTTGTTCTCTTACCTTTTATCTTTTTAACAGAAGTACATGGAGTGGAACCACAGAAATGAGAGTTTGGAAATATTTATTACAACTGTCTTCTCAGGGTCGAATGCAAGATGATTTTCAGCAGTGTATATACCCATGGCCCATCCAGTCCAGTAAATGACTCCTATGCTGAGGTTCTCTAGGGAAGCTGGGGCTGCAGAATGGTATATTGTGATTGACAAAGTGTACTTGTCCTGGCTTTCTCCTGGGAGCTGAAGAAGGGGATTACTCAATTCAATAGTCAATGTGCAGAAGGAAATGGATGCTAACTTAAAGCTGTCATTTTGAACTGTTTGAAATTAGTGTAATGGTCACGGGTGCCAGATTGTCTGACCTGAAGAGTGTCCTTCTCCATCTGGTGGTGGGGAGAGCCCCACATGTGCAGCTGCTGATGTTGCTCTGTGTGGTCCTTCACTGGGCATGCCAGGGCAAACTCAAATTTGCATCTCTTCAGATTTATTCTGGCATTGACATCAAGTTTTCAGCAAAGACTCCAGTTAAGCCATGGTGGGACTTGCACATAGGGCTATGGCAGGAGCCTTTCATAGGCATTTTTACATAAATCCATTAAGAGCTATAGGATGATCGTGATCCCTTGTGTTCACTGATGATCAGGTTCTGAAATCTGAAACCCTCCATCATTCATGATTTTCAGAGGCTCTAAGAGTCTTCAAGCTGTCTTTTCCCCTCATATTATATGTACTCATAACTGTTTGTCAAGGGACACATTCTTGCTCCAATTACATATTATTTGCTCTTTTACAGTGAGGTTACACCAGCTACTTCACACAATGAATGGCTGAAGTTAATTGTTGAATCCCAGCACTGCCTAATTGGAGGAACTTCAGCCAAGTTATTTCAGAGTGCTCATGCATCGCTTCAGATGCTTCTATCTCTTGTCATTGATTTTAATACATGAGTGAGTGCCAATTTATCCTAAAGGGTTTAACAAGTATCTTTGCTGCCTTTTTAGAGGAATATTTCCAGCAATGGCACCGTAGGTTCTATATTTCATGTTGATTAAAAAGTAAAATACACTGTTGCAAGTCTTGAATGCTCATCAAATTGCACTTCTGTCTTTCCTAGCTAAGAAAATACTGGAACTTTCAGCGTACCCACGTAGAAGACCTGTGATTTGATGTTTGCATCTTTTTCTAAATTCTTAGCTTTATCTCTGAGGAGATAAAATGATCAAAATAAGCAGATCTCCTTTTCTCAGCAGTGCGAAGCCATTAACTTAGCTTTACTGAAGAATTTTTTTGTGTTACCAATAAAATTTCATGGTCAAAGTCACCTCTTGAAGCACGAGATCAGGAGGGACGAAGCTCAGTGTGCACACTCCAGAGCGAGATATCAGTTGCTGCCATTCCAGCTGAAAGGACTCCATGGATCTCTGGTGTGTAAAATGATTTTGGTATTGTATCACAGACAGAGTCATCTTCAGGGAGGAATGAAAGTATATTGTTTCTGACATCTTTTTTTTCTGACAGTTTTACACTTTGACATTTTGCTATCCCAACTTGTTTTCCTACTCACTGACCCAAAATATCATAATGGTCTGGTTCAAAGGCTCCAACTAGCCTCAGATTTTGTGCTCTATTGAGCTTTCATTTCAGTTTAGTTTACTGAATTGTCAAGTATCTACCTATGAACGTTGGAGAGAGATGGAAAGACATCTTTAGAATTCTGATGATTGAGAAACCATGAAGAAGGCACTATGTCATACTGCTCCCATTGCATTATTCATGAAGAAAATTAAACACGAAGTTTTGACCTTGAAATATCTTTTTTTTGTTTAAATCTCTATTTTTTCTTTTTCTTTTTTTTTTTTCCTCTTCTTTCTGCAATTAGAGTTAGATATATAAACTGTAGTCAAGGAGCCATTAATGGGATTTGAGGAACTGGATAAAGCTGTCTTTCCCAGGCAAAAACTTGGCATAATTTTGGAGCTGTCAGTTTTACTGAGTTCAGTGGTCACCCCTGAACTTGGAGAGGTGGGCACAGCTCTGTCCAGCCCATGTGTTGCCCCTTGAAGGAGAAGTGTGAAGGTCACAGTAGACAGTCCTGCAGGGTATAACGGGCTCTGCAGACGGTAGGACTGAAATATCTTTCTGTCATGGTCTTCTGGTTGTTTTAATAGACTTCCTATAAAAATGAGTTCTAGGTTCAAGCAGAGGGCTGCAGTAGTAGAGATACTGAAAAATTATGCCTGTCCATTGCATTTTTTTCCCCTGGAATTAGTCAGCATGAGATGCTGTTACATTTAAAATCCCTTCAGAAAACAATGTGTTTTGAACCACATCCTACCAGGCCACAGTCACAAGTACAAGGGTTGGGGTATAGAGTAGGACCCCCCTATTACCCTCAGGGCTGCAGCACAGCCCCTTGGAAAGAGCAAAAGTGAAACTTCTGGCTTAGAGAGATGTTGGAATTTGTAATGGAAGCACATTATACTGTGTAAAGGATGTCGGATAAATGGAACACTTTTCCACAGACCTGTACCTCGCTGCCCTTGTGTGTTAAATGTCTTGACTAACAAATGCATTATTTTTTCCAATCAAATGCAGGGACTGTGGCCCAAGAATGTGATGCTCTGTCATGGTCAGACAGTTGAGCCCAGAGTAGCAATCTCAGCCAGCTGCAAGAGTTTGCTCTAGGCCAGCCTCCCTCCTGGAGACTAGGCTAAGGAAAGCACAGGAGCTTAACAGTGCTGGGGTGCATGTGAATCAACAGTAAGCATCTATATTTTTGTCCTTCTGATGAAGCACAATTTATTCCCTAGTGTTGTGGTGCAGCACAGGGAATGGAGATCTCTCCAGAGCCCTCGCAGGTGGGTAGTGGGTGAGCTCTGAGAGGGAGCTCCCCCTTCCCACCAGTGGGCAGGGTCAGCCCAGCGCTGGGAGACACGTAGGCAGCGAGTAAGGAATCCTTGCGGTGGTGGGAGGGAGCTTTCTCGCCTCCCAGCTCCGCTCTGCTGCTGGCAGGGAAATGTGCTTTCAAAGCACAACTTACAAAAGAGGAGCAAGAAAACAAGATGCAAATTAGAGAAGAAATAAACTTCAGAAGAGTTTCCTTTGTGATTATGACTCAGTTGTTCAGAGAGGCAGACAGCGTAGCTTTGGAAGCATCAAAGGCATGTCACTGTATCCTTTAATAAATTCCTTTCTTTCCGTTCCTTTGGACACACGGAGAGGCCACAGATTTGCATGGCACCAGAGCTACTCGCCTGTTGCTGTAACTAAGGCAAATAAAATACAGAAATCTTCTTGCTGCTTTTTACACTCTACTGAATATTGATGCCTTATGGTCACTTCTGTCTCAGTGGTGGATCTGATGAGATGCAGTAGGTTTTTCTGCCCGCAGGTACAGTATAACCTGTACAGTACACCTGCTCTGTTTTCAGTCTCAAAATACAAACATGGGCCCTCAGTTACATCCCTGTCCCAGGAACAAGCAATTATTTCCTTTAGTCAACAAAAATTCCCTCCGATTCTTTCAGCTGATTACACAGGACAGAGGAATTGCTAAATGTCTCCTCCCACACAGATTTGATAGCTCTGCGGTTTTTTCCCAACATAATGCAATGAGCAGGCTCAGTTGCAGGTGTCTTCCTCAGACCTCCATTGTTTGTTTTTCCTGAACAATCTTTCAGCTCTTGAACAAAGTTGTAACATCAAGTTCTAGAAAGTGCTCTGCCAGACTGGTTGCCAGGGAGCCAGGACATGGCATAGCAGGAAAGCTGCTCATCATACATCAGCTTTGCCAGCGCTTTTCCTTTCAGTGCTCTGTCATTAACGTGTAGACAGACTTGTGTCTGAAGTTGCTCCCAGGCCATTCCACCCTGTAAAATGCTAAAGCTGAAAAGAAAACCCCTGAGGCAAGTTCTACCAGGTGAACTTTTCCTGAGCTACCTCCTAGAGCTCGTGTGGGAGGAACAAATAGTGCAAATGCATCTCTCATCTACCAGGAGTGCAAACCTCGAGTCCTGGTTACACAGCAGCTGTATCACTGTGTGTAGTTTATCTTTATTTGTCACTTGAAGGAGGCTGTTGAGAAAATTGAGGCTTTTTCAGGTATTCCTACTAAGACATTTGAACCAACCTGTCAACAATCTGTGTGGCAGTATAAATATAGCCAGCACAGGAGGTAGGAGGGAAAGAAATACTTGTATTTGTCTTTCCTTCCTATTCTGCCAAAGGCTAAGTCAAAGCACCTATAAAAAGAGTCTTTAGGGCTATGTTTTGGAAGACACTAATTCTGGTGGCATTTATACCTCGTGTTTTCTGGAATCCCACCTGTCTTGTAGCCAGGGCTGTGGAGCCCACTGAGAGAAAGGCAGTACCCTTTGAGCAGTCCAAACTGAGGCAGCTTTTCCTTTTGGAAATCTGTGGTGCCCAGCACTTTTGTCAGACCTTGCTGGTTACTGCACTGGCTTAAAAATAGATCCATACATTCAGTGCTCTTACTTCATTATGCCCAAACCAAGGGAAAAACCAAACCCATAATTTTTAGCGGCTGCTGTCAGAGTCCCGTGGCAACCTGCCAGCATCATGGCTCACTGGTTACTGTGGACAAATGAAAAACTGGAGGAATTCCACCGACTCATGCATTTTGCTTGGGTGGTCCCTGCGTCTTTATCAGCCCTGAGGCTTTGCTGCCCTCATTTCAGGAACCAGTCTAGCTCTTGAACATGTGTGGATCTGAAAGATCTTAACAGAGAAGCCTGGCTTTGGAGATTGGGAAGTTAGAGCACAAAAAGGCAGATTTCATTGCACAGGGATGCACTGTGGGCCAGTGGCAGGGCTGGGAAGAGCAGCTCCATTGCTAATTCCTTGCTGTGTCTGCTGGGTCACATTCCCTTCCCTTTTTCCCTGCCCAGCAGTGCAGATTGGGCTTTCCTTGCTCCTGTGGAATAACAGCTTTGATGCTATGCATTAACATCAAGTTCAGCAGGGATGCTGGCAGAGCAGTAGAAGGAGGCAGGAATCTGGAGAATCATTTCATTTAATCCAGCTCATCCTGGCATGATTTAGCTGAGGTACTTCCACAGCAGAATCAGTCCCCTGTAAACAGTGTCACCCAGTGATCGCTCCCTGTGCTTTCTATAAATACCCAGTCCTGTGTGAGTGACTCTGCCCTGCAGACCTGCTGTCAGACCAGCCAGCTGGGTACATGCTGTTAAGCACTACATGCCTGTATTTTAAATGTTAGCTGTGTATTTTGGTGGCGTAACAGCTGGAGACCATTATGGTGTGACAACACTGCTCTCCTGCACCTCACAGGAAATTCAGTTTGGTCGACCTACATTTATCCCTGCCTCCACACGAACCTGCTCTGTAATCTCTCGCTTCTGTTGTTGCAAATCTGAAGCACTGAATCAGGAAACAGAGGCTTGCCAAAATTGTTAAATAAGCAGAGGCCGTGTTGTTTGGAGACTGCCACTGTGTTCCTTGCTCACATGGTCCTGGAATGTGTCTCCTGGTAGGGGGAAGGGAGCATTTGTGAATGTAGCTCTCAGAATGAGTCATTATGGTAAATATTTTATTTTTTTTAAATTTGCAAGTTAGGATTACATGATTCTGAAGTAATAAGTTAGGACCAGGCAAAAATCCTGACATAGCAGCTGGTACTAGCCAAGAGGCCTGATGCACATGTGGTGTGTGAGCAAGGTAAAAAGCATCCTTTTAGGGAAGACTATTTTTAGAAGTTACAAATCCTACCTCTTCCATGCACTGTCCTATTTTTAACCAGGAGTGCTTCCGAGCTCTCAGCCCTGCTCCCAGCTGTGATCTGCAGGAGCCTTCTGTACAACATCACTTTGTTAAGAGTTTGTTGCCTGTTACGGAACACGAACGTTGTGGTAATTGCTCTGTGTTAACCAGTGACAAAATGGCTACACGTTAGTTTCATCTTTCTTTTAATATCCCTTAGTACAGACCTTGGAGGAGGTGGCCAACCTGTGAGCAGTGAGCAAATGTGGATTAGCAGGTAGGTAGCACAGAGCAGCTTGGCTGGGGCTGTGAGGTGTTTGCAGAGGAACAGAAAGGATCAGGTGCTACACAACCCTCCCCTGCTTCTTCCCTACCTTCAAGAGCTTTCAGCCTCAGAAGCAGCCCTGACCCTCCTGCTTTTTAGGCCCAGGAAGGAGCATCCCACAGACTATAAGGGCAAGTTTTTGGTAAACAATGAAGTGTGGGACAGGACAGCCCATGGCCATGAAGAATTGCAGTGATGCAAGTTCCTTGACTGTTGGCAAAGGAAGGAAGGCAGACACTGGCAAAACCCATCCAATCTGTAGAAAGATTTCTGAGCAAAAGGGGAGCTTTTTGTACATAATGACTCCTTTTTACACATACAAGAGTCATAGCACAATGATGCACGTTTTTTGCAGGCAGACATATGTTGCCTGTTGAGAATTGGGTCAGAAAAGGTTGCATCTGTAATGAATATGTGATTAGTAATTACCCTGAATTGGGCCTGTGTGAAAAACTTGCTGATTTCCCGCAACTCCCTATCTACTGGGTGCTATTTAATACTCCTTGTAAGCTCTTGAAAGTCTGGCTAACATTGCAAGTGTGATGTAATGAGCATCTTTGTGGTGTTAGATCTGAAGAGATGGGATGAACACCGAGCAGGGTGTGATACAGGGGCAGGTGAACAGGGTGTGTAAGAGTTGTGTGTCAGAAGGAGGTGGAGAAGAATGAAAGGAGTTTGGCTAAAAGCCAGAGAGGGAAGATGTAAGATAATGATCCTCTAAAGGCAGCTTTGAAATTTGCACTCCCTCAGGTGTGAGCAAGAACTGCCCCATCAGTGTCAATGCTGTTCTGCTCTTCCTGATGTGTTTGATGTCCCTCCTTCAGCTGGGCTGGATCTCTCCCTCTTGTCCTCCCTGCCCTTTCTTTTGGGTTTGCACAGATAAATGGCATCCACACTTTTCTGGAGAAGATATGGGGTATCCACCCCAATGTGGATGAATTTCTTAAATCTAATTTCACTTTTAGGTCCTCTCTGTGAAATTGCCCTCAAGAGAAGTTCTCTGAGGATAAAACGGGTGTAAAAACTTTCAAACGGCATACTAGGAAAAGAAAAAAACAGTGTTTCTGGGGGTGATAATGCCAAAGTGTTATGCTTTTTTCTGCTCCATTCACTTCTGCTTTTCCATTGCGGCACGGCCTGGGAATACAATATGCTGCTCTGTGACGGCAGAGGCTGTTCTCACAGTGTTTCCTTCACATTCAGAAATAGGGAGAACAAGATGTACCATGAAGAAGATTATTTTTGTGCGACTTCAACCCAGCTTTGCAATTCCAAGTGTTTCAAATCTACGTCTGATCTTTGGCATGTTTGCATATATCAAACAAGCTTTGAGGCTCTGCCCGTTGCTGGCTGTGCAGTCTTACACCCAGTTTCCCACCTTCTTGTTCCAAAGGTATTTTGCTCCTGACTTCCACTGGGAATTTTGGCTTGGCAGTGTCCACTTAAGTTGGGATATAGGGTGGCCTTGAGGCATCCTCCTCTGGAGGGACAGTGGTACTTTTTTCAGAGCTAGAAGGCTGAGTGTGGAGCCTGTGGAAAGACTCAGGCATTGCCAGAGGTTTGTGTTTCAGTGGACTGATTTGCCTCTGAGCATGTTCCTCAGTCCTTGGAGGATGGACTATCTGTGGATGTACCATTTACATGTCTAAACAGGAGGGATGCTGGAGAGAGGTAACAGATATTTGGCCAATTCGTGGGTCAGTTATACCAGTGAATTCAAAGCAGACAAGTTCTGTCCAGCAGCAGAAATTAAAGAAGGGCTGTGGAGTTCTTTGGTTCCAAAATCTCCAAGAATGAGATTCCTGTATAGTGGTATCATCCCTAGGAGCTGTGGCTGTTGTTTGCATGCAACTCCCACCTTACAGATGCGTTTCAGTGACATCTCAGCAGAGACATGGACTCGACATGGAAGGTGGCCTCTTCTATTTGATTGTGAATTAGCTGCCTTTAATATAGTTCAGGCACCCCAAGCTTTATTTTTAGATGCTGATTTTTGTAATTGGATATCATGGCTGAAATAGCTTTTCTTCAATGACCCAGTTCTCATCAGGAGTGACACTGACACCAGAAGAAGTGTTCTGATCCTCCTTTGTGTTTCTGTAGTCCTTTTTCTGAAAGTCTGGGCTGAAGAGAGGCATGAGTTTGTCCAAAAGCTGCAGTGCTCCAAGGAACTGGAGCCACTTCTCCTGGGCTGCTACTGCTGTGCCAGACCAGGGCAAGAGCAGAGCCTTGACCCAGCCTTGGCAGCCCAACTGTGCATGGTCATTATCATCATCGTCATCCTCATCAGAGATTGCCCTTCAGTGCTCTCCTCCAAGCAAAGCATTGTTACTACTGCCCACTTGCATTGTGCTAATATTCTCCTTAATTAAAGTGTTGCAAAACTCATGACTCAAAGATGAAGTCTAAGAGTTGGTTTGTCAGCCCTAATGTTTTCTGACTCTGTCTGGTGACCTAATCCGTAAGTAGGAACCTGGCCTCCTTGGTTATAAAACATTGCAAATAATGATGCCAGGAGCTAAGCTTTATCAGCCGCCTCTTCTTAAAAAAGATTTGTTGTATAATGGTGTGTCGGGTGTTATTTTGCTGTGATTTAAGGGTCTGGGTCTGCTCGTTGATTTAAATATTTTCCGAGAGCATTATAAACCTGGATATTGGGTCAAATTTCTGGCTTGGAAACCTTAATGGTTCAGTAACTCACAGGCTCTTTTTAATAAAAGCCCTCAGGAGAAGAGACATGCCAGGGTGCAGTGAAATATGTGCTCTGTTCACAAAGGCGGCAGCAGCTGCATCAGATGATTAATATTTTGTACATCCTGACACTGAAATGCAGAGTTTGGCTGAAGAATCCAGGTATTGTTGTGTCACAACCATATTTTATTACGTTTTAAGCTACAGCCACTGAAACGGCACAGTTGCTTCCACATGATAAATAATGGAAATAAAAGCTGATTAAATAACAGCCCTCAAAGAGGGGAGAAGCCGCTAGGAGCTGGTTTGCTTTGTCTTGGCCTTCTTTCTTCTTGAGGTGGTTTATAGAGTATGGTAAAATGTTCCCTGGGAACTGCATTATATAACTTTTAACAGTGTTAATGTGTGATGAAATGAACGCTCAGCCATTCAATTAACACTGTGCTATTACTTACACTGATAGACACAGACAAATTAATGGCATCTGCATTGATAGGGGGTGACCATAAAAATACTGCCATTGTCAGCAGTAGGAATTGCTGGGTGGGTGTGCAGAAGGGTCGACGTAAAATGGAATAAAACCCTGGTGGTGCTGGTGCAAACCCTTCCTGCCAGGGGACCTGCTCCACGTTCACAGTTCTGCCAGCAGAATAAGCCTCGGATGGGAACTTTCTGTGTTGCTGAGTAGCTACTTCAGCAACTACCTAGTTCTTCCATTTGGTTTTTTCCTTTTATTTTTAAAAAAGGAGGGGTCAAACCCATCATCAGTCCAGTGGTCCATCTCTAAAGGCTGCAATGCTCAGACTCCAGAGAAAGCACAGGGAGAGCTCGACATTTGTATTAGAGAAAGTAGGAGCCGAACAGGTAAGGAGAATTCTTTGATTCAGCAGGATAAGTGGGAAGAGAACCTCAGATCGCCTTTTCCTCTCCAAATGTCTATGTGTGTCAGGAAAGAATGAGATCTGTGGTAAATTCATGTGGGATAACTTGACCCTGATACTTGGTTCCCTAGAACACACAAGGGCTTCAGGACAGCTTGAGTTAAGTAACCTTTGCAGATTCTTCATTTAACATTAAATTCTTCTACAAATTTTGTCTTATCTTCAAGGAGAACAAGGAATAAATTGCAGTCCTTCTGCAGTTAAGTACAAAATCCCAACACCACAGACATCTGAAAGTCCACCACAAAGGTCTTGTATGGCACAAAGTAATATGCTCCCAGTGGCTGGGTGGTTATGCTGGCTGAAATCACAAGTGCTTGGCAGATGGAGCAGCTCTGAAACAGCTTTAAAAAAACACACCAGCAGCACTAGGAGATGAACAAAAGGGAGGCTCCCTCCAAACTTCCCATTGCATGTGTCGTGTTTGCATAGCTCCCACCAGCAGTTTGTGTTAGCAGATTTATGGAGCTGGCTTAGATTTATGGCAGGGAAATGGAGCATGGAAGCCCTGGGGGACAGCATCAGTTCCTGCCCCCGAGCAAAGTCCTGCCCTTATCAGCAAGCCCTGAGCCAGGTGCTGGGCTGCAGGCAGCTCATGGGGGGCCAGCTGCTGTTGGTGACCCCTTCCAACAAGACTGGTGAGCTCCTGCCCAAGCCCTGCTGAGTTACCTGAGTTACTCTGGGTGCATCCCAGTGGGAGGACCTGCTCCTGCCAGGGACTACAGTGCTTCTCCTGCAACTCATCTGCCCGTGATCCTTGAGGCCTTGTAGGAGAAGTCTGTGGTTTTGTGGAGGCTTTTTTTTTCTTTTTACTTTCTTTTGAAAGTGTTGTAAAAAAGAAAAAGGGAGAGGTTTGCAGGAGAGAGGTGAGTTCGCCTAATGTCCAAAGTGCTGGTTTTCATCCCCTCTGATCTGTTGTAAGGGGTGATGTTAGTTTTATCTGTTGATTATTGGACTGGCCCCAAATCAGCAGTTTTGCACCTGTCAGTGGTTTATGTTGATATCCATCACCTCATTTTCACAGGTTAGGTATTTTAACCCATGCAGTGTGTGGATGTTCAGCATAGGGCTTTTCTCACCAGTGCAGCACCAACTGCCCACCACATAAACCAGGGACTCCACGCTGGGAAACCAGTCACCAGCAGTTCAGACACCTTCCCCGTGTGCATTGATTACTTCTCTGTTTGAGGACTGGGCTTCAAAGACACCACTCAGGTACCTCAGGCTTTGCAGGACGTTGGGTGTCGACCTGAGGTCCTGTTAAATCTTGGCTCTGCAGTGGTGGAGATGGATCAAGCAGAAATTACAGCTGATTGTGTCCCTTTGCACTGTGATGCCTGTAGTGCTTAGAGCTTTTCCAGCTTTCAGAGCTTAACCCGAGGTTTTCCATGCAGAGTGTCTGCCTCAGGGTGAGATTGTAGGAAGAAATAAAATTTTCAGTGCAAACAGCTGTGGCTCAGTGTTTTTGGTTGAACACATGTTATTTTATCATGTTCAAATAGAAATATAATTCTTAAAAGTTATCACGTACTCCCAAGCCTTGCAATCTGGGGAGAGAGAGTTTTGTCACCTTAGAAGGACATTTTTTAGCCACTTAAGTGTGCTGAACTTTGCAGTCTGAAAGGCTTTATTTTGTGCTGAACCTCTGAAAGATTTTATTTTGTATATGCTTGGTGGGGGTCTGAGTAATGCATCTTCTCCAGAATCTTCCTCTGCGATGGGCGCACATGTGGCTGCGGGAGGTAACGCAGAGGCTTCTTGTTCTTAGTCTTTCCACTCATCTCTCAATGGCTTAGGGACCAGGAGCCCAATCAAAACTCCATTCATCTCCTTCTACCATTCCTTTAGTTTTTAGTTTGCATTTCAACCTAAAAAGAACTTTTCTTTCAGATCATCTTGTGGTAGGATCGGCTCTTTTGAGTGCTGCTTTTTGAACCCAAACTTGTCTTGTTTAATATCAGATTTGCCTGACATAACTTAGTTCTGACTAAGCTACATGGGGTTTTTTTGTTGATAAGAACAGAGAAAGGTGGATCTATTTGGTTTTTTCCCCTGGTAAAATAATGAACTGTAAGCTGACGTGTTTGTCTGGACATTGTCTCTGCCATACTGTATTTTTTCTTCCAGTACCACCCTGGCATCATGCCCATGTAATTAAGTCAAAACGAGTAAGCAACACGTGCTTTGACTGTGCCATGTGCCTCCCTATTGTATGTGTTACAATGGAGCTCCTCAGAACATGCGGGTTAATTAACATCTTTTAGGGACCTGAATAATAGATAATGGTGCACAGGGCTTTTAACGTGTTGGGCTCTAATCAGTTTATTAGAAGACAGATGAAGACAACACAGCAGGGCTGTATTATTCTTGCCTCTAGCCCTGGAAATTAAATTGCATAGCATTTATTTGAAATTAACCAAATGTGATCTGTTTAAAAATGTACTAGGACCCGTTTTGTTCAGGTCTATACTTTACTTGTTTGTTTGTTTTCCCTGTTTCTGGAGGGGAAAGACAACCATGTTCAGCCCCTTCCAGCACAGTGTAGCACTCATCAGTATTGCTTTTGAAAAGTCCCCCTTAGCTTAATTAACAATACAGTCTGTACCCAGGCAGCATTAATTAATCAGTTGCAAATGGCAATTTTGAAGATGGCAGTGGCGACTACTGTTAGCAATCTGCAATCAGCTTTTGCTGCCCACACAACAGGGACAGCCCAGAGGAGCTGTGAGTAAGCAGCAGGCTTTTTGCTCTTTTTCTTTTTGTAATGTCAGAGGTGAAAATCCTGCTTTGTTCTGTACTTAGAGATCTCTGTCTCCACAGGGCAGAATCCAGTGGTGGAAAGGACAAGCTCTGACGGTTTGACACTCTTGCATGGTGATGAGTGAATCTCCTTTTCTTTCTTCTCTGCTACCTTGCAGCATCCTCTACTCAAACCAGAGGGCTGTCACACTGCCTGCTCTCCCACATCTGTAGAGCATTTCACAACCAGATGGAGATACCTGGCCCACATCACCTGTCATTTTAGGACAGAGGCTGCTCTGCAGTGTGACAGGTAGCTGAACTGCCTTTAAACTTGCCTGGCGCAAGCCAGGACTCACAAGCTGAGAATCGGGTTTTACTTTCAGCACTTAGGTTGCTTTGGAGATCAGTTCTCTGACCCTTGGCAGACTGCAAGTGCAGGGATACAAGTGCTGGCAGGCTGGAAGCCAGCTGGAGTGACTGTGCTCTAGTCAAAACTTGGTCACAGCCCTGTCTGTGGTGGCAATATCCTGAACTTGTGCCTTTGTCACCCCATCACAGAGATGACTTGCAGAACCTGTGAAGTACGTGGTGGTACCCAATGTGTCCTCCTTTACAGTGGCAGCACTGAAACATGAATCTTCATACTCCTGAGGATAAGAAGAAAAAGTGCTTTCCCTGCAGTTCTTTGAAGGGCTTTACTAGCTGACAGTCCATTTTTAGGCCTTTTTTTATTGGTACAGAGCCTCTGTGGATGCCCCCTCTCTCCCTCATCCCGCTGATGCCTTAGACAATGAACTCAAAGCTTCTGCTCAAAACCCTGGTGCTTGCTGGCTTTATCAGAATGCAGCAGCCTCGATTCTTGAAGGGCTTTAATGTGTTGAGTAGGAGTGAGATGCCTTGGTCATGGCAGTGGGATGAAACAGGAGCTTTCATCCAGGAGAGAGAGAGAGGAAAGCATGGCCGAAGGATAAGGAAATCTGTGTGATGGGGGCAGGTGGCCCCTCAGCTTGGCTGCTGCTTTCATGTCCTTGTAGAGGTAGAGGGAAGATACAGCACAGCCAGAAATGGGAAGGATGGTACCCAGCACAAGATGTGTGAGATGTTTGGTGATGGAGTGCTGGGGAGACCCCAAAAATCTTGGCTTGAACTGTCTCCTCTGCTGTTGGCCAGCAGTGGAAAGTGATGTAGGTATTTTGCTCTCAGTTTGTTCTTTCTTCAGAGAGGAGAAAGGCAATATTTTGACCTTTTTTTTTTCCAAAATAATCTGAGATCAAGGACTGTGGAATGTGCAGTCCCTGAAATGAGTATTGTTACTAAACTGGGGCCACAGAGATGTGACCTTTCTAGCCTCTGCTGTGTCAGCTGCAGTTTATTTCTCTAGCTGGTATTTAGGAGATGCTGACCCTTGATCCCAGCAGGCAGAGTTGCTCCTCTGATCCATCCCTAAACCAAAATGAGCCAGGTGTCTGAGCATATGAACAGGTCTTTGCTAATCTGGCTGCTCTTGGCTGGAAGGAGGTAGGATACCTTTGCACTGACAGCTCGGCCAGCTGCCCTGACTGCTAGCAAAAGGAATAATGAGGAGTAAAAAAGAGGTCATGGCTGCACTTGAGAGGGAATATTTATCTGTGGCTTAAGTCTTAGAGCAGCATTTGTTAGTGCTGCTGGGCAGACCTGGTGGTATAGGCATGGAGAACCACGCACCAAACTGTTCTTAAATAGTCTGGGGAGTTTCGATGAGACTCGAACGCCGTAAACGCAGCTCCAGGTAGCTGCAAGCAGAATATGATGGAACTGTCTCCTGTCTGCTTTATTCGTGCCAGCTCTTATTTTTCTTACAGTGACAGGTAACGGGAGAGGAATTTGCACTGCCTCTGCCCACAAAGATTACACAGAGCCAACAGGCAGTGCAGAGTCACTTTTCAGAAATGACAGTGCCCTGTTCACATATATTAACTTCTTCTGCCTTCTGCCTCTGGATTATTCACGAGCCAGACAGTATGCTGCCTAAATACCAATAGTGAGTAATGAGGATTAAGTGTTACCTCTAATTCCATCGTTATGAATATTTCAGAACTTCCTGTTCAGGCTTAACTGCTATTTTGGTACAAAAAAGGCAAGTCTTGGGAATTGAGCTCCTGCTGGCCGTGACATCACAGTGCTGTGATTTGGGTCTGGCGTTGACACATATTCCAGAGAGCTAAGCTCAGTCAAGCCTCTTATGGAGATGTGTCTGAGAACCTCTGTGGAGAGAGAAGCACTCATTAGTGAAAGGGGTAGATTTTTAGTGTGTAACAAATGTGATTTTTCTGACTGCTCCTGATACTTTTTCTTTTTTTTTTTTCCCCCCAGTTTGCTTTCTGAGCAATAACATTCAGACCCTAAGCCAGCATATGAGTTAGGGGGAAGTTTACGAACCTTTGGCTTGTTTCCAGTTCAGGAACAGTCACATGTGAAATGTGGGATCAGACAGGGAGTGATGCGTGTACTTCCCTGTCAAGGGAAACAATCAAGATGTGGTCTCCTGGAGGCAGACGAGGGAGGAATACTCTAATACCTGGACTAGTAATGGTGATGTTGCCTCTTCATCCTTTGGCAGGTTATAAAAAAAGTAGTCCTCACTGGGAGTTTTTTCTGGAAGCGCTGGATGAGCAGCATCCAGGAGGTTTGGAAGTGCAGTTGCTGAGTCTGGAGGGTTTTTCAGGTCTCATAATCACCCATGACAAAAGCTGTGAGAACAGTGAAACAAAAGCAAGCTCCCCCATGCAAAGGGATGGGCTTTCTGTGCCTGTCTCAGGGGTGGGTGAGGCGATCTGTAGGTGTTGTATCTGGGATGTGCAGCATGGCTCTCATCAAGCTCCTTTTCCCCCTTTCAAACAAACTAAAACCTCTCTTCAACTCCAGCACTTCTGTGCAAGCCCAGAGTTACTCCAAATGCCAGTATTAAAGGGCTATAAAGGTTTGTGGAACAACTTTGTCTCCTCTGTGTACCAAGAGGTGACCTGGTTTCCTCCACATTATCTTTTCTTGCTGTGACAGGACCACAAGTGCTTTCCTCTGTGAGCTGTGGAGGAGGAGGAGTGGCACAAAGTGGTGGTTTGGGGGACAGGGCTCTGATCACTGCTTGCCATGGCCAGATGGGGAGGTTGCAGCACGTTTCTTATCCAGCAGTGTGTAGAAAGCAGGATCAGTGCTAGAGAGAACTCAAAAGGCAGGATTAAACACACTCTTTGCAGCAGTGCCTGTGTGGTGTTGTCACTTCAGGATGGTTGAAGGGTCCTTTATAAACAGCATCATAGATCTCTGTCTCCAGAAGGATTTGTGAATTTCAGACTGTCAGTCAGCACCTCTTTTTGTATTACAGCTGCTACTGAAAGGAACAGTGGGTTTCACATGCAACATCAAGTACATTTTTTCCCTATCTGCATTTTCTCCCCTTGTTCACTAGTTCAGTATTAACAATGAGCATGAATGCTCAGTTCTGCATAGTAAAATTGTACATCTGGACACCTGAAAATAATCCCCTCGCAAAAGCCAGGGAGAGCAGTCCTACACTGACTGTGGTGATAAAGTAGATGTGACCCAACAGCTTTGCCATAACACTGCAGATCAGTGATACACTTACTGAAGTCGTGAACTAGATGGACTCTAACCTATTTAGACTGTGAAAATTGCATATTTCCTAACTGTCCTTCGTGGCACACACTTCAATTACTGTTCTGAATGCCTACTGTCCCCTATTAGTGTTACGTGCTTAATGGTCATTTAGTGTCAAAGAAAACTTTCATCTTTCCTAAGTGGAAAGGTGTAATAATTTGCCTGAAGGCTTCAGTTAGTCACTGGAGATGAAAACACTCTATGACTTCAGTGCCCAGGTAATTTCCTTCAAACAAATGCCCTGCCACAGTCCTGTGCATAGTCTTGCCAAAATGCAGTGATGAAAACTTTCTGCTACGACATCCATGTGTAAGGACGTTCATAAAGGTCACTTCCAGATCAGAAACCCCCTTGTGATCCTTGCACCTTGCTGCTGGGAAAACAAGACACATCAGGTTTGCAGAGGGAACCTTGCAGGGTGACTGTTGAGTTATGTCTGCTGGACACTTCTTACTGTGGCAAGTGTTCTATAAGGTCAGTTCATTCCAGTTGAGGTGTTTTGCATCAAATTTATCCACATATTCAACAGGAGATTGCCAACATTATGTTATTTGGGTGGAGACAAAAGATCTTTTTATATAATTTAGTATTGAGATGAAACAAACTCTAAGCAGCTATTTTTCCCCTCTATCAACGCATGTTTCAGTAATTTCAGTGAAGTGTCTTGGGAATGTTTCTTTTGGCAAAATAAATCACAAGGGCTGATGATTTGTCTCGACATTGGACTAAAGGAATTATTTTCACAGGGATGGAAAAATCTTTCCTTTTTACTGTGCTACTTTGCCAAACCTTCCATAGAACAATCTGAGCCTCTAAAGCTGTGAGTGGTGGTGTGCTTTTCTTCTTTGGCAACTCCTCATGCACTGAGGAACCTCCAAGGTGTCTGTAGATGTTTATCTCCTTATTAAATCATGGATTTGATCAGGTGAAGGAAAAAAGTGATGAGAAGAATTAACTGTAAATGCTTTTAGAGTTGAGAAAAGGAGCAAAACCTGGATAATGTGAAAAACCAAGTCCCCTTCTCCTCCCCATGGTTCAGGTTACACTGGCAGGGGCAAAGCAGGGAGCTTTCTGGCAGACACATGCCTGCCTTGAAAAGCAGAAATCATCACAATAAATACAGCGTGCCTTCTGTGTGTCTACTCTGGATCCTTATAAACATAGTGCTGGCTTTATTAATAAAAACCTCTGGGAGATGATAAAAGAACAGAGCGAAAGTGAAGGTGGAATGTTCCCCTGAGATGGCCATTTCATTGGTGATGCTTTACTACAAAACCAAGTTTGTAGTTTTCCTGTATCTCCTGCACAATGCAGATTTGGTGGCATATGGCAGAGTTTCAAAATAATTTTTATCGAGATCCTATGGGTAGCTTTATTGAGATGTACTCATAGGGAAGCTGCAAACCAGTCCTGGCACCCTGCAGCTGCAGCCTGAGAGGCTGGGAGGATGCCATGGAAAGCCTGGCTGGAGAAATCCTGATGGCTTTGGAGGAGTGAGAGATTTGTCAGGGAGCTTGATACACCCTGGACAATACATACTCGTGACCAAGTCTGCAAAGAAATCTGCCATTTAAGTGGACCTAAATCAGGATTAATAGGGATTTTTCCTGAGTTTTAGATGCTGTGCAGGACATCAGCAATGTTGTCAGTCACGCTTCCTTTAAAATTTGGTACCTGTAGAGAATAGAAATTCCTGTTGAGTGTAATTGTGATTACTCGCTTCGGGACTGCTGCTTTGAGAAGGTGCCAGGCACCTGTGTCCTCTGTGCCTGTGGTGTGTGCCAAGCCCTTGACTTGTTTCTGTGCTTGATGAGTGAAAATAAAATTAAGACTTGATTATTAAAAGGAGAAGGACATACACTTCAATGAGTGACTGCACAAACCATGAGAAGCGATCCATCGGAGCAGACTTTAAAGTATCTAATGTGGAATCTGGGCATTTCCGGATACCAGCTCTGGAGAAAAGAGGTGGAAGATTAGGATCCTCATTCCCTAAAGCCCTGGGAATATCCTTGGTCTTATGTCTTAGCCTCTTGGTGCCTCAATTCTCTGTCCTCTGTGGTTTAATGAAGAAAATACCTGAAGTGTGTGATACGCAGTGACAGGAGCCTCTTACTTCCCTTCAGCAAGAGACAGTGTGACTTGTCCTCATGCAAGGCTTGATCCTCATGTGCCACTGAACCATCATTTCTTTTTTTGGAAACAAGGAGATGGTAAAAATTAGAAGGTAGAAATTAAAAGGTGGAGGAAATTAGAGGTTTTCTTCTGACTGAAATACCAGTTTTCATGCCAGGGTGAGCTTGCTACATCCTACCAACCCACAGATGAACTTCTGTGCTTTCAGATCTCTCTGTGATACCCCATAATAAGCATCTACAGTACCTATAAATACAGACAACATTTGTGGCCAGGCTGTTGCTACTTTGGAGCTAGCACAGAGCTATTCCAGGACCACATATTCATTCCAGTCATAAGAATTTAGTGTGTTTAAGACCCCTGCTCTCTGTCAAATATGAATGAGCCCATGAAGCTGGTGTTTGTTGGGTGGAGGCAGTCAGGAGGTGCCCATACACCTGCAGAAACCCAATGCTTTCAAGCCTCCCGTTCCCCAGAGTGAGCTAAAGCACAAGAATAAAATGGCAGCCTGATATTTGTTGGGTGAAAAAGACCCCAGATTTTTACAAGGAGTTTTGTTTTTATTTTTAGGTATCGTTAGCATTGGGTTGCTCGTATCATATCAGAGCTGCTCAATCCCAGCTGATGTGGGAACAGTGGGGACAAAGCAAGTCCCCACTTACAAACTGGTCCCAACTCATGTCCCGTTCTACAAAATCTCTATGATTTCAGACCTCCCAAATTTCTGTCTTTGTTGCTTATGGTATTTCCCTGTTCTTCTTTCGAGCCTCCCTCTCCCTGAGGCCAGCCTGGTAACATAACCAGAATGGGTGGTTCTTGCAATGGGTTTCCACAGCACATTAATAACTAATCAAGGCTGGAATCGTAGCAGGTGGTTAAAAAGGGCCTGTTGGTCATCGTTTCGAGCTCTGGCAGAAAGCCTGCCCTGGAAAATGTAATTACTGTCCAAAAGAATGCGACGAACTCTGCCAAAAATAATGAAAGTAGATCATCGTCCAAAGCCACCCCAGCTGAAACATGTGGCAGGTCGTGGGGGCCGGCCAAGCACGTCCCGCGGGGCTTGGCAGCGCCGGGGCGGGGCGGGAGCGGCAGCTCCGCGGCCTGCGAGGGCCTGGCTCCGCGTGGAGCAGCTCTGCCTTCCTCTGCGTGCAGGGAAGAGGGGCAAACTTCAAAATTCTCCGCACAGAATGTTTTGAGGACAAAGTGTCTGAGAGATCAGCATTTTTGTTAACTCTTTGGGTTTTTTTTTAATTTGGCTCCCTATCACGCACTCTGAAAATTCATCACGCAGAAGTGACAGTGGTTTTTCAACCCCAAAAATAATAGTGTGATCCGTTTTGAATTTCTGGGGAGAATTTGCAACATCCTGTCCTTTTTTTTTTTCCCTCCCAAAAATTAAAGTAAGGATAAGCAGCCACAGTCTCGTGAAACCTCCTGACTTCATCCACTGCATTTTTCCAGTGGCACACCGGTCCATCAAAGGCTTTCTGACCAATTCCACTTACCAGGACTTTGCAGTAGAGATAAACCTTGTGAAATGACGATAAAAGAGGCAGCTCTATTTTGTGGTTTGGAAATTGCTGTCTCCAGCTTCCTGTCACAGACTCTCTAGGATTGCTCTCTGTAGCAGTTTTTTTAGCTGGATTATTTTAAAAGTATGAGTATCTTAACTTGGATTGCTTCACAGGCTTGGAAATGGCAGCACTGGCAGTTCAGCTGGCAGCACTTGCAGCATGTATAGATCTCCAAGCTCTGTAAACATCTGAGTCCAGCTCAGGTCCAGCCAGAATAGCGTGGTTGTCTGAAACTGGTTTCATTTGCTGAGCAGTTCATTTGCCTATGCAGTCTTAAGGGGTTAACCTCTTCCAGGAGGTGATTGCTGGAAGAGGGGTAATAAACAGTCAGAGAAATAAGAGAGTCGCCAGGAATTCGTTGACAGAGCCACACTGGAGATGAGAAGAAGTGACAGCACCAAAATGACTCTTAGAAATACTACTCAGAGATATTTACAGTTACTTGGTTGGTTGCAACCAGGATGAAGGGATGCTTAGATGAAGAGGCTTTTATTAATTGAAAAATTAAAATTTTGGGTTTTTTTTAAACCAAGCCAACAAACAAAAGAAAAAAAAAGGCAGAATAAATCCACACCTTCACCCTCTTGAAAACATAAAGTCCATCAAAAAGTAGCAAAGTCAGAGATGGACATCTCTGAACAAAGTGGAAATTGGGTATTTATCATTAAAGCCGTTACCCCCAGAAGACTGACCTTGCAGAGTCACACCAGCTCCTGAAAGGTCACTGAGGAGGAGTAATAGGAGCAATTTTGAAAAATCTGTTTCAGTAATTAGAGGCCATCGTGGACCTTCCTATGTTCATCCTACTTGGCCAGCTAGGGTTGCTTCGCTAAGGCAAGGGTGACTTCCCACTAAACACCTTAACTGGGCCATTCTGATGTGATTGGTTTTAGATGGGATATTCAGCTGCTTTTAATTCAACTTCTCAACTTAAAAGGCAATTCCAGGTCTTCTGTGGGAGAATTGCTGTCCTCTCCCAGAGCCTCCATCCAACCCCTTTCCTGGAGGGCTGGAAAAGGGCTTTGTTTCATCTTTCAGCTGTGGCTGTGGGTGCTTAATTAAGGGAGACAAGCCCATAATGATAGCAGCAGCTGTTCTCTCCCCTGGGCAGAAAGAGACTCTTTAGGGACAGGGTCTGCCTTGGCACAAAAGAAAATACTCTTATGAAAGCAGCACTGAAGAGGCTGGCAGCTCCCCACGGCTTCTGACTTTGTAAGAAACCTCAGGAAAACACCCATGTGGCCTGTAGTTTTGGCAAGTGGAGGGAGAGCTGTGCACTGGAGATGAAATGCTGAATAACTCTCTCTCAGGAACATCCTCCTCTGGTTGCAGCCTGCAGGGTTTGTGCTGATAGTGCAAGCGACTGCTAAACAATTACGTCGGAAGTAATCTTAGATTGGGGGATTATCCTGTATCCAGCCAGTCTCCCCATCCCCCAGAACAGACTGGCATCTGGCATCCCTCAGACTTCCCTGCATGGGGTAATTGGGGATATTTGGAGGGGGTTGTCAGACTGGATCACCCCCATTGCCTTCCCTGGAAGGCTTTGTGGGAGCATAGTGCTGTCCCACCCATAAATAATATTTATTTAGACCTCCTAAATTTCTCTTGCTGAGAAGTTTACATAGAGCTTGTTGAGAGGGAGCATTGCCATGAAGCAAAGCACAGCTAGAGCCCCAACCCCAGGTTTCCCAGAGGGATCCCCACGGATGCTTTGGGGACACCTTGGCCTAGTCCTGCCACTGTCCAAAGGAAGCAGGTGGAGCTGCATGGCCAAGGGCTGAGCAGCCTCTGCAGCGAGGGACCTCAAAGGGAGGAGATGGGTGGGAAGGAGGTGTGAGATACCTGTGTCAAGCCACGTCTGGCAGGTCCCAGGCCAGCACCCTGAATGTCTGGAAGAACAAATATTTATCTGCTCTAAGAAGCAAACTGTGGATTTGATCTAAAGCCAGTTAAGATCAGTGCAAGAGTTCCCCTAAACCTCCGTGAGATTTGGGTCAGGGCAAAGAATGACTATTGTTAAGAGCAAATGCTTTTTTCTGATGGCGTTTGCAATATGAGGAAGCCGAACAACACAAGTTTTGTTTTTAATTTCCTTTCCTTCCTGACAGCTCAGCCATTACCAGAGTAGATTAAATCTATTGTGCAGAGGAAAGCGCGGCACTTTCCTAAATGGTGGGTACAGATAACTGTTATCAGCACTGGCTTCCCAGCAGCTTGCCTGACGTCATCGGTGATTCCCAGGCCTCTCCTTGCCTCAGAAATTTGGGATGGGCTTGCCCAGTGCCAGTTGCCTGTGAGTCATCCTCCACCGTGCAGCATCGTCTGTACCTGCGCAGCAGCCGAGCAAAGGGAGATTCGAAGAGACATCTCAGAATGCATGAAAAGTGCTCTTGCTAAAAGTGAAAGTTTTGCTGATGGCTTTTGGGAGGGTGGGAGCTGCCCAGGCAGTTCTTAGGGAGCTGGTTTTTTTTTGGACACTCTTTTCTTCCTGCTTTCCTTCACAGATGAACAAACCCTATATTGCATTGCTCTTTAATTGTTCTGGGTTTTTCCTCACAGACCTCTTGAAAAAACATGAAACAAAAGGAGAAAAATAAATTAGAATTGCTTATGTTCCCGGGGAGCCGTCAGCTGAGCTGGAAGCACTGGAGCAGGGGTGATGTGGGGCAGTGGGAGGGTTTGCTTGGCAGGGAAATGCCTGAACAGCAGGAATATGAACTTTTCACCCATTGTTCAGAGAATCACATTCTGTGGCAGGTGCTGTGTTTGGGATGGAGAATTACTCATGTATGTGTGTGTAACAGCTTGATCAACTGGGAGGAGAGCGGGGTTTGGGGAGCTGTGGGCTGTTGGGGTGTCCAGCACCATACCTGATGAGTCTGTGTCCTCTAACCCTGGAAAATCCCTTCTCTGGATGATGGTAAAAGGAAAGGTCTTGATATCTCAGGTGCTGTCAGCACAAGAAAGAAATGGCAAATGCTTTTAGAGGCATGAAAAAGACTGGAAGTGCAGCAGTGGCCCTCTGCTGCAGTCAGGTGAGAGATGGGAAGGAGCAGTGGGGAATTTTGCAGGGAAGAGTTTTTCAAATGGTGAGACAGACATGTAGGAGGTCCAGTAGGGAGGAAACGGAGCTGAACTTTTCTTCCTGACTCATCATTGCTTAGAAAAGCAGCAAGCTGTCTGTATTGACATAAAACCTCATTTAGAAATGGAACGTGTTCTCATTTAAGGTATGTGGGATGGGAAGGGATACCCCCAAGACTGAGGTTAGAGAGAGAGGGAGGCAGTTCTGGCAGCTCTTTTCTCAAAAGAACGTGTTGTATCTGTTCTGAACTTGGTACACAGCTGAAAATAAATAAATAAATTAAAAGGGAAGGTGGTGTTGCACCAACCTCCAAATGCCAAAATTCACATTTTACAGGCTCTGAGAATCGTATGTGTGAATAGCTCATTGTACTCTCAGTTGTATGAGATGTTGGGGCTTTTTCCCTAGTGTATTTTAGAGTACAAGGAAGCGCTGACTCGTGCAGAATTCAGGCAATGGAGGTCAAAATGTGCAAGAGCCTCAAAAGGGGCTCATATCTGTTGAGCAAACACAGGTTGTGCTCGCAGGTGGGGGTGGACAGCTCATCCAAACAGGGGAGAGAGGGCCGGAAAGAATTTTGTGCAGATCTTTAATGTATCCCTGCACTCCTCTGTGGGATCAAAACCACCCAGAATTAGAGGGAACATCAGTCAGCAAACCCAGAGCAGAGTTGCAGTCCTGTAGAGAGAGAGAAAAGTGCCCTGAAAGTATATTTCCATACAAACCTACAAAGTTGGCACAATTCTTGGGAAATAACACAAGGAAATCTGCCTGACTGTAGCTACAGAGGCGTCGTGGATTTGGAGAAGCAGGTGTTTGTGTTTAATGGCTGGGAGGAGACGAGCACAGCTCGAAGGCGTGCGACTGCAGCCCTTCAAAACCCCGTACTTGGCGCTGGAGCGTGCGGCTTCTTTTCTTCCAAAGTCTCTTTGGTGGCTGCCTCCCAAGGTAATTAGCACAAGGGAAAAACTGCTTGCGAGGTGGAAATTGCTGGTTGAAGCCCACGGCTGCGGCTGGTGTGCTTGCACCGTATGCTGAAGGTGTGGAATCCGTGGCTCGTGGGCTCGTGCGTCAGGGTGTAAATAGCCTGCCCTGGATTTGCACGCTATAGTTAGGAATGTGCTTGTACCCACTTCTTAAACTGAGTTGACTTCTGATGTGATAACAAGCAAGTTTCAGGGACAGGAATGTGAGCCAGCAGGGTAGGTGGAACAAGTGCCTTGTCCTTATTTCTCAGAGATCGCTCAGCATCAGCTTTTTGTGACATGTCTGACTGGACAGGACGTGGGTTCATACTTTGTTTCTTTGTTTCCTTTTTGTGGAAAGTGACAGAAAAATTGACTATTAAGCTTCTTTCTCAAGACTTCTCCTAACCCAGCCTGAGTCTCTAATCTCTTGCAATGCGTGTCCAAACTACCTGTAAAACCTTTGCAGAAGGAGACAAATCTTTCGTGAGGATTAAGAAATATGCCTATCTTAAGGGATGCTGGTTTATAGGAATAACCAGCATGAAGATGAGCATTTTGGAGGAGGGTGGAGACAGCACTGGGTGCAGGGAGATGTATTAAATCATGACATGGTACATGTGTTTTCGTAGGCAGTGTCTGACCAGGATGCTTGCTTGCACTGATGTGACTGCACACTGTTTGTGTGAAGAGTGTGTGTAAATATTAAGAGACAGAGCATCAGAGTGATTGCAGCTTAAGTAGGAAAACACTGCTACAACAATGCCACTGCGTTCATAATCCTCCGTGAGTGTTCACTGCTTTGGTTAAATATGCAGAGACTGATGGAGATTGCCAGTGGATTAGCTCTCGTGTGACTGGTGCCAGGGATTGATTAGCATAAGCAAATTTCCTCTCCAGCTTCCCATCAGTGAGGAGAGGAATGCTGCAAGAGGTCCCTCCGCCGCCTGGGAGGGGACTGGGATGCTAGGGAGGAAAACTGGAATGGGGAGCAGTTTGTTCCCAGTGTTAACTGGTGCGACCAAATTAATCCCAAGACCTATGTAGTGAGCACATCCCCATAGTTTACCTTGCAGAGGTCACAAATTGGCTGCTTTAATTTTTGTTTTGCTTGCAAATGCAGTTTTCAGGGTTGTGGAGCTTTTCTCATAGTGTGATTTGTTTCTCTGCCATCTTTTTAGTGATCCTGTTTCAGCAGCTGGATAAAGGAGGGACCTAAAAGCCAATAGACATAGGGCTCTGGGCTGGATTTTTGGTTGATTTGGGTCTGTATTTTGTCTTGTGAGGGTTTGTTTTTGGGGGGGGGGTGGGCTGTTGGTTTTGTTTTGCTTGGGTTTTCCTTATTTCTTTGCTCATCAGAATGAGGGCACAAGCCAGCTAATCAGTGTGTTTTTGAGCTGCCACAAGTGCACCTAGTCATGGAAAATCTGGGGCTGGATGCTGAGCTTGTGCTCCTAATGCAAAAGTCCAATCCCCTTCTGTGCCACTCCGCAAACATTCCGTGTGTGCATCAGGATCCCCTGGGACTGTCAGTTGTTGGTATAACACTGATCTTTTCACATGTAGCCTTGATAGTGCTGGGGACAGGGATTTGCTGATAAAACGAACCTAAGGCTTGGTAATAATTGAAAATGCATGGTGGTTCACCAGGCAAAATACCTGCTTATAGAAAACAGATTTCATCTCCAAGTCAGCAGACATTTCCTTAGAGAAATCCCGAATTCTGATGGAAATCAATATTTGAAGGGACCCTGATAGTCTGGGGAGAAACCTCCATGTGAGGTACTTTCAAATCTGAGCAACCTCTTTAGGGATTAACATCTGAATGTTAAATATAGGCAAGAACAAAAACTGTGCTGAAGCAGTGAAATAGTCTTTTCCAGCAGGCAGGAGGAAGGCCACTGCCATGGGCTCTGCAGCCCTGGAAGAATCATATTAGAAGATTATTATATCTGTAGCATGGGTGCATGTTTTCATTGCCTCTTGATAAGTAAATTAAACTCCCCAACCAGCTTTAGCTACAGTTATTAAGTCTTATTAAACTTGGGGGTAAGTAAGTCAGTCTGCAGCATTTCCATACAGTGGTGAGTAGCTTGCCTTAAACCCCCAAACCTTCATGAAGCAAGAGCATATTTTACAGGCTGCTGAAACTGATATTGATGGAGAGGTTTGATCAGAGAAGAGGGGAGGATGGGAGATGTCCAAGGCTGCCTGGTTTCAAACTCCGTAATAATTTCTTTCACTGGCTGAAAGAGCTAAACCCTTGTATGTCTCTCCCATCACAAGTGGTCGCATGGAAATGGGAGGAGTCGGATTCAATCCAACACTTTCACTCTGCAGGCTTTCTGGAGCTGCTCCACTGGCCCAAAAGCTGCTGCAAGTGAGAAGTAGGATGTCTTGGGACAGCACTGTCAGACCTTCCTCCAGGTGTTGTGCTGCACACACAGATGCAGGCAGTGAGCTGTAACAGTGGAATCAATGAGAAGAGCTCAGAACTAAAACTCAGTTTGTTCTAATACATTTTGTGTTCCTGATTACTAAAGCTGTGCACAGTATTTGTGCATCTTGCAGCACGTCACAAGGAGGGACTAGCTTTTGTTAAAAGGAACAAGTAATGAGATGCAGTGAAGGGTCCATGGGAAAGGGAATGGCTGAGCAGGGATTTCAGCCTCTCACTGCCTTGGGAGTGCCAGGACATCTGTCCCTGTCTTGAGCGTCGCTTAAGCAACCCTAAATAGGTGTCTGAGGAGTCTGCTGGTGTTGAGCTCCTGAAGGCAAAACTAATATATAATATGTGTGCTACTGTACAGATGGGATGAACCCCCAGCCTCTTCTCCTCCCCACCTCATTCCAATACGGGGCTGGAACCGCTTTGATCCCCATCAGAACAAAGACTGAACATTAAAGTGAATTATCCCAAAGTTGTTCCTCATTAATTGACAGCTGCAGGCACTTGGAAACATCTGTCCAGACTGTTTGAACACTCCCTTCGCTTCAGCGGTTGCACTGAGGAAGCAGAACAAATCAAAACACGCCGCCGGTCCAACACCACCTCTTCACCTTTCCTACAGCTGGTGCGAGTGAGCGGGAGCCATAAGGGAGCAGGAGGTGGTGATGGGCAGCTGGTTGTGTAGACAGGGAGCTGAGTGGCAGGAAAAATTATGTCTTTCCATGGTAAATGAGCAAAGCTGGGAATGAGAGACCAAGGGCTGAGCAGGAATGCAGGCATCCCTGCACTCCTGTGGGCACGGGTGGCTCGTGGGCACGCTGTCTGCCAGGGAGGATGGGCAGTGCTGGGTGACTCTGGTGGGTTTTGCTGTGGAAAGAAGCCATCTGGGTAGGAAACAGCCTCCCTCTACCCTTACTGTGCGTTTTTGAGCTTACATCAACTGATAGAAATCAGAGAAAACCCACTGAAGTGAGGAGCTTTGCCCAGCAGGTGTGAGTGTGGAAGCTTTTATCCCAAGCCCTTGAGAGCTGCTGCCTGGTGTGCAGGAGGATGCAGCATCCTCAGTCTGTACCAGGATGCCTTGGGTTCCCACAGGCTGTGCTGGGCTGGTGTCTCTTTAAGGGCAGGTCACAGAGCACATGAATTACGATATTCCAGTAATCCCTTTACACTGGCCTGCCCGGTCCTCCATGCAGCAGGAAATGTGGGACAAGCAGGGTTTTGAGATTATCTCGTGCTTTGCAAAGCCAGTTCCCTTTGTGCTTTTAGAAAGAGCTTGGTCCTGCACAGTCAGGGGCCTGGGGGTGATGTTCCTGGCTGAATGCTGTCCCATGACCACAGCAGCACTCGCGGGACCATGGCAGGTGGGGTCTGTGCCATGCCCTCCCCCACACACCCCAAAACCTGTGTTTTGTGATGGTCACTGAACCACCCAGTTGCTGACAGAGATCACATTTAGCTCCCTGATCCCTTCCTCCAAAGGGATGTACTTACTTGATGCAAGGACAAACTGCTTTGAAGCAGTTTCCCACACCTTCCAAACTGGTCAGCTTTTTGCCCACCGAAGCTGTCCCTTGGGATGGTGCAAGGGGGAGGAGGTAGTTCTCTGACCACGAACTTTGGTGAAGGTGTGCTGCTCCTTCAGAGCACAGTGACTAATCTCCTACACTCTTCAATTTCATGGAAATGCCAAGGCAGGAGCAATCTGGCTCCAGGGGACCCAGCAGATACCAGTGACAGCTCCATGGCTAAATAAAGCAGGATCCTCTGCTACTCCAGGGGTTTGCCCGTGGTTGGGAAGCTCTGTGTGAGTCACTGCTGATGGTTCCTGCTCTGATAGCTGGCCCTGCTGTGGGAGATGCTGCTTTTCCTTCTCCTGTCTCACCTACCCTGCTCACCTTTGCCTGGAGTATGTTGGCAGCTCTCCAAAGTAAATTTCCTCATGTCCTCAGCCTCTGGTGAGGCTGAGACTTTGAAGCTAAATGACTTGGTGTTCTTTAGCTGCCCACGTGTTTTTTTTCTCCTGAGCCTGTGCCTGTGCTGAACCTGCTCATATTCCTCAGTGAACTGTACCTGAGATGCCTCTTGCTGCACCTCAGTGAGACTGGCAAGCCTTGCAGTGCCTCCCTCGACGCCTTATTTCCAGCCAGGAGGGCTCCTCCTGGGAGTTACTGTCCCCAGTTAATTCATTACAGGGATTGAGTTGATGCTTCACCAGTTTTACCCTGCAAACAACACAGGTTTGCTCATGTTTCAAGATCCTGTTGCTACTGGAAAGCAACTTGAAACACCAAGGGGCAGCTCTTTATTACTGAAATACTGACAGCCTTTATCCATGTCTCTGCAATTTGGTTCCTGTGCACTTTGCATGACTTGCTGAGCATCTCTGTGCCACCGTCTCTCCACAGATGTGGTACCTGCTGCTGCTCCTTCCCTTTGCTCTAATGGAAAACTGCATTATCCGTCTTGGGCCTTACTAGTGATAAAATCTCATCGCAAAATGTCAGATCTAATACTTCCCTCTGTCCCAATCCTTTCCTCAGCCCCTGGAAGATGTTAGTTGACAGGACAAAGTAGGATTTGGCAAATTGTTCCATTTGAAAAGATGGGGAGGAAAATATTTCTGATTTCTCAGTGCAGCCCTACTTGCTTCTTTTTTTTTTTTTTCCCCTGCCCTTTTGGGAGGCAGGGAGACTGATGAAAGGGTAAACTGAAAATTATTAGCTGTTTTCAAACTAAAATGTATTTGTGCTCTAAAAGGACACAAACTGGAAGGAAGGATTTGAAAATTACCACACAAAACATTTGAATTGTCCCAAGGCAGAGTTACTTTGTTTTTTAATTCACTCTTCTGGAGTATTTCTAAGAATTGCCATAATTTAGTAAGAATTAAAAAAATAACTCAGAGATTAAAAATAAAAATACCGTCAAATTTCAGTACCTATACTGATCACTGGTTTTACTGGCATCAGCGGGAGTTTCCCAAGAGTCTGGTGGAGCCAGGATAGGACCTTTAATCTGTTTGCTCCTGATATCAGTGTCCTCTGGCTCCATCAAATCAGACTGATCTAAAAGTTAGAAGGAAACATGGGAAAAGACCGAGCAAGTGGTATCAAAGCTAGCCACAAATTTAGCACATCTTAATCCTTAGCAGCAGCCCCAGCACTGGGAAAAGGGCTTTTGCAAGAACTCCTTCTCTACTAAGCAGCAGCTTTGTGGTTGCATGACGAGGTGGGTGATGTGGAAAGTGCTCTCCTAATAGCGGGGGTGGTAGCAGTTGTGCAGGATTTCTCAAAAGAGGAAAGATGTCTTAAGCTAGTTCTAACTTGCCTAATTTCCCCTTGTGTCCTCAATTCCGCATAAATGTTCAACCACAGGCACTATCCCAATTGCTTAATAGCCTACTTTTTGTGCCCAGCAGCATGCTCCGTTGATCCTTGAGCATGGTCCTGCTCTGTGCAGACCCTGGACTATCCATTGTGACAGTCCATGCCTTGGGTTTTTCCACAATCTGCGTGATTTGTGAATTAAAGTGTAAAATACTATTATTGCAACCCTAGGATTTTGCTGGAGTCTCAAAAAAAGATAAAAAAGGGCATGGGGTGAACCAATTGTTTTCTTGATTTTAGGAAAAACTACAGAAAAAGAAAAAACACAATTAATATGTGGGGTTTTTTAAGCTAGCCTAGAGGTGAATAATAATTTAATAGCTTTTGTAAGATGTTAGATTGGTGTTTCAGTGGATGCTCTATCCCACATTGCCCTCTAGTGAGGACATTGCAGAGCAAATCGTGCCTTCCTGCAGCCACGAGGATGTGAAATGTGGTATTTTGATAACTGAGGATAGGGCTTGTTTCTGACATAGTGGTTTTGAGATGCAGTAGTGTGAGGAGGGGCAGTGTCCATCTATCGCCTGTGCCTGCACTGGCCACGGCTTTCTCCATGTTTACCTTTTTTTGAGCTAATTGTCTCTGCGAGCATCTCGCTGCTGCTGCTGGATCACCAGCCACAGGTCCCTGCTCTCTTCTGCTTTGGGAAAAGGGGGAAATAATTCCTGTTTGGTTTCAGTGAAGGGTGATCTTTTTCCATGTTCTTTGTCTTGCACTTTGCCCCATGAAGCACACACCAGTTTTTGCCTGTACGCACACGGTCAGACAACTCTGTGGTTTGGAGATCATCACAGGACAAACTTCCATCCCTCCTCAACCCAACACTGGTGCATCCAGAGGTGTTGCCTAGAGGGTAGAACTGGCCCTTGTCCTTCTGCCTGAGTAGCTCCATTTGTCATCTCCCCAAATGATGTGGAGCCCAGCATGTCCTTATGTGCTTGACCATAATTAGGTAGAAATTTGTAATTAATGTTCAGTTTTCAAAGGTGTTTGAATGATGTCTCATTCATCACAGGAATAGCCGTGGCAATCTCTGCTAGATGTTGTCTCATTAAACTCTGTGACTAAAAATTTAACAGTTATAGAAGAGTTTGTCCTAAAACCTGTGATTTTCTGCAGGCAGACGGGGCAGGGGCACAGACTGAGTGTGTATTTGGCAGATACGTGGGTGAAACAGTGCCCTGTGTCAGTGCCACCCTCCAAGGGGCTGCAGGACCCCAGGAACACCATCGTGTTTTGGGAGCAAGGATGAGCAGCACTGAGACCCAGCCTGCTCCACACGGCACTTGGGGGCTGAATGACAAACGCTAATGCCATCTAGTGACCAAAAAAAACCGGGACATGGATATTTTATAAAATCCTCTTGGAAATTGTATAGCCCCAAGGAGGGGAGATGGGGCTGAGTGTGCTGGGAAAAGAAATCCCTTTTTCTCTGCTCTCTCAGCCTGTCTCTTCCCTCATTTCACATCCCATGAAATGCTTCTGCGGGTAACCAGGGATCTCCCACGTGAGGCTTTGTGGATCCCCAAAGAAGCAAGGCACAGGCTTCCTAAGCAGCTCTGTTGCTCGAGGAGCACAAATTCAGTGTACTGCTGGCTCATGGAGCACAAACCCAATACCCCGGGACAAGGTGACTGCAGGAGGGGAGATGGCTGGTCTACTCGTGACATGGACATCACGGGCAGAGACCTGGGGGCTAATTTAAGCTGGCAGCACAGACTGCAGTGTGGTGCCATTGCTGCAGCTTTGAGCTTGGCAGAGACAGGGCAGGGGCTGGCAGCTCCTGCTGCTGCCCTGACAGCAGTGACTCCTCACTGCAGCTTATACAACCTGGCACTTGTTTTCCTCCCCACCTTCGTTTGTCCCTCGTGCTGCTGTAGGCGAGAGCCGTGAAGGCATTAATGTGCTGGGTTTCTGTGTGAGCAGCTGGCTGGAGGCACCTCTGCTTTGCCCCCGGTTATTAATCCAGCCAAGCCCCAGTGCCAACAGCCTGGAGGAATTAGTTTGCACCCTGCATTTTAAAAATGAAGGTGAAGTTGCTTCTGACCATACCAGTTTGTTCTGCTTGGCTAAGCTGCCGTCGGCAGCCGTGGTTTGCCTTGCCCGGGGATGGTGGTCTGGCAATTTTTTTGCAGCTCTGATAATGTATCCAGCTCCTGAGAAATGCACAGAGAGGGAACTTGGGAATTAAAAGTTTCCAGATAAGGAATTTGAGGGCTGAGATAGCTGTGATGAAGTGCATTATAAATGCACCGAGATGCCAGGCAACACCCCCAGAGAGATTAGGAGAGAGAGCAAAGCACCCAGATGCAAATAAGCTCCTTCGTGGGCCATCCCTGAAGTGCAGTGACACCAAGCCTGGTGCTGGCACAGGCTGGCACGTCTCTGCTGGGTTGCCCCCCTCGCCAGGCACATGGGTCCATCAGTAATGCCTTGCCCCAGAGGGAACAAGCAGGCTCTTGCTCTGCTCCACACTGCTCAGACTGCCCCTGCTCCCTTCAGAAAGCCATTTATAAGGGTTCTTGGGGGACTGCTTGTTGTTTTTCCCAAATGTTGTTGTTATCCCAAATGTGAGGGTACCAAATATGTTCTTATTGTCTAATTTACAAATGTTTTGTGTTATCTTTGCTGCTTCTTTTTCTGGATTATCCTTGTGTCCCCCCGCCTTTCTGCCCTGGATAATTGAGAGCTGGCGCTGTGCCTGTAGCATTCCTGTTTCAGGGCCAAAATGGGAGTGAAAATAAATGCTTCTAAATACTGTAGTGAAACAAATAAGTAATTTACTCATAATAGCTCTTCTCCTGGCATTATGCTGGCAATTTCATGCAGGTTTTGCAGAAAGAACAAGCAGTTGTGAGAGGCTGGAATATCCACACACCTTCATGAATATTTGCTCTGTGTGTCTGATGAGAGGAGAAGGGCTTCACAAATTTGGAAAAGTGCTCCTACTTCTGTAAAGGGACTTCATCCAGCAGTCTGTGACAGCGCTTGTTTCATACATTTGCTGTCCCTAATGTCTGAAAATTCTGTCTACCAGGATTTTAGCTGGAAGTGGCAAAGACAGACTTGCCCATGGGGAGAAGGCAGGTCTGCTTTACCTTGTGGTGTTGAGTAAGACATCTTTTAGAGCAGCCAGCCGACCACAGCATAGCATATGTCCACACTGTCTTGTCAGCTCAGTAGAAATCCTTCAGCATTATCACACCTCCATCTGTTCATTTTCCTGAAGAGATATGGAAAAGTAAAACACATTTAGGGTGCTCTTTTGCCTGGAGCAGTCAACACAGAGACTATCCCTATCTATTTGGCATCAGTAGGGTAATACCATCTTACAGGAGACAAGCAGAACAGCCTGCAATGGATAACTGGAGCCTAGTACTAATCTTCTCTTTTCTCTCTCCTTGTAGGGATCCTGTTTACGATGCTGGTGTTTGGACCAGCCTGTGGATTTATCTTGGGCTCCTTCTGTACCAAAATCTACGTGGATGCTGTCTTCATTGACACAAGTAAGGAGAACTGGGTTTGGTTTCAAATCAAATACGCTGAAGTTGTATCAGCAGGACAGAAATGTTGATGCTCACAAGCAGGAAACTGTCTGTCATTCCATCTTGAGTGTCTCTTGCATGTGTGAGCATCCCTTTAGAAGGGTTTTAAGACTGGGATTCAAAAGGTTTCAGCTCTATCCTGATTAAAGATTTGTAGTGGTTAAAATTTTTTCCCTTTCTGTGGGTTTTCTACTGCGAGATGGGTTTCAGCCCAGCTCTTAGAGGACACCTTGAAATTGCACTGTGGCATTGTCATGCCAGGGGAGCTGTGTCCAGAGATGGGATGAAATCTGGAGAGCTGCCACCCCAGGGTGTGGGGGAACCATCCACGTTCTCATGGAGGCACACCAGTGAGACCCATGCCCAGCACCTTCTGCCCATGACCCTGCTTGAATGGGCAGCTTCAGTCCCACAGCGTTATTGCTTTTCTCCAAAGCATTAATTAATTATTGCTCACCTTGACTTCACTCGGCTTAAAGCAGATTGTTTGCAAATTGTCCTTTTGTTCATTTAGACCAAATTCTGCTTTTGTTGGTACCTGCACTATGTGTTCTTTGCCATGAGAGGGCAACATGTAACAGGCTGTTCTCTGCTGCTCCCCGGCCCTCTGGCTACACACGGCAAACCTGATGCTTCATTCCTTTCCTCAGTTGTTCAGATGCTTTTTCCACAGTTCTCAGCTCCATTGGATCCCACAGACCCTTATGCAGGGGTTTGTCCCTTCGAGGGCGCATTTCATCTCTATGATGTTGCAAATACATAGTCACAGGGTGCATTTGGATAGAGTTGAACCTTGCAGGACTCAGAACAGAATTGTGCAAATCTGGAAAAGTGTTACTGCCTTTTTTTCGTCTCACATGCACATGGCAGCTGAAGAAATGTAAATAATATCAAATGAGAAAGAAGTATCTTTTGGGATGGCTCAGACATTTGGCTGCAGTTTGGTCAAACACCACATGGCCCCTTTTCATTCCTTGGCTTTGCCACAGCCTTGTTTGACAGAGGAGCTGTTTGAAACCTGTTAGATATTTGACCATTTAGTATAATTTACACTAAAATATGAATGTACAGAACAAAATATTTTATCTCCCAGTAGGTGAAGCTGTGGAACTCCTCACCATAAGGTGCTGAAAATCTCCAAATGGACTTTAAAGCAATTGGACAAGTTTATATACGCAAAAAATGAACACAACACCAAATTTAGCTTAGAAAGCCCCCGAGCCACAAGAATAATATATGCTGATTTTATTCTTGTAGACTTTCTGGGCAGCTGCAGCTGGTCACCATCAGAGGCAAGACGCTGACCTAGCTAAAAAGTTAATTTGATGTCTTCTGGCCATTTTTAAGACATTGCTCAGTATTTACAGCTCAAAAAGCCCCAGACAAATACAGAGCCACAGAGGAGAACTGTGAAACGTTGCTGCTGAGAAGCCTGGAAGGGCTGTGGCTCAGCCCCTTTACAGGGAGGGTGCAGTGCTCCCCAGCTCCAGGTCCAGCTGGCTTTGGCCGTGGTCAGTTGCTGTCATGCAGAAGCTGGGGCACACATGGCCTCCGTTTATTTTTGTATGGGAAAGAGTTTCCACTTTGCAGCTGGCTCTGCCTCGCAGCTCGAGGTGGCACAAAGAGAAAAAGCTCCAGGGGGTTGAGCCTTGTCCTGCTTCCTGTTTTGGGCAGGTGTGGGATGCCAGGGCCTGGTGCTGCACTGTCTGCCACCCAGCAGCTATTTTAGGAAGGGAATATGAAGAAGACTCTGATTTGACTGACTCTTCACACTGCTGTGTTCCCAAGAACCTGAAAAAAATGCGCTTCAGGCAGGAGGAAATAACAGCAGAAGAATCCAGTCCCTCCACAACGCTATTTTTCAAACTTTATCTGTATTTGAGAGCTACGTGTTATTTTCCCTCAGGAGAAAAGAGTTTCCTTCTGTCTGTGCTTGAGAGACAACTTGATTGCCTCACTTGAGACAGATTTTTCAGAGTGGCAGTAACCAGACTGTCACCATGAACAGAGGAGCTTGTTATTCCAGCCACATGGGCCTGGGTCTCCCCCAGGAATCAGCTCCAGCACTGGGCACCCTTGTGGCTGTGGCAGCTGTTAGGAACACAGTTTTTCCTCTCCTGCTGTTTATTTTTATTTCCCCACACTGACTCAGACCCTTCTTATACCTTGTCTTTACTGAGTGATGGCCTACAGCATATTCTTGCCTTTTATTTTGCTTTTCTTCATTTTCTGATTATTCCTCTACCTTCCTGAGCCCCTTTGATGCAGTGGGTGGGTTTCTTCTCCAATATTTAGGACTGTTTCACCCTCCACAAGTTCACAGGTGTCCCTAAAGCCCAAATGCCAATCTCTCTTTTGCTGAAAAGAGCTGTGAATTCAAAGCAGGGGGAGCATTGAGCTCCTGGGAAAACAGGGTAAGCAGGGGTGGAGATGCAGTGTCCTTGTCTGTGCTGCTGCTTCTCTGTGAAGGTGTGTGCCAGTAGGTGTGTCAGGTGAGTGTGACACGCTGGGACAAGGATGTCCAAAACCTCAGTGCCAGCACAGGGGGCACTGACTGGTATACAGCAGCTTCCTAGGGCTGGCAGAGCCAAAAACACTGGAGAGTAGCTCTGATTACAGGGTGTTGCAGAAGCTGGATGTGCCATCTAGGTAGAAGAGGTGATGGCAGCTGGTCCTAAGGATCTCTTGGATGTGGAGGTCACTGTGCACTGGTGGCTCACACACTACAGCTGTGGGGTGTGCTATGGGGCCCCCACCTTGTGTCTTGTGCCCCTCACCAGCCAGCAAAGACCCCAACAACCACCTTGGAGCCCACAGGATCCTTCACACCGTTGTCTCCCCCTCCCCGTGGCCAAGCCCCTGACTGGTGTTTCCTCCCCGCACAGGTAAGCTGGACATCACCCCGGACGACCCTCGGTGGATCGGAGCGTGGTGGGGAGGCTTCCTGCTCTGTGGTGCCTTACTCTTCTTCTCGTCCCTGCCGATGTTCGGGTTCCCGCAGTCGCTGCCGCCGCGGCCGGAGCGCGCCGGGGAGAGCGAGCAGGCCATGCTGCCCGAGCGCGAGTACGAGCGGCCCAAGCCCAGCAACGGGGTCCTGCGGCACCCGCTGGATGGGGAGAGCAGCACGACCTGCTTCCAGCAGCTGCGAGGTGAGGCGCGCGTCCTGTTGTTGTCCGTGAGGCTCAGCAACGGGTCCTCTGTCCCCCACCAAAAGCCCCCCAAAAAATCGGTAGCCTGAAGTTTCAGTCCCTAGCTTCCTAATTAATTATCTCTGGCGTTGTCCGCGCTTGAAAGAGAGGCTTTGTTCCAATTGAAAGCTTTGGGGTTTTCTTTAAGCTGCAAATCTTCATGGTAGTCCTACGGAGTTGGTAAAAAAAATGAAGGGGAGCACAGTTGCCAGAGCAATTTGTGAACTTCTCTCCAGCTCCCCTCTGCCTCCCAAAACAGAGCAAGACAGCAAGGGCACTTAAAAGAAATTGGGAGCTTCCAGCATCTGAGCTTCAGCTTAGTGCAGTCCCAGATGCAAAGCAATGAGTGCTGGGCATCACCACAGCTCTTAAACTGAAATGGGAAGAAGGAGATGCCAGCCCAGAATAGCAGCAAAATGGCAGGGCAGAGCGTGATTTGTAGCAAATTGGAGAGAAAGCCTCACATCATGTCCTGCAGTGATGGAAATGGAGGTGACTCTAATTAAAGTCAGTTGAGGATCCAGCACTTTGTGGGAGAGTGTGGGCAGATATCCTTTCTCTAGTCTGCACTGGAAAATCCTTCATCTGAGAGGGTGTTTCTGTAGCACTGGTGGCTGCTTCCCACTCCCTGTTGCTGTGGCAGAGCAGGTTTCATTACTGCCTGATGCATTTAGATAAATGAGGACAAAATCACTTACTCTCTGTGCAGTCACCTTAATTGGGAGTTGAATGAGGAGCGGGTGGGAAGGAAAAAGAGACTTTGGGGAAAAAAGTGTTGTCTAAATAAAAAAATGCCTTGAATGGTTGATGCGGTTGTTCATTAAGGGAGGGTCAAAGATGTGTAATTTTGACTTGATGAGGAAATTCGGAATGGTAGAGGGATAAATTGTTTGAAACTCTGTCAGTAAAATGAATTTCTTCATCCTTGTTGCAAGGATTTTCTCGAGTGGGCTTTTCCCATGGTAGGTCCATATGGATAGTTCTGTGGCTTTTGTTGTGTACACATCAGAGTGTCTGCTTCTGGCCACTGAGCTTTTGGAGTTGGCACTGGAAATGCTTGCAGGTTTTCATATAGAAAAATGAAAGAATATGATGTATCCCTGCTGCATGGAGGGGCAGCAGTTCAGCCTGAGGATGGTGCTGAGCATCTTGCACACAGGGAGGCCATGGGGGGTTCACTGAGCATCTGTTGCTCACTGAAGTGGAGAAATGAAACTGCCACATCCATATGCTTCAAGTATTGATTACATCAGGAGGCACCACAGTCCTCCACGTTAGCCCTCTCGCTGCAGGTAACCCCATTTGGGATCAGTTGGTATTCCAGGAGCCTCTTTGTAGGTGGACTTTGAAATAAAATTTACATCACATCAAATAAGACAAGGAATGACCTTTTTAGTTATTCCTTTGAGGCTGTCACAGACAACACAGAGTTGGTAGCTGACACCTCCTTTCAAGTCCCTTGCCACTGTTGTCGCAGTGGGAACGTGGTCAAGAGTCGTGTTGCTGAAGTACCTGACTGGAGATGTTCAGATGTTCCATAAGGGAAGGCAAACACACCTCGTCCTTCCTGATCAGCAGTGTTTGGGGTGATGGTTAAATCTTCCTGTGGGTATACATTACTCTGGGAGCAGCTGAAATATCTGTATGGATTCCTTTGGGGCAGGTCCTAGTATCCTTAATCTATTTGTTGATTCTCCTTTGGAGTAAGTTAAGACTGTTTAGGCTTTTTCCTAGGATAAAAAGGACTCTTAATTATATACAGAGCTTAAAAGTATATATGTGCATGCATAGTCATGTCTTCTGTCCTAATATGGCCTTGGATTTTGGATGCATTTGTGAAGCTGAACAGAATCCATGGAATCATAGAATGGCATGAGTTGAAAGGGACCTTAAGGATCATGTAGTGCCAACCCCCCTGCCATGGGCAGGGACATTTTTCACTAGACCAGGTTGCTCAGAGCTCCGTCCATTCTGGCCCTGAACACTTCCAGGAATGAGACAACCACAGCTTTTCTGGGCTTTTCTTACCTGTACCGGGGGCTGGGACCAGAGATGCTCCTGAGGGTTTGTATGGCCATAACTCTGACTCATTTTTAGCAAGTGTTGTCTCTGCAGCTTGTCCTGGGCAGGGCTGTTCCTGCTCTAAGGCCATGTCTGCATGGAGGTGTGGATTGTCCATCTCTTGTGCAAGTGTGGGGAGGAAGAGTTGTTTCTCTGGATTGATTATGCAAACACCCTCTGTATCAACAGCACATCCTTAGAGGCTGAACTGCATCTCCTTTTTGGCTACTGAATGAGCTTTATCATTTTTTATTGCATTTTTTCCAACCCTTGCAGTGACTGCCACGAGAGAAAGGACATGGTCGGAGAGGAAGCAGGGCAGTGTCAGCTGGGGACATGCTCCCAGCTGGGTCATGGCTCTCAGCTAGAGACATGGCACGGCTGGCACGTGGGAGGATGCTCCAGACACCACAAGATCTGCTGAAAGTCAGTGAGATGGAGGGCTAGCTGAGATTCCTTGGCTTTCTCTAGCCTTAGCACGCAAAAAAAAAGCCAGGACTAATATAAAAGGAACATGCTCAAAGTATCAATCTTTTACATCTCTGTCAAGGTCTAAGCAGGAGGGAGGGCCCAGCTTTTGGGAAGCCCTGGCATCTCTTCCTGTGGGGTGTTTTCATGCCAGGAAAAGAAGCATTCTTAAGAGGAGCTGCAAACTTGAAATGAAAGTGGTGCCTTTGAACGGCATGAGGTGGAGAGGCAATCAAAGGCAGTGGAGGCAGCGGGGGGCTCTGCTCAGGGGCACGGCAGCTCAGGCAGGAAAGCTTTGGGACAGTCCTGGGAGCTGCTTCCCATTGCTAAACTGGCACGTGACTGCTGCACCGCTTTGCCTGATTAGTATTTCAGTTCAGCAAAGCAAATCCATGTGGGAGCACAGAGAAGTGAAGGATTAACAGCAGCAGAAGTCTGGATAAATGCTGCCATTGCTCTTTGCTCCCGCCTGGCAGGGTTGTTCCAGCCCTGCGCTCTCCGTGTGGTCTGTGAGAGTGCTTCAGGCATGGGCTGTGCAGTCCCTGCTCTCCTGGGGTAAAAAGCTTTGCTTTCCTACCTCTGCTCTGCCTTGGGGACCTCTCTGCTCCTCGAGGCCAGAGAAGATGCTTGGCTGTGTCAGGGCACCTGTGCCCTCTGCTCGTGCCTGTCCAGCATCTGCCCCCTCACTCGCTGCCTCTGGCACACCACCTGCTCTGGGACGTGCTTGGAAATAGTTCATTAAAATCCTTTTTTTTTCCATACAGAAATGTCGTATCTATTGAATTGAGCGGCCAGTTCTGATGAAATTTGATTTCAGAATGCTTCCTCGGAGTGATCTTTAACACCTCTGAAAACTCTGCTCTAAATGCATTCTGTTTTGCAATGATTTAAACCAGAAATTCGTTACATTCTGCTGCTCTGTCTAGCAAGAGAGATTAATACCCTAAAAGGATTGAAATTGATATGGAATCCTCCAGGTTTGGAAAGAGAAGCTCATTCACAAGGAACTAAAAGCAAACTCACTGTGGAATAAATGAATTTCAGAACTGCAAATTCCCTAGATTTGGAAACATTTTGGTTTCTTTCCAGCTTCATTTTCAAGAGTGTAGGAGAGCTGGGATGTACAGCTGACAGCTGCCTTGTCTTCTGTTCAATTCCTTCCTTCTCTGTGTGCCAATCTGCTGAATACCTAGGGAGGGAGCCGCTCCAAATCTGGGATTTCTCTCCCAAAAAGTGCTCTCTGGGAGCAGACACATAGTGCTAGGCCGAAAGCTCCCAGCTGTGCAGGGAGGACCTGGACCATGGGGATCCTGTAATCCTCAGTGGGAGTTCATAGGATTGGGCAGGATTAAAGGCTAACAGGAGTAATTTTTAACTCCTGACTCTCAGGAGTGATAGTGACAGCCTTTTGGAGTGGGCTCCCATCTATACCTTCATTCACAGCCACAGTGGTGAGGCTCAGGTTTAGACTTTAATGCCTTTTTGGATTTGGGTCTTGCCCCCCTACAAACACCTTAAAGGCTTGCTGAGAAATCCAGGTCTGAGGTGAGAAGGCGGCAGGTGATCGTGAAAGGCATCAGGTCCCCTCAGTCTCTGAGTTTCCTTCAGCTTGTGTTTCACGGGGGTGCAGGTATCGTTGTCAGGTTCTTCTTGGCTGTTTCTAAGCCAGCATCTTGTTGTCAGCACCTTTGATAAATTCAGAAGGGCCTTCAGCCTGCACACCTTGGGGCTGAAGCTGAGCAGCAGCTGAAGGCAGGCAGAGCGTGTCTCTGGAAGGATGCTGTGCTTTTCCATGACTTCTGTGTCACACGTGAGGGAAGTTTGTGTCCCCCTCTGAAGCTAAGGTGGTTCCTGCAGGGAAGATGATGGACTAGAAGGGCTTGCTTTCCATGCTTGAGAACTTTACTGCTGCTTCAAGCTTGCATCTTGTCAGGAAGGCTTTTTTTACTTAGGTGTCATCCTTTTTCTTCATATCCTTCATGATAATTTTGCCAAGGCCACATGGAACTTCAGCATGCTAAATTTACCTGAGGTATCTTCAGCACCTCTTGCCTTACTCCATATTCTCCTTTACAGGAGCTACCTCTTTCCAGAATGTATTTTCTTCTTGCTGTCTGTGCTGTTTTCTTAATCTCTTTTTCCTCAAGCCAGGTGGAGATTTTGCCTTTTGTTTTCTATTCAGACCTGAGGCTTGCTGCTGACACAGGTAGTAGAAAGTTGTATTTTGGCTCAATACTACGTTTCGCCTTTCCCTCACCACACTGTCCTAGGTGGACTGGGCTGTAAACCTCCCTCTAATTTATTACTTTGCTTTCTGTGTTCTTCATCTTTACTGCAAATTGAAAACATGTCTCTGTAGGGTGCTCCAACCAGAAACAGGGGCCTTGGTGATTGTAATGTTCCAAACAATTCATTTCAAGCACCAACGTGATGATTATAGTTTGTTGTTTCTGGAGAGTAGTTAAACCTCGTGTAATGAGGTTGCCAATTATCCCCGGTACTCCCCGATGTGCAGTGACAAATCAAAGCTACTTGGTGAGCATAAGTGTGTGCGTTTGTCAAGGTCCTGGCCCGTCACCCACAGAGACCCCCCAGAGGGAGACAGGGAGGATGTTCAGTGCCTTGGCATGGGTGTTGCTCGAGTGTGAAAAGGTGGGAAGTCACGGGGTTGGTGGGGGGTGTTGGAGAGGTTCGGGACATCCACCCGGGTCCCTCCCAGCCTGTGGATGATCCTGTGACTAGTGCTGCACGTGGATGGTCAGAAGAGTTGGGTTTCAAGTGCTTCTGCAGTGAAAAGAGGTGTCGTGTTCTCCTCAGTGTGTCTTGGCAGGGCAGTGGGAATCGCTTTTCTGCCGCCGTTTCTGGAGCGTATCGGGTGCGTCAGGATGGGGATGTTAAATGAGCTCGTCCTTCTGGGAGTGGGAGGCTGAGTCTGTCTGTGCCGTGTCTGGTACAGCTTGTGGGTTCTCCAAGTAGATTTTTGAGACTCTTTGGACTCCAAAAGACTTTTCTCACTCAGCAATGGACTTCAGTTGAGATTTCTAGCTGCACAGGTCTGCTCCAAAGTGTTCAGGTAACCTTTGGGCCCGTAAGGTGCAGGGTAACATTTACCATGGCTCCTGCTGGCTTGGCTCCAGTGACGAAGCACCATCCTTAGCTGTTGTGTTCCCCAGGGCTTCACTGTCCCCCATCAGACATTTCCATTCCTGCTCCATACCCAGCACCATATGCCAAGCAGCTGAAAGCATGTCACTCTAGTCTATTGAGGGATTTTTAAACTTCACTGCTGACTTTCAGTCTTTTTCCCAGAGGTATTTCACCCCAAGAACTGAGACAGATAAGGCAGCAGCAGGTGTCAAATGATTGATCTTAACAAATGGCAGTAGCAAGATGAAAGGATATTCAATTCTGTAGGGAGCCTCCTGTCATTTCCCTTAGAAGATGAAAGAGAATGAGCTGACCCTGGCTGAGGAGATGGTGGAGGCTGCCAGACACTGCTTGAGTTGTCTGTGCACTCTTTGCACTGGGTTTTTTGTCATAGCTGCCTGCTGGTACAGAGTCCTGTTGCAGTCGACAGTGGTCAAACATGCAGCAGAGGACAAGATCTGCCCCAGAAAACTGACAGGGAGGAAAAGCAGTGATTGTAGAATTACTGAATCGGAGAAAGATTTGGGTCAGAAGGGACTTTAAAGATCATCTTGTTCCAGACACCTCACCGTGGACAGGGGCACCTTCTGCTAGACCAGGTTGCTCAAAGCCCCGTCCAGCCTGGCCTTGAACACTTCCAGGGGCATCCACAGCTTCTCTGGGCAACCTGTTCCAGTGCCTCACCACTCTCACAGTAAAGAATTTCTTCCTTATATCTAATCTAATCCCTCCCTCTTTCAGTTTAAGGACATTACTCGTTGTCCTGTCACTACAGGCTGTTGTCAAAAGTCCCTCTCCAGCTCTCCTGTAGCCCCTTCAGGTGATGAAGTGCTGTCACTTGGAGCCCTGCACTGCCAGAGAAGGCACCCGTGAGGGGTTCCTCTCCTGTGTGAGATGCTGCAGTAACTCTGGAAATTTTTTATTGTCCACCCCAAGCACAGAAGATGGATTTTGACCTTGGTAGTGCAGGATGGTTGGGTGCCAACTTCAGAAATAAATGTCCATGATCTTTAACTCCCTCCTGCAAAAGGCAGGCTGTCATCACTGTTGTGTGGTGGATAAAGTTAGAGCTAGACCTTAGTGTCTTTGGATTTAAATTGGCCCAAAGCTACATCTCAAGGAATCCATTAATCTTAACCAAACTGAACTCTCAGGGCACAACAGGCATTAATACCTTAAATATGGCTTTTCAAGCTCAGTACTGCCAAGTCCACCTTTGCATTTTCTATATTTTTCCTGGCAAGAAGGAGAAATTCTGTAGGTAGCCACCAAAGAACTGAAGGAAGCAGCAGGTGGCTTCTGAAATTTATCTGTGTCTGAATTCCCCCATCCCCATTCCTCCCACACAGTATTTTTTTTCTCTTTTTTATTTTCTTTTTTCCCCTGTTCTACTAAAAAATTACTATGCCTCTTGCACCTTAATTATGTTCAGTAAATCTTCAGGAAGCAAGAATTTTATATAGCTTGGAAAAACATTTCTGATATAAAGAGACCAGAAACTGTGGAGTGACCTCTTCCAAAAAGGTTAGATCGAACCTAATTATAACCCTTTTTTCCACTGTCTCCAAGAAAGAACCAAGGGCACCCAAGCAGTGCCTTGACAAAGAGCTGTGCATTCTTTGCTGAGGCCAGTGCAAAAAAATCCCTGAGGGAAGACAGCAGCCAGCACCAGAGAAACATCATCTGCCAGCCCCTGGTGCACGATAGGGAATGTGGGGGATGGATTTTCAAAATGCTGATAGGGGTCCGTTGAGGCTTCACTACACTACATCAAGGTAATTTTCAAACTTAATGTTTTTCACATTTAATTCAGTGAGAAATTAGTCATCAGGTATTGAGACAAAGCAAGGCTCTCTTCTGTACTGGGATGCTCTCCTTTTCAAGCTGTGTTATCTCGACAATAATTAAAATGTTCGCTGGAGTAGAAAACGTGCGATCTGATTCATTAGCCAGATTTGCCTTTGTAGGGGAACTCCTGTTTGCCTGTGGGAAGTTGAGATGGGCTTGGAGGAGACAGGACTCTGGACACTGATTATTTGGAAGGAGAGAGCCAAGGGATTATGAAACCAGAGCCATGCGTGTGTCCTGCACAGTGAAAAGCTCAGCACGTCCTCTTCCACCCTCTCAAGGCTGGGAGGGTCTACATGGAAGGCGTTGGTTGGCTGGAGAAGTTTTCAGTTATGGGAACACACAGACTGACGTGCCTGTCCCAGGCAGGAGGACCCTTGTGCCGTGGGTATCCATGGGCCAGGCTAAGCCAGAGAGTTTCAGCTTGTGAAAACTCCCACATGTGCTGCAAGAAGGTGACCGTCAGCAAGTGAGCCGGTTTGGAATAGGAAAATGAAGCAAATCTGGATGGTAGGAGAAGGAAAAGGCAGATGTGAGCTGGGTTAGTTTGTGTCTGAAAGCTTGCAAGAATTTGTGCTGAATACAGCACTGATGGCACCCATCAGCTGGCTTTCAGCGTTGCTCGTGGGGAGCAGGTGGGGAAAGGAGAAGGAGAAGAAAGAGCACACCAGGTTTTAATTGACTTCCCTATGGGGGAAACAAAAAGCAATATGGAAATTTTGGTCATTCTTCCAATATTCAAAATCATCTGTAAGAGTAAATACTGACAGGTGATTTCTTTTTGCACCCTCTTGGCACTTGAATCTTTAGATGACACTGTTTGGGTGTTCCACTTTGTTCTGGTGTTCCCACATTTCAAACAGCTTGTCTGTGCAGAACAGGAAATTACTCCCGATGTGAAGTGAGTTTACCCCTCAGGAGAGGAGAAAGGCACCTCCAGCACCTCAAGTAAAGTCTACACAAAAAGACCTCTCCCTTTTTCCTCTCTCCTAGTGATCCCCAAAGTGACGAAGCACCTGCTCTCCAATCCCGTGTTCACCTGCATCATCCTGGCCGCCTGCATGGAGATCGCGGTGGTGGCCGGCTTTGCCGCCTTCCTGGGCAAGTACCTGGAGCAGCAGTTCAACCTCACCACCTCATCTGCCAACCAGCTCCTGGGTGAGTAACCACAGGAGACACCAAACCTCCAACATCTGAAAGTATTTAAAAGTGTTCAGCATGGGTGGTAACTGTTGCCAGTCTCGCTGGTTAGGCTGCCCAAAAAGTGACTTGTCTGACATGTAGAATGTGTCTCTGAGTGGGAGGGTTGGGCTTCAGCTGTGCCGTGGCTGCAGAGCCCAGAGCAGACCTCCAGCATCCTTCCTCCTCGACTGTGCTCTCCACTGCATCCTGCTGCCATCGCTTCCCCAGTGGCCAAGCCTGTTGTGTGGGAAGTGGTATGGGGCAGCCAGGATAGGAAAGTCTGTGAGAGCCTTGGATGCAGCAGACATGGGCCATCTGATTGCCTGAGACTGCACTTGGTTGCCAAGTGATTGCGGGGCCCATTGAACTGCTTTTCTCATGGTTCTGGTGCCCCACAGTTCTGCAGCCCATCTCCATCTGGGTTAGGAAGCCCAGTTTCTCCTGTTAGTCACTCCTCTCCCCTTGGCCTGGAAATGACGAGATTGCAATGAGCAGTTCGAGTACCTGAGTTAGTGCAGCTTGGTCATCTTTCAAATGCCCCTTCTCTCTGACCATTCCATGCTGCCGTGATTTCACGTTCTACATTTCTCAGTGTTCATTTGTTCCCTGTCAGGACACCGATGGCAGGATCTTCATTTATTTTCTGCTGCTGCTCATCCCAGGCAGGCCCAGTGATTTGTTTATGACAGCCTTTCCATCAGCAGCACCCAATTAAGATATCTGCAAGTTGATCTTGGATGATCTGTGACCACAGCTCGCCAGATGGGCAGCTGGCAGTGATCTGTCAAAAACTGGGACATCAGGAAATGGGTGGATCTCCATGTCATAACAAGGAGTTTGCAAGCTGCTCTCCTGACAGTTGTTTGTTTTCCTGTTAAACTCATCAATATCTTTTGGTTTTGGCCTGGTTTTCCAAAATAAACAATCCCCTGCAGTCAGCCTTGCCTCCCCCAGCAACGCAGGAATTTGCTAGTGAATTTTAATATGATTTGACAGAAGGCCAGAGGTCTCAAAGTTGTTAGGCTATTCCATATTTCCTGAAAATAAAAGGTTTGGCAAAGGAAAGTAACTCCACTGTTGACCCAGTGGGAGAAGGGAAAAAGCTGTTTGGTGGGAGCTGGCTGGGCAGTCAGCATGTGAGTACAGCTGGGTGGCCAGCAAAGAGGGGATCACCCATGAGCCAGAGCACATCCTGCTTCTGACCTGACAGTGGGAAAGGAGACTTGGATACCTCCATATTTCTCATAGCAACTTGTTTAAACAAAATTGTTACCAGACTTCTCACATGGCATTTAAGGGAGTCTAGAAATGCCAGGACTGGGATTCTCTTCTAAGCACGGTTCAGGCGGGTGAGATCTGGAGTATGACTGGCAGCAAGGGGATAAAAGTGACCCCACACAAGTGTAGTGTGGTAATTCCTGTCTGTGCTGGAAAGGGAGTTACTTCTGGCAGTGATTTTGCATTTCACAGTTAAAGAAAATTCTTTTAGGGAGATTTCATATTTTCAAATGCTGCTCTTGCCTAGTCTCTGAAGATCAGACTTCTGTGAGTCGCACCAGCAGGGCTCATCCAAAACCTCCAGACACCTCGGAAAATTCTTGACTTCATTTGTGTGCCGACTGTTGCAGGAAGCATTAGAGATGCTGCTGCTTAGGTCAGGCTGGGCCAATCTCAGCAAGTCTGGCATTCCCTCCAGCATGGATGGGAACTGGCAGAAGATCCTGGTTCCTCCGTGCAAGGCAGCGTGCCTGTTTGCATCTGTTCCTTTTTTTGGGCAACCCCAGCTTGGTGCTACTCCAGCAGTTGGTCATTACACGGTTTCCTCGTGCCACTGCACAGATCTGCCTGCTGGAGAGTTTGGCCCTGTCACAGTGTAGGTCACTGGGCCTTGCTCGTGCCTCTTGCTAACTGATTTTTCCTCTTGCAGGGATGACAGCAATCCCGTGTGCGTGTCTGGGCATATTCCTGGGTGGCCTCTTGGTGAAGAAGCTCAGCCTGTCTGCTCTGGGAGCCATCAGGATGGCCATGCTGGTGAACCTGGTGTCCACAGCTTGCTACGTGTCTTTCCTGTTCCTGGGCTGCGACACAGGACCTGTGGCAGGGGTTACTGTTCCCTATGGAAACAAGTGAGTCCACAGAGAGTTTCAGGGAGCTTTACCAATATAAATCCATGTTACTGTCCTCGACAGGCAGTGCTGACCTTCAGCCAACCATAGAGCAAGCATAGAGAAGGCAGTGTTGGATGGGCTTCTAGTCTGGGGTGTTTCCATGCCACTCACAACTGTGAGAGTTCAGTACCTGCAGATGACAGCAGAGTTTCACTAAAATCAATCAAACTGAGTCAAAAGGTGCCAGACCTGCTTCTGTACCCACCTCTATAGCATTAGGTCCATCGCACTGTCTGGTTTCTCCTGGCAGCAAGGGACATGCACTGCTTTGTGCATTGCTTTAAGTGCCTGAGGGGAATTTGTAGAACTGGGTTTTAAATGCCTGGAAATACAGATGTGGTAAAGTGAGAGTGTTTGTAGCTGCAGGCCCATTTTAATGTGAGAAATGCCCACAGTACCCTCTAGCCCTCACAGGGTAGGATTTGGAGAGCGTTATTCTGTATTTTCTTTTTGGATGCTCCTCAGTATGCTGAGGACACTCTTTAGAAGATGACAACTTCAGCCTGCCAGCTCCTTACAGTGTTCCAGAAAAATACAGTGCAATCTCCACAGCATCTCTCTGTGTTTCCTTGGGGCTTCTTGTTGAGGTAACAGGGCAGCCCAAGCCTTGCATTAGATTCTCTTTTTCAGAGAGTGGCCATGGCATTTCAGTCCCCAAGGAGAGGCTGTAGCCCGAATTTCTTAGAGCTGGAACCCAGCCAGCCTGCCCTCTGCTTTTTTGTAATCTGTTTGCCTTAACTCTCCCCCTCAAAGCCATCTTTGTGAGGCAGCAATTGGAAAAATGGGCTGATACCACACTGTCCATTGATTTCTTTTTCTCTTTCTCTTACAGCTCAACTCCAACCTCATCTCTGGACCCATATTCCCCCTGCAATAACAACTGTGAATGCCAAACTGATTCCTTCACTCCAGTGTGTGGGGCAGATGGGGTCACATACTTATCTGCCTGCTTTGCTGGCTGCAGCAGCACGGTGAGTGGGCTCTCCTGGGGACCTCTTGCCTGTAGGAACGGTTCTGTGAGCTCAAGTGAGCGAGGTTTGTGCGGGTCTGGCAGAGTATCTCACCTACAGCCAGCAGCAGCTGCACCCCCAGAGCTGGCCTCGCACCTCAGGTGGGCCTGAGCCCCTGTTGTTGTTTTCTCTCTGCTCCATAAATGCCCACTCTCTGCAGCAGCGGCTGCCGGGGTCACCCACAGAGCAGGATGGGATCTCATGTCCTCCTGCCCTGGTCTTTCTCCTCAGCGTGGAAGCAAGGAACATGACAGGAGATCTGCACAGGTGTCCAGTAGCAGAACACATCCTCTGCGAGAGATTCCTAGCCCAAGAGGGACCAGCTGAGGAACCAGCTTCTCTTTTATCCTGCAGCTCCTCATCTCCTCACTCCTCCACCTGCCCATGTTTGCCCTACCCAATCCTTTTAGTCTTTTTCCTCTTGCTCTTTCCTTGAGTCTGGTTCCTAGACAGTTGTGAGCAGATTCTGGTTTTATTCACCCTTGTTTAAGCTTTCCTTTAACTCCTCTTGCTTCTCTCTCTTTCCTTGCTTTGCTTTGAGGCAGCAGCAAGAGCAGTTGTCAGGGGAGCAGAGATTCCATCCCAAGACATTCTGCATTTTTCAGTTCTCTCTAAGAGTTTATTTCCCTCAAAAACCTCCTAAAGACCAAACTATCTCTGTATAAAGAAGATGTGGGGAGTATCTTAAAAGCCAGCTTTTTCATTTTTTGCTGCTGAGATGTTAATGTCTTCTGAGTTACACTGAAAATGAGAGCCTGCTGCTCCTATGAGTGGGGACTGGTAGGATTCCTGCATCCTTGTTCCCTGCCTGGGGCTGTGCCCGGCGTGGTGATCACTGCAGTGTGGAGTCTGGGAGCTCAGCCTGGTCACAGGGACTGTTGGTGCCTGCGGGGACATCATCAGTGCTCACCACATGCAAATATCCCTCCATGGCTTCATCCTTCCTCTTTGAGGAGACATCAAACCTCCCTTCCTGCCCTGGAGACAAAGCACACGTGAGTGCTGCTGAGCAGACACTTGCTGCTGGCAGTGCAGCCTCCCTGCCCAGATCACCTGGGAGCTTGTCCTGCTGAAGCATCTTGTCTCCTCCATTCCCTCCCCGGCCTCAGAGATGCAGGCATCCCTTTGAAACACCACAGTTTTGAGCCTTCAGCAGCCCTGCAAGGACCTACATCAATGTGTGACACGTGAAGGTGTTACCTCCTGCCCTCTTCTTCCTCCTCCTCCCAATAAGTCAACACCTGAGATGGCAGCAGGATGGTTTTGACAAGAAACCAGCTTGTTTCAGGCACACAGAGTTGTGTCTCACCAGTTCACCAAGCCTTCAGCAAGTGTACAGCTGGTGTTGGTCTGTGGCTGGAGCGTGGGAGCCATCTCCTCGCTGTGCAGTTCAGGGCAAAGCTCTGGCTCCTCTGGATTGGAGCATGGTAGTGAAAATTCAGCTCTGCCCCTTCAGTCTGCAGCTGCCTGACCTCCTGTTCTGGAAGAGCAAACCTGTCAGCAAAAAACTCACTCTCCCTCACGCTCTCTCTTACTCATTCCTTCTTATTTTGCCTTTTCATTGTCATCCTTGGGGTTCTTCTCATCTCTTTGTTCTGTGGGGGGTTTTTGCAGTAACATTTTGAACACAAATAGGTGAAGCAATAGCATCCACTGGAAAGGGTATTATCAAGAATTATGGACCAGTTTGGCCATGCAACGGCCTTGAGGCAAAGCCAAATTGCCAAACCAGGTTTTAAACCCATAATCCAGGTAATGACCTGTCTGGAGGGTCTTGTGAATGTTATATGCTTGTGATGAGCCAAGGGTTGCTTTTTACTGTGACATAAAATTCTCTGAATGCTTTATTTAACTTTACTACATTGTAGGTTTCTGACTGCTTCTCTTCACTTTTCCTCTGTGAACAATTTCTAAAAGCAATGTGTAGCTCAGTTATTTTTTTCTTTTTCATTCCTTCTCTCTTACTGAGGTGATTCCAGAGGTGCACTTGTCCAAAAAGCCACAGGAATATCAGTGCTGGTAGGCAGAGCTCTGGCACCCCCAAGAACTTTTCTTTCAAGCCATTCCTGGGAGTGACCCTTGCATACCACATGTTGGACTGTGCATCTTGTTTGTTTGATGCCATTGACTCTCTCAGCATTTTGGCTGGAGACACATGAATTCAGCCTGGAGTTACTGTGCTGGCACCTCACAGCTTTGCACTGAAGTACCAGCCTGTCCCTTCCCTGTCAGAGTCAGGGCTTAAAAAATGAGTAATTAAAAACATGGGTAATTTGCGTGGATAATCACACCAAACTCAGGATGCTGTTAAAGGTGTAAACTCTGCATCTGTGTAGCCTCACAGGCACACAGAAATCTGGGTGTGCAGGTTGCTGGGCAGCAGAAGGTTCTGATAACAAGTGGTTGGATGCAGTGGGATTGCAGACAAGGGGATCTCTAAGAGTTCGGTGCAGGTAGCAAAAAGTTGCCTCTCCACAGGACAAAGTTATAACTCCGTCTTTGATGTTTCCTTGTTTGATGTCTGTGAGTTGCATACTGTGTCAGTAATAAAAGATCAAAGATCTCCCAGGTAAGGATGAGGTGCAGCGCTAAGCAAGCTGATGCAGTTGGTACAAACTACTCACACTGCTTCAGGCCAGCACCTTGAGGCAAAGTGGTCAAAAAATTAGATTTAGGGACAAATTTTCAGGCAGTGAAGGTGGGATCTGCCTTGTGCTTTGTAAAAAAATCACACCAGTGGGAGGAGAGTCTGCCCCACCACTGCCCAAAACAGGTACTTTATGTCCCTCGATAAGAACCCAATGGGAAATAAGCACACAGCTCTGCATGTTTGCTGTGATGGAAATTTTGTCCAAGGATATTTCAGTGCAGGTATATACTTTTCCATACTTACCTATGTTTTGATCCACAGGGCAGTGTCCAGGCTGGTGGCTAGCAGTGCACTGCAGTAAGAGCCAGGAGCTACAAATTCCTGTTGTCTGTGCAAGCACCACCTCGGTGGTGCTAATTGTCACCATTCTGGAGCCTTCAGGTGTCAGCTTCTAACTCACAGCACAGGAATTTGTTATGTTAATTGCTGCTTGCCAGCAGAAGGGCACCTGCATGCCTGCTCCAGCTCTCCTGGAGTTCTGCACCACGGTGTCTCTTGCCCTCTGTGCACTTAGTTGGAAGAAAATGATTTGACTCCTATGCAGAAGAAAGAGATTGGTGGCAGAAAGGTTGGAGCAGTATCCCTGCTGATCCTTACCTTTGAAGGCAGTGAAGCAGAAAGTGTGTTTTTGTATGGTCCTGAGGGGACCCCTTTTGCAGAAAAGCAAAGGAATTTCTGCTTGCACATGGTAGAGGGGAAGGGGAGGAGATTCAGCTGCTTTTCAGTGTTGTATTTTATGACGTTACTCCTCACACGAACGTGTGACCTGCAAACCCAGCGGGTATACGAAGACAAGCCATGAATCATTTATGACCATTTCATTCTGTATTCGTTAAGGGATTTCTTGCTAGTATTGTGTGCCTTAATTGCACTGACATCCCCCACTCAGAAATTCAGGAGGGCGAGTTGGAAAATAAGAAAAAAAAAGGTAAATCCTTAAATCTGTGACTGGCAAACAAAGCTTCTTTTCACATCCTGCACTTGCTGGAGACATCAAAGCAAAATGCAGTCATTCCACCCTCCTTCTGATCACATATTGATAAAGTTTATCTCGCTTGACTTGAGCTTTTAGCTCAACACAAATCCCTCTGAACCAGATGTCATTTATTAGCCTGAGAGTGCACTGACGTCCAGCAGCATCCGTGCTGCCAGGCTGTGGTAGTTCAGCTCTGGGTGAGCTGCAGCACCCATCGTGGGTGGCTGCTTCCCAGGATTTAAGGTGCTGGAAGCAGGCCCCGAACCTGCAGCCAAGAACAGGGCTGCAGATTTACCTGCATTTAATGTACTTCGGTCTAATTGCAACAGCCAAGAGGACGGAGGTAAATAAGAAAGTAATTAGAACCATAATGGGGGGATCTTCCTTGTCACAGAGACACAGATTGTTTCTTTATTCTCCTCCAAAGAGGTATAATTCGGTAATAACTTTGTTGTGGTGACATTTATGGGAGAGACTTGAAAGGAGCAGAAGAAAAGAAACAAGCCAAGGGACAGCTTTCCCTTGCTGGCAACATGCGTCAGCTCTGACGCTCCTGAAATTCTTTCCAAACCCCCCTCCAACAAGCACTTAGGAGTTATTTAATTGACCATTAGAGGATTAGGCGTTGCTGCTGACAAGCCCTGTTGCAGAGGGCAGCGGTGGGGATCACATCTCTCCCTCCTCTTGACTCCTTGTGCTCCTCTGCAGAACCTCAGTGGCTGTTCGTGCCTCACCTCGGTCCCTGCTGAAAACGCCACCGTCGTTCCTGGCAAATGCCCCAGCCCTGGGTGCGAAGAGGCCTTCCTGACATTCCTGTGTGTGATGTGTGTCTGCAGCATGATCGGGGCCATGGCGCAGACGCCGTCAGTCATCATCCTCATCAGGTAGGGCTTCAGTCACCATCCTCATCAGCTGGGGCTGCTCTTGGCGTGGCGTCAGGGCTGGAGGGACCCTAGGGCACAGCCAGGAGCTGCAGGGAGCTGAGGGTCATCCCACACAGCTCCTGGCCTCTGCCTTTTGCACTGAACTTACTGTCCCCAGATCCATGACTTCGGACTGAGCCTCCATTCAAGCCATTTTCTCCCTAAGCCACTTTTTCACTTGGCAGCAGCTGGTTTAGCCATGGCATGGCCCCAGTTCAGGGCCTGCAGTATGGAACTGCTACAGAAAAAAAAGTCCTCAAGCTCTCCTTTGGTAAAGTGAGGGAGTGAGCTGGAACTGGGCCTGCAAATGGACCAGATTCCTGCAGGGATGTTGCAAAGAATGGTGGCAGGGGTTGTTCTTCTGGGATTAACATGGAAATACAGATGTGCAGTTTCCAATCCAGGTAGTAAGGAAGTTACAGCTGCATTAGGAGAGGGGCAGAATTACTCCTCTATGTTCTCAGCACATAATGGCTTAGAAAGAGGCTTAGGCTCACCTTTTGAGATGGTCTGGAGACCATAAAAATCACAGAAAAATGAAAAGCTGTGGCAAAGACTAGCTTTGGTGAATACCTCCCTGACTGGAGTTTAACTTTTCTCACCCTGGACCAAGTCCAAGAACATAAGGATCTTGGAAGTCTGAAGGACATGTCTGAGCTAAACCAATGTGAATAGGTGGGCAAAAGTAGCTTATTCAAAGAACTGACCTTGTGTTATTTCCAGACATATGGAACACTTCACCTTATGATATACATATATATCTAAGCTCACATTTATCCAGAATTACTTAGCTGTCCAAGTTGTCACTTACTGAGAATAATAACCAGAGGCATAAATAGCAGATCCATTCTGCTGCCTGGAAAATTCCAATAAAATTCAATCAATAAGGTCTATATTAGAAACACACTCTTGAGTAGATTTTGGACAGAACAGCTCTGTGAGGGCATGTCTCCCTGCAGGATACAAAATGAGATATTCCACCTACTAGTTCATTTCTCTCTTTGCATCTCTGGTAGCTAAAGGGAAATCAAATTCCTCATGATAAATATTGTGACAAAAGCAATTTGAAGTTTGAAGAGTTCTTTGTTCGAGGAAGCTGCCAGCACCTTTAGGATCCTGCATGGAGACATCTTAGTGTTGCCTTCAAATGAGATAAGCCCAGCACCAGCCAGGAAGAAGAAGAATACCAGGGAATAATAAAAGCAAAGGGAAGATTAAGCATACTCAGTTCACAGCTGTAGGAAATAAACAATTCACATATCCAGATTTGTAACTTAGAATCACTGATAGCTACCAAATGTACAGGGGAGAGCTCTGAGCCAGATACCTCCTAGTGCCTCTTGCAACTGCCACCTTCCATTGCTTAAAGAAAGTTGTGGCATATGAGTGTGTTCTTGGTGTCCAGAGCAGTGACAAGTGACACTGGCAGCTCCCATGGTTATTTTAACTCAGTGTCTACAAATTAAATGTCTTGTCTAAGCAAGTCATTTGGTCACTGCTGTAGTCAGTGAGAAAAGGAGATGTCTCCAGGTGGCAATTTTGACTCCACCCTAAGGTATGGGGATTGACTTTGGTCTTAAATACAGAAAAGTGTACCAACAATTAAAAGCCCACTGTGAATATTTCATGTGATAATCTATTTTTTCATTAAAATAAGCTTTTAATGCTCTGTTTCCTTCATTTCCCACCCAACTGTAGAATCCTATTTGAGCCAAGCCATTAACCATTGGAACATTATTCCAAGGTCAGATAATTCCTGGCAAAAAGGCTTTATTTAAAGCATGGGGGTCTGCCTGAAAACTGATGAAATTTATCCCGAGGTCACAGGCTTCATGCAGAAGCCATGGTGTGGTATTACATGGCCCATGAATGTGTGAGAGGAGGGCAGGTGATCAGAATGGTCTTCTCTTAACTTAAAAGCTCTTGCTGGTTCTGTTTTATCAGTTTCAGCTGATGCCCCTCTTGTGTATTTATTCAGAGAACCACCACTGCCATGAATGTTTTTTTGAAAGCACCTTTGAAGGATGTCATTTAATGCAGTAGTGGTTGTGTTCATAGCAGAAGACACTGCAAACACTGTCTTCCCAAGGTAAAAAAAGTGTCATGCTGAAGTCACTACTGTTGAGCACTTCCTCACTGGGAGGCTTGAATCAACAGGCTGAACCTTTTGGTCCACCGTCCTGCCTTCCCTCTCTTGTTCCCAGTAGTCTGGGGAGTTTCAGAACCAAAAGTTTTCTCTCCCTCCAGTTCTCAACATCTGGAGCCTTGAAAACATGATAGGGAGCTTGTAAACAATGATTTAATGAGATGGGAATTCCATTTTTCCCCATCCAGTGACAAGATTAGCTGTTGTTATTAATGACTTGGCTAATTCCTGAACCTGTCACCGATGCAATTACTTTTGGGGCTGGAGGCAGTTCAGGAGAAGGCAGAAGAAAAGCCCCGTTAATGACTTTTTGAAGAGGTGCTGGTGGCATCCTGGCTGACAGCACAGAATGGCCACGGGGTGTGTTAATCAAAGCAGAACAACAGAAATTGATTTCTCTCTGTCTCTCTCCCTCCTCCTTGCAGAACCGTGAGCCCCGAACTCAAGTCTTACGCTCTGGGGGTGCTTTTCCTGCTGCTCCGGTTGCTGGGTAGGTACAAAATTTGTATGTCCTTCTTTCCCACCTTTCCTCCCTCATGGAACGCTCCATTTTTGACATGCAGAAGTCGATTTCTACTCCATGTAGAGCTGTCATTGTCGTGAGTGGGGGCACACTGGGGTCCAAGACCTCTCCATGAAGAATTTCACATCAAGGCTCTTGAAGGCACTTTTCCTGCTATTTGTGTTGTGCCAATGGAAGAAAATGCAGTGTTGCATGAGAAATGACCGTTTCTCCCATGGTCCCACACAACCAGTTTCTCTTCTGTGGCTGTTACTAACGTGTCAGCAGCTTGCAGAATTACTGCTGTGTTGTACATTGCTGAAGTAGAGGGACATGGATTTTCACCCTCCTTTGAGGGACAGGACCTGTGTTACGTGATTTGCCCCTTCCTTTGGGTGTCTCAGAAAGGAAACCAGGAAAATGAGACAGGCTGAGTCCTTGTATCCTCCTGTGGGTTAATATCCCATTAAAATGCACATGGCTCCTCCTCTGGACCAGTGTGTGCATCTCAGGTATGAATTAAAGGGAACACACCAGGCTGTTTGCCTGCTGCTTGTTTCTGGGTGGAGGTTTTTTGCCCTCTGGAAGAGGTGGCTCCTGTTTTAAGCTGTTCTATTTCAGCTCATTAGTTTCAGTGATTCAGGGATCCTCTGATCCATCCTTGTGTGGGACCATCTCATGCCCAGGGTTTCTGCATGTTGTGGGAGTGGAATTTACTTTTTTTAGCAGGGCACAGGGAGCACCTTCCCTGCATGGCTCCCTTGGTCCCAAAGGAATGATCTGGAGACTGAAGTGCCATCTCTTAGGCTACAGCAAGACACTGGGAAGTACAGGACCAAAAATCCAGCAGTACCAGGCATTGCCTTGAATAAGTGACCTCATTTTTTAACTTATTTTTTTAACACCTTATTCCCCGTTAGCTGAGCAGGAAATGGTGCTCCCAGAGCAGTTTACAGTAAAGCCAATTAGATGCCCGTTGGTTTTGGTGAAGTACCTGCAGTCATACAAAAAGCTCCACCAAGTTAACTTACCCAGAGCTCACATAACTCAAAGGGAAGTTTCTGGGATGACCTGCGTCAGCTGTGGTTCAAGCCTTGCAAACACAGCATTTTCTTTAGCTGCTGGTGCTGCTCATGGGTTTTGGCCTGTCTTCAGCTCTGACTGGCTGAATGTGGAGTGTCAGCAGGCAAGTGTGCAAGGGGGATAGCTGTGGGCTGTTGTTTCCCAAGGAAAAATACTTAAGGGGAGAGATTTTCCTCTTTTGTTTCTTCCTTTCAAAAGAGAGAAGCCTCCTGAGATGGCAGCATCCTGAATTCCTCTAAAACCAGGCTCAGACATGTATGTTTAAGTTAAACAGATTTCTTTTTTTCATTCCAATAAAGAAGCCATAGTGAGACTTTAAACTCCAATCTTTATATGTTGCTCTGTCACTAAGGGATTCCCATGAAATAAGACAATACATCCTGAAGCATATCAGCAATGTAGCTGGAACGCACAGAAAATGAAGAGAAAGATACTTTTCCATATGAGCAAGGGTATCCAAACTGCGCCCCTATCAACCTGAGGTTTGAGAATAGCTTTACTGATTTATTTTAAAAGCTTTTCAGTTCACCTTTAAGCTTTGACTTAAGAAGACAGTGATAATAGCTTCTTCTTGAACCAAAGGAGAGAATTAAATGCAAGAGGTATGAGACCCGAAGGTGCAATCGTGGCTAATAGATTTCAGTAAGACAGAAGCACCTTTTTTTATGCGGCCCTACAGTTTCTCCAATGAAATATATATATTATATATATAGCAGGAATTTTTGCAACACTTTGCAGTCAGAGGTAGAACATGATTGACTCTCTTTAATATTCACTGTAATAACATCAAACATGACTGAATTCTCCTGGTATCCTCCTGTGTGTATTACCTTATTTCATAGGAATTCTGCTGTGAGAGGGCAGCCTAACAACGTCTCCATATAAAAGCATTACTGCAGTTTCCCAGAGAAGAGAGTAAAGCAGTGTCATTGCAGCCAAAGGTTCGGAGTGGAATTGTCTGGAATGGCAAAGAGTTTCAGGCCTTTAAGATCCTGGATGCATCCTTTTTGGGTGGTGTTCACCGTGCATCCTAGAAGAGCCTCTGCATACCAGGGCACTTCCTTAGATTTTTTTCCTGCAAGCTCATGTTGTTTGCCTCTTATTTTAACATAACAAAATCCCACCGTGTTCCAGGGGGAGTTTCTGGTGCACAGTGCAACCCCTCAGCTCCCATGTCTCAGGAGTTCTGGGCATCAAGTCGCTCCTGTGAGTCTTTTGTCCTCTCCTCTGCTAAAAACAACCTGAAATACTCACTGGTTGCTAAAGTTTTTCATATCCACATCCATGCCTGCATTCGCATGGGAGCAGCTTTTCAGTTCAAGGGAAACAGGTCCTTCCTCAAGTCTTACGAGGAGCACTTTCCAGGCCAAATTATCTTGGACACTAGGCAGGCCAGCTGGAGCCAGCAGGTGGGGATGGCAGTTTTCTCTGAAGTTCAGCCTGCACGTCTCCAAAGCTTTGTGTCAGCATCTCTCAGCATGTTAACAAGTAGGGGCTCTCACCTCAAAATTATGATCCAAATGTTGTTTTCTGTTATTCCAGAAAAAAAGGTGGCTCCTCAGTCACTGCCACATCTGGATTTTACCCCTGAGGTGCCATCCAGCAGCACTGGGTACACAAACTGCAGTCAGCAGCACAGCCTCTTGCTTGTTTGTGGCAGGAGCCCAGCTGAATTTTTAAAATCCAGGTTGAGTGTGTGGTTGTTCACAGGTTTCAACAAACAAAGCGTCTTTTAACTTAGAAGTAGAAGCAGCCCAGCCTGGAATTTCCAGTCATTGAAATGATGAACAAAGAGCTGGTGCTGATATTTTTTTCCAGAACATAGACAGGTTTTTAGATATGATGACTGGAACTAGTATTTCTAACAAACAGATTGTCTTGCTTTTTTATCATCTGGTTTTATTTACTGCATTTGTGCTATTAATGACTGGTTAAAGTGATTACCAAAAGCCCATATAGCCTTTCTTAATTCCTGCATTTATCAACATATAAGGAAGATCAAACAAAATCTGCAGAGCTCCAGTCATCAACAAAATAAAATAAAGAGATCTCAGTTACCATAGGGAACAGTGAAGACAAGCAATTTATTTGTAGTCTTAGGATACATGTCATGAATGTCACTACTTTGCTCGTGACAAGCTGAAGGAAGGTATCTTTTTTAAGCCTGGAAATCCAGGTTAATGATGAAACTAGATCCAAGATTAAACACTTTCCTGTCTAAAAACTGCAGTGCTTGTATCTGCTTTCACAGGTATTTTTAGAGTCTCAGGCATCACAGCACCTACGGATGCACTGATACTGTCAGGGGGGTGTTGTGCCTGCCTGCTGTTGGATTTCAGCAGCTCCTGTGCTCTCCTTTGCTCACTGTCTTAACTCACAGCAGTGACTTTATCAGTCAGGGGTTTTTTCAGGGTTTATTTGCTTCTAGCCTCTGCCCATAAATACAGCAGAAGGTAGAGAAATGGTTACGTTGTGTAGAATGTTCACATTTTCTTCCCAGTGCTGCACACTCGGTGCACGAGCGCTGGCTGGGCAGTGCAGAGCTGGACCATGGATGTCCTAATCACTGTCAGGCTGATGGGAAATGGGGGGTTGCTGCAGTGTCCCTGCAGGATGGGGAAAAGTAGAGAAGGAAAACATTGCCTTTATTAGTTAAATGAGATTGGAGTGATTACTTTGCTTTAAGACTGCAGCTCTGCTGCAAACTATGATTGAGAAACACTCATCGGTAGTTAGCTGCAGTGGCTGTGGGAGAGTCCTGCTGTGATATTTCATTTAATGGCACTCTGAAATTTTCCCTTCTTTTCAGATGGCATTTTTGACATCTATTAGAGGCTATTGTTTCTTTTCCTTAGACCCAGAGAAAAGCTTTTGCTATGCCAGGGTACGGTCCAAAGCGGTATCTCAGCTGATTTTAGGTGCTCGAGTGCTATGAGATCCTTCAGGTGAACACCCTGAAGTGCAGAATTGCCAGTGCCTAAACAGCGAGTGAGCTGCAAGGCTGTCCTCCTCCTCTTTCATTCACCCCTCCACTTAGTCTCATTAGGCAAACAAGAAGCTTAATAAAAGCCACTCAAACTCGAATAAAATCCTTGCTGTGTGTTGATATCAGCAGGAATCTCTTCTGTAGACGTTAAGTCCAAGCTAAAAGCTCATCCACAGACTTCATTTAGGCTGATTTAGAACTTTAAAAATTAGAATCACAGGCTGCAGCTGGCACTATTAACCTTGATAAAGTACCCTCTTTCCACTCACTGCAGTCACGTCCTCTCTCTTTATCACAGGGATCATAAAAGCATGATTTGTCTCTCTTATTTTGGCAGGTTTTATCCCACCCCCGCTGATCTTCGGGGCCGGGATTGACTCCACGTGTCTGTTCTGGAGCACGTTCTGCGGCGAGCAAGGAGCCTGCGCGCTGTACGACAACGTGGTCTACAGATACCTGTACGTCAGCATTGCTATCGCCCTCAAGTCCTTCGCATTTATCCTCTACACAACCACCTGGCAGTGCTTGAGGAAAAACTATAAAAGATACATCAAGAACCACGAAGGTGGTCTCAGCACTAGTGAGTTTTTTGCCTCTACTCTCACCCTAGACAATCTGGGGCGGGACTCGGTGCCCCAAAATCAACCACATAGGACAAAATTTATCTATAACCTTGAAGATCATGAGTGGTGTGAAAATATGGAGTCTGTTTTATAGTGACTGTGGAGGGGTGAACTATATTAATAATACAAGGGTCCTTTTTAATAAAAACAAGGAGAGAGCACGAATGGAAGAAGAAACACAACTGCAAAACAGCAACGGCAACACAGGAAACTTTTGTCTTTTTCTCAAAGTCAGACCCAGCCAGGATTCTTGAGAACAGCATCTTTCAATGGGATCACTTGTGGCATCCTGCGGGGTGATGGAGAAAGCGGGCAGCCCTTGTGGCTGGGTACCAGCCCTTTGGATGGCAGTACGAGCTTCCAAGGAGGGCATCTGTAGAGGTTCGCCGGAGAGCTCGGCACAGGCTTGGGCGCGAGGCGTAGAGAAAGCCAGGTGATAACAGCAAGGTGATAACAGCAATAGGTTTTTCCCAGTTGAGATGGGGTGTGTGGAGCCCTGCAGGGTTGGCCTGGCTGGGTGCTGCTCCAACCTGCTGCATCTGCCATGGCGAAGAGGGAGCGGTGCTGGAGCCCTTCCACCAGTCACACTCTGTCACCAGCCATGAGTCCACGATAAATACCTTGAAAGCTGCTGGAAACCTTCCCGGTGGCGAGCAATGCTGTCAGGGGTATCCAAGTCCTTCCAGCCCAGGCTTATTCGCAGATTGCAGCTTTGTGGCTGTCTGTGAATAGCTGTGCTCAGATCTCAAACCCAGTAGAGTTCAAGACATTTGCTCTCACTTGCCAAACGTGCTGTCATTTTTAAAGGGGGATGAGTTCCAAATACTTATCTGTGTAGTCCTCTAATAAGATGTTTTTTTTAAATTATTTTCAAATCTATGTTAACCCTTAAATCGCTGACACTTTTCCATGAGGAGGATTTATTTATGCTAGTTTGGGAAAGGATCCTGTTTAATTCACCCAAACGTGATGTGACTCAAGGGGTTTGTTTAATCCTCTGCGTTTTTTATCCATACGCCTTCATTCTAATATGCTACCAAGCCAATGAAGACACATAATATGTTTTTAAAAAAGAGAATGAATGCACTGTGTCTCTATAAAAACAATTGTCAGTTGGAGAATTATAGATAATATGATGATTTACATAATATAGTTTTTTCATATTCTATGTGACTCAGTGAATACATATATATGTGGAGAGGCTGTTTACGTTCTCTCCAGTTTTTAAAGATATATATATATAATTTGCAATCTAGAAATTGTGTGGTGGATGTTTTCTTTAAAGTAAGTGTGCGTGTGTGTGTGCGTGTGTGTACAAGATGAGAGGAATACTGACCTTAATCCTTCAACCTTCACAACTGGTATTTTACTTTTCACCTGAGAAATTCCACTGATTTTCAGTGGAAGCCGTGTGAGGAAGATGGAATAATCTCCTCTCCTGGATGCCACATTTTGCTCTTACATGTGGGAATAGTGTTCCCCTGGAAGGCTGGGTTATGGGAGCAGAGGCTGACCAGCATTGAGCAACTCAAACTTCCATTCAGCTCCCCACAAAGCATCCATGCCGGAGCAGATTTGGCTTGGCTCTTGCAGTGCAGTCTTACCTAAACCTGCAAAAACCATGGGGAAACTTTCATCTGATTACAAGAAGCAGGGGGGTCAGGCTTATTTTGCATGCATATTTTTGTTTTCCAAAACATTCCTGCTGGGAAGCAGTACAAATTGGTGGCATTTGATGAGTTTTTCCCCAGGAACCAGACTTGTTTCTGATGGACTAAATGTCAGAAGGGTTTTAAGGGTTAGCATCATAATTAAAAGTTCCTTTTTTGGGTGAATTTTGAAGCTTTTGTGAACTTGAGGATGTTTAGAGAAGTAACCTGGCATGTTGAGTCAAATGCTGGATGTCACTTCCATGCAGGTGGCAGAGGGGCTGATCTTCCCAAGTCCTTGTCCATTGCTGGCAGTGGACCCCTCAGAGCTGGCACAATTACAGAGGGTTGATAACTCGGCACTCATGTTCAGCACCTTTTTAGCAGGCTTTGCTCTTATCCAGGCTTTGCAACATGGGTGTGGGGTATCAAACTGCTGCCACTTGACTGACTTTACACATGTGTTCATAATTTATGCACAGAATTACATGGTCAGCAACAATAAGGGCAGGAAAAAAGGGTGTATCAAATAAAGTCACTGTGCCAAATACTCAACAAGTATTGTAACTGCAGATATTTAATTCTTGGGTTTCAGCCGTGTTAAGAATCACTCGATTGATGAAGGAGTTTAAGGAAAAAAAAAGATGTTAAGCTATGCAGTGCCATTGTTATGTTGGGTGGTAAATGATGCTTTTTAGACCATTACATTGGTTTAGTATATCCTGTCTGCTAAAATAGAGATACTGCATCCATAAAACAATGACTTCAAAAAAGGCACAGGGTGCATAACTGTCTCATAAAATATATATAATTGTCAAGTATAAGCCTTTGAAATCATTCTGTACAGTTCTCTTCATTCTGCAGATTTATTACTTAGACTGCTGTCTTTGCAAATGTTAGCTCATAATTTTATACTATACACACACTTTCAGACTCGAACACAAATGTCACAGAATAGAACCTTTCTAAAAGCCTGGTTGCTTGAAACGTCATAGCCCCTTTCACGATTTCATGATTTTCCCCTCTGAAAGTCCAAGGTGAAGGAGAATAGCATGCTGATTGATATGATGTAAAACAAACTCTCAGTGTTCACAAGCTCTGGTTTGTTGGTACAGTCAAAGGTCCCCCTTGACCGGAGTTATAGAAACAGGATTCCAGGGCACATAACATTTTCGTTTTTATTTTTCTTTACTTTTTTCATTTGATCTCTTCTCTTAGTTTGTGTGGGAGATGCAGCTGAATGGGGTTACTTATGTTATTTTTAAGCTGTAACTTGAAATTCCTGCATGATTGTTATTTTATTTCTTTTGATAATGGAACTTTTGAAAAGCTTTTCCCCCATCCCACTCTTTTTTTTTTTTTTTTCCCCAGGGTTAGGTCTGATGCCTGCATCGTGAAGGGCTTTGCTGTCAGTGCTTTGGTACAGATTTAAGAACAGAGCTTTAGTTTAAAGAAAATACACAGACCAAACCCTTCATCCCCACCAGCAGGCATTTTGGTCTTTTTCTGATTTCAGAACCACAAGCCATTTTCGCCTGCAACCCAATTTTTGTTGTAGAAGAACAAATGAAGAGTGCCAGACATCCTCCTGCTTCCCAAATTGCGTTATGGGCCTTCACCTGTCAGCACTTCTCCATCCTGCAACTGCCTTAACCATGCAGGAAACTTAAAAACAAGGATGGAGTTAGAAAAATGCCTGTTCCCAGGAACAGAAAGGGGGCCATGGTCTGAGCTGTGTGGTCCAGATGCAATGGTGGAAATTGTTTCTCCATAATCAAGGGCATTGAAATTCAGGGGTTTGTTGAGGCCTCACTCTCAGCAGAAATGTTGTTCTGGCGTTTCGAAGCACTGTGTTCCTGCGTGGCTGTCTGCTAAGGAGTGGGATGTTTGGGAAAACAAACTACTTGAGATTCAGCAGTCTCTCTGGGATTGACCAGTTGCCTTGCATGACTTCAGCTTGGGGTTTCCTTTCCCTGGCACAGATCCCACTTTGGCGTAGCCCCAGTGGAATCAAAAGGGGACCCCAGTCTAAAACTGGTGCAGATGACACTGGAATCGTTTCCTTTACATCCTTGTTAAAAAGGTGATGCATTTCCAGAACCTTCTTTTAATACATGTAGAAATCATCCATTTTTCTGACTTTGCCCAGCATATCTTGGATGTAGAGTGGGACTGAAAAGTCCGTCACTTGAATTATCACTTGAATATCACAAACCTTCCATTCTTGGCAATTCAGCTAACAGTGACCTCCCTCTGCCATTCCCCTGTGAGATGCACTGAACTCCTCAGTGCTGCTACTGTTAATCATGGTTGGGTCTCGCCTTGCTCAGAAGGTGAGAAGGGAAAGATGCAGAGAGGAATTAGCTTCCATTATCTGAGTTAGCTACGCTTCAAAATGCTTCCAAATTGAACTGATGGTCTGCAGACATTTGGAAAGTGATTGGAGTATTTCCAAATGGCTGAGATGCATTGACTTCTTTTTCCTTGCAAAAAAAAAATTAAAATTAAGGGAATGAATGAGATTTGGACTCCCTCCTATCCCCATCAGAGTTTTGTGTTCATCACATTGCAGTGGAGGCAATGTGCTTAAGGTTCACCTTTGTGTCTCAGACAGACTCACATTTTTTTCTCAGTAAGTGAGGTCCTGGGACACAGAAAGGCAACTCCATCTCACAGCCAGCAGTTTCACTCCACAGCCAACCCACAACACCCTGAAACCTACCAGCACTGTGAAGCTTTAGCCCCCGAGTCAGCCACAGCTGTTGCTGCCATGTGAGTTTGTCACAGCTGGGTGTGTTGGGCTTGGTATTGTCTTCAGACTTGGGCGTTCTTGGTGTGATGTTTGCTTTATTCTTGGCAGGTGATGTGGGGAATTGTCAGTATAAAAGACACATGCAGATGCTTTACTGGACTGATGTGATAACAGCTTTGTTCTTTATTCACAAGGGTTTCCAGACTTACTCCTGCTCTGCCTTTAAACACAGCCGTGCTCATCTATCCCCCTAATTTCATGTGAGCTGTGTTTGCAGACAGGAGCAGGTTTGTTGTTGTTCTCTCTCTAGATGTGATTAATCTGTGCAAAGCTCTCAAGCTTCCTGTGCACAGGGCAGAGCACCCCTGATTATAAGCAATAATTCTGACCTGCTCCCGTTTGCATTAGGGGTTCTGGCTTTTCTTACCTAAATCTGGGTTCGCCTCTCCCAGCATCCCACACTGCTGCTGTGACTCACCTGTTTTATTGGCAGCCAAGGTACAATTGCTGGGAACACAGGCAGCAGTTTATTGAGATGGGGACCTTTGGTGTGAGCCAGGTTCAGCCAGGGTTATCTGGTTGAGATTGATTCAAGGCAGAAAGAACATTGTAACTGAGCCACTCAGTGTCCCTGAAAGGATTATCCACCCTTCTGTGCTCCTGGATAGCCCTACCTCCACCAGACCCATGGTTTGTGGGTGTTTCTTCCAATCTTACCATCAGCTTCCTTTCTCCAGACACAGCTCTTCCTTCCCCTGATGACAAAGCACAGCTTGGCTACACCAAGCCAATACAAGGTAGCCAGAGTTACTGAGTGGCATTCAAATTTGCCTGGAATGCCAGCAGGTCTCATGTAGTTTTACATATTTGCAAAATATTATAGTTTGTTCTGCTTAGATACCCTAAATCTGTAACTTCTAGGCTGCAAATGATGTTTTCTATCATTCCATTGACATTTCTAGCCAGTCTGAGTCTTAATACAATTGCTTTGCTGAAAAATGGCTTTTCAGCACTTCTTAGACATGAGGTACTTCTTTATTAACGAGTGATGCCAAGTAAAATCTGTGGCTATTGTCTGTTCCCTGAATCCAGGGGAGCAGAAGGAAGCTGTGCCTGCCCAGGAGCAATACTGCCCTTTCCTGGGGCAGAGTGTGAACATGGACTGCTTTTCTTTGAGCTTCAGTCTTGCCATGGCTGCTTGGCTCTGAGCATCTCTTGGTCCCAGAAGGACACAGGGAATTCAGGAGAAGCCACGTGGACAGAGCAATCCATGTAGATGGCTGCAAGACTAGGACTTTAGGATGTTTGTAGTGTTTATGTCATTTTGCTTGTCAAAGCTTTGCTTCAGTCTGTGTTTGTTTGATGAATGGAGTGACCCCAGGGATGGGGTCTTTGGCATGGGATGAGTTTGTGATGTTTCCCCCACTTTATTCAGATTAAGTGTGGCAGAGCAGGGTGTCCAACCCTAGGAAGGAAAAGACTAATCATACCCTGAACAGTTTGTAGTGCTGGACTTGTTCTACACAAAGTTGGTGTCTGCATATGGCAGAAAGCAATAAGAAACTTGTCAGCTCCAACTCAGCAAATAATTTATAGCAACTTCATAAATGAATTTTCCCTTTTATTTCTTCCTTGCAAATTGCTGAGAAAACCAAGAAAATGCCTCCAGTGTATTAGCAAGGTTGTTTCTGCATACCATCTGTGGTCTGGAGGAGTTGGAAAAGCTTTCTTGTAATTCATACACAAGGGTTTGTTCTGGATGGACATGAAACTCACAGGGAATCTGCTCCCTGAATTCCCTAGGCTGGAATTTTCTCATCAGTAAAAATATTTAGTTCAAAAATACGTGATTAGGAATTGAGTAAGAGGATCCTTGGTCAGTGCCAATGGGCTGAGAGCCGCTGGACACCCAGTGCTCCAGGACAGCCAAAGTGCTGGCTTCCAACTCACAGTCCACTTTCCAGGAATATTCTCTCACAGATGCTTGAAATTCTCTGCCTCTCCCAGTGTTCCTACCGGTTAACACACTCATTTGAGTAATTACTGAGAGCAAACAGCAGGAGGGTATGAACCCAGACAAAACCAAATTGGTATTGAGGTGAAGCAGGTGGTGTAAATTTTATTTGCAATGTTTGCACAGCTCTTGGATCGGAAGCAGAAACCTCTCGGGCATCAAGAGAGTTGCATATGGCTTAACATATCTTAGTTCTTCCCAACTGAATTGCCCGTGGGTGGGACAGCAAAAGGCATCTTTCCCTGCCACGGGTATCTGAGCCCCAAAACCCATGTTCTCTTGCAGTATGACATCGCACAAACACCAGTGCATTTACCCCTCAGTGCAAACAGTGCTACGTTTTTGGTGCCTCACAACTCTAACTGTGAACTTGAAAGGAAGAAGTGACCCCTGTTCTTCACCCGTGACGCTTCCTGCCTGATCAGAGGAGGAGGTTGATCCCTCTTGGGGGCTCAGAGCTGTTTTCCTAAAGTCTTACTGCAGCAGGACCAAACGGTGCTCTGTGATCACGGGTGGCCTATTCCCTGTGCTAGGGGTCTGCAGCTCGGCTACAGCCCCACGTTGCCTTCACGGTGTTTTGGTGCAAAGCATGGTGAGGAGGCTGCACGTGACTGCCCCTGACAAGTGCTAAGGGCTGCCAGTGGTCTGGGACCACCAAAGTTTTGGAGTCCCCATGTTAGCACATGAAAGCAGCTTCCCTCACCTGCTTTTGGGAAGGAGCCCTCCCAGAGCAGGTTCAGAGGGAAACTGGAGCAGCGCTGGGACCGCACAACAGGGAGCTCTTGGTTCACTTTGGTACCACGTCCGTAGGGAGGAGGGGGTGGGATGGAGCAGGGGAAGAGCTGTGACCTTTTTAAACCCATAGTGCCTACCACTGCAAATGGAACGCTGTATTGTATTATATTATACGTGACTACCGTGTAAATAAAGTACAATAAATGTGGTGTTCGTTAGGATTTTGATACAAGTCAAATGCAGTCTGCAGAAATGTTTTTTTTTTTCCCTGCTGTATGTACTTATATCACATTCCAGGCACAGGGACATTCAGAGTCGTGTGACCAAGCAATGCATAAATGGCATTAGATGGGGCGTGTTTGCAGTAAGGCTGTTTTTAAATTCCTTTTGCCCTGTGCAGATGAGACACGAGCACCGTCTGAAATCGGAAGGGAGAGAGTGGGGGCACTTTACACAGGCAGGAGGAGAGCAGCTCTTGATGTGGTTTGTGAGCAGAAGCGACTGCCCAGCCAGTCCGTGCCTCATGCATGGTGGAGAAACAGCGAGCTTTCAGTTCGGCTGATCTCTCTTGGCTTGTTTTCCTGCTGCAGGGGTTGGCCAGCAGCACATGCCCTGCCTGTGTAACCTGGTTATCCCCCACCCCTGACAGCCCTTAGTGGCAACTACAGATGAGCAAACTCGAGAGCTTAAAATTCAAAGCAGATTGGGAAAGAAGTTCTGTTCTTAACCAGCTGGCTCCTCTGTCTCTAGCAGAGTTTGAGGGGCTTGGGGTTTTGGCTAATAAGAATATTAGGAACCTACCTTGTTCCTTAACCCACTCCCTTATTCATCCTTCTCTTTCTCTGTGGTGTAAATAAAGAAAATAATACATTTTCACGAGGCAGGCCTTCCATGTGCCCTCCAAATCCTGATGCATCTCTTAACTGGGTTGTCGGTGGGAGTTTCTCTGGGCTTCAGAAGCTCAGAACTTCTCTGACGAGTGGTGTGTGGATGTAATCTTCCATCAGTGCATGGAGGGTGCTTCCACACTGGGTGTCTTGTTGGAGAACAAGACCACCCCATGCAGTTTGTCACAGCTGTGGTTCCAAACTCACCTGCAGAGCTCTGTGCAGGGTCCACAGCACTGCAGGAGTATTCACCTGCCTCTCTACCAGACCAGTCCTTGGTGTCCCTCATACCATTGCTGTCTTTCACAGTCACCTGGGCAGAGCAGCATTTGTGGGTTGTGGAGAAGGTTCTTCCTGCACAGAACATCTCCACCAATAGCCTGTGGCAGTGTGTGAGACCTGGATGAGCCCACGTGCCTCTGCCCCTGCCTCGGGCTGGGGGTTCCTGTTTTCCTGCAGTGCCCGAGGGAAAGTGGTCCTCAGAAAGGTCTTTGAACTGTGCTGGTTTGACTGCCTGTAATTTTTCAGATGTTTAGCAACACTTCCAAAATAAACCAAAACCTGGTTTGGAAAAGGAAATGTTTCACTGTACAATTGACTTTAAAGAAAAAGAAAAAAAAAAGATAAAAAGAAAGAGAAGCCACATGCTCGATATATTTTGAGTACTGTGTTCTGTATTTTTGCAGCTTATATTTTCCAGATGAGCAGTTTAGAAATATGTGATGTGAAATACATACTGTAAGTTTGCTGTAAATGATATTAAAAACACTATTTTCATTCTTGTCCTGTCTCACTGGATGATCTCTTTGGTTCTCCCAGGCTGGCTGGCTGGGCTGGTGCTCTGACTGTCCCAGAAAGTTTTCAGTCTCAGTAAAAGCAGGGTTGAGAGTTCAGGTTGGAGGTTCTGATGCTGCTTTTGAAAGTTTGCTAGAAATGACAGTGGGGGTGAATGTTCTGTGCATGTGCAGTGCCTTCAGAGGGGAGGCCCAGTGAAGCAGTGGTTGTGACAAGATAAGGCAGGTTTTGGGGAAGGGCAAGATGAAGTTTAATTAATGGATAAAGGAAAGAGAATGAGGGCATCCTAGATTCTTGCAGAACAGAGGAACTTGAACACCTGGAAGACATTAAAATGAGGAGCTCCGAGGGAACATGATTTGAGTAGGAAAATGAGCTGGATGTGTTGGTGGTGATGAAGGTGTCAAGGTGTCTCACACTCTGTGTCAGTTCAGCTGTGGAGGAAAAAAAAAAGAAAAAAGAGCTTTTAGCTGAAATAGCAACAGCTGAGTGAAGTGGCAGAGCCCTGCATTGCACCCTGAGCCCCTGCAGCTGCAGAAGCTCCTCCGTCTCCATTAATGCTCCCACTGCCATGGGATCAGACCCAGAGGGTGACACGTTCCTGAGGGTTCAGTGACACACACTTCCACTTGTTCCAACTGCTGTGCTGGTCAGAATAAAAGTAAGCACTTCTTTGACCCGTTAGTTTTAAATGTTTCAAATCTGGTGTATCAAAGGGTAGTTTTCTCCTGAGCTTCTACAAAATGATGCTAAATGAGGCAATTGCATTCCAACTGAGTTGAATATTCAGTTATTCCTTGTTTGTTCCAATTTTTTATCCTTCCCTGTTCCAGTTCCCTCTTCTGAAAGGCAGTGAGCAAAACAAAGATTAAAAGTCAGGGGAAAAAACCGCAAAAAACCAATTTTATTGCACACGAGTTGAATCCAACCACTGTTGCTTTGAATTCACTTTCCAACAACTGGAGCTTTGGAGAATAGTTCAGGAGGAACTGTGAGGAAGGCTGGGAAAAAAATGTTTTGTTATATGTTGACAGCGAAGAATCTTTTATTTATTTCACTTCATTGCTTTCCCTCAGCCCAGCTCCTGGTACTGTTGAAGTCTGTGCAAGCTCCCTCTGAAGGCATCGTTCCTGCTTCCTCCTCTGGCCGTTCCTGGCAGGTCCCCACTGTCCCCCACCATGGCTGAACCAGCACACATCACACCCAGCATTTCAGGGCCTCCCTTCAGCTGTCCTAGACCTTTCATTTTTGCTGCCACCTCTGACAGAATCTGGTTAATTGGGTATTTACCGAGCTGAATTCTGTTGTGGATGCAGATTATTAACCTTTATGTCACCTAGAAGATATTACACCTGGTAAAGTTAATGTTTTGAGACTGGGAGGTTGATGTGTCAGTGCTCAGCCCTCCCTCATTAGCAACAGGGCCGTGTGTGGCTGTGCTGTGAGCCCTGCTTTAATTAGAAAGGACTCACAGATGGGTCACATCAACAGCATCAGTTTACCTGCCTCCTTCAGCCTTCTCTGGTCTTTCTCCTCCTTGGTGTCCCAGGACCTTGGGTAAGTCCTGACGTTATGGTGCCTACTCCAGGGAGTCTGTGATGCTGGAAGCCTTCCCAAGGCCATCCTGAGCTGGGTCTAAGGCAGTGACTGGTGATGAAGTCTGGGGAGCTCCAAGTGGAGAAGGTTGTGGTGTTCCAGGCAATGTGCTCTGGAGAAGGCCTTAGCTCTGCACCACGTTTGCTCATCTCCTGAAGCTTTAGATGATCTCCGTGCTCCTGAGCTGGCTGAGTGGCCTGGAGGAGTTGTGAGGGCTTGGGGGAACCTGTTTTGGTTTGGTGTTGTGGTGTTCCCTGTGCTGGCAGCAGCCCTGGGTCATGCGTGTGACTGCGAAGAGTGGAGAATGCTGGAAGGATAAAACACACCCTCAGAACTGTGACTCTGTACCACAAACCTTCTTTGAAGAGCCCTGCTCAGCCAGCCAGGGAGGAGGGACGGATCCCGTGTCGTTCACAGCAGGGTGAAGTTAGGTGTTTCTGTTTTCCTGTCACTCCTGTGACAAATACGTGTCCTTCCACACAAATGCCTGTGGCTATGCAGGCAAAATGCAAAACCAAACTGCTACATACAGCCAGTCAGAATATTCCCTGCGAGTGGAAAAAAATGTAATTTCCTCCGAATTACGACTTTTTGCGGGAATATCTCCATTTCAGTGCTATTTCATTCAAACAAAAGCTGATGAGTTCGCAGTATCTTGTTGAAATTGGAGCATTTCGAGTTTTCTTTGGGAAGCTGTAGCTTGAATTCTCTCGGCATATAAAATAAATTGGAGTATTTGGGCTTTTATCAAAATGAAATGTTTTGATTGCCTTCAAGCAATATTTTCTGCTTAACGTTACACTTCTGTGGAAATTCTGAAATTCAGTGTTTTGTTCTATCTTGAAACACAAGTGCACATAAACCTTCTGGAACTTGTCACAGATGCCTCTTGCCAATCCAGACCCCACTAGAAAAATAGCTGGAGTGCCTGACTGGCCTGGTGGTCGCCTGGGACATGGGAGCAGGCAAAGCTGCTGTGAGGGAATGCAGGAGCACACCATCACCCAGCAGAAGGCCATGCTCTGGCCAGGCAGTGTGAGGATGAATCCTACTCCTAAGCAATTAAAGGTTTATCCATTGCTCAGTTTCCTTTTTCCATTGATCCAGCCTCTGAGAGAATAACTAATGTATTTAAAAATCAAAGCTAACGGTGCATTTTTTCCCGTTAGCTTGAGGCCAACGTTGGTTTTAAAATTGGCTTTGTGTCTGCAAATTTGCACCTCCCTGGTGCTCCCAACAGGTGATGGGAAGATGCTTGAGCAGGGCTCATCCTCAGACTGGCAGCACCATGTTCAGGAGCTGAGCCTGCTCGTGTCCCACTGCCTTTGAGCACAGGCTGCAGAGCTCCAGCCTGTATTTTTCAGAATGCAGAGTTCTCTGTCGTAAAATCCTTATTTTAGGAGTGAAAACCCATAAAGGGCAGCTGTAGAAATAGGGTGTTTTTACTGGCCTTGTAGGTGTGAAAGAGCTGCTTGAGGAGAACAAGGAGCAGCTTGGGGCAGTTTGCTCCCTGCCTGAGGTCTGTGGGGCCGGCTGGCTGTTGTGAACATCAGCTCAGCACAAGGACCTTGCTGGCTGCCACGATGCTTTTCTGCAGAGCCATTCCCTTATCTCTCAGGCTGTTTAGTCCATTAGTCACCTCGCTGGCCTTAAATAAAGGAATTTGAGGTTTTCATTAAAAGCCTTGAGCCTGGGAAGCTGATGCTCAGCAGAGGGCCCATTTTCACCTTTAGGAGATGGCCAGAAAGAATAAAAATGGTCTCATTATACGGCAAGTTGGGAAAATTTCTGCTGAGAGGTGGGAGAGCAAAGGGGATGGAAATTTTTATCTTATTCTCGGGTGGACTCGGGATGGCAGTGAGGAGTGAATGTACCCCAAAAGGCTGCAGGGTGGCCTGTGCAAAGTGAACAGAGGGTTCACCTCAGGCTGCTGCCAGCAGATGAGTACAGGAATTCAGCAAGCAGAAATCCAGGAGTTTAAGAAATGCTTGGGATGGAGTGGAGCGTCATCCTGATTTTCTGTCTTAGAGATGGTTTCTGGAATTAAACTTACCTCTCCAAGCCTCCCTTTGCATGCAGGAAGAAAGGGACTGCTGAGCCAATGATATGAATGATTGATATGATGATGTTTTTGTGGCAGCCCGTAGAGGATGCTGAATGCTACCCTTCCCCTTAGATTAATTAGGAATGCTTTCACCTCAAATCCTGGAGACCTTTTCCTGCAAGCCTTGGGTGTATACAAAGCATATCTTCTCCATTCAGGACAAGGACTAATTCCCCACTGAAATCGGCATTCATCCAGTGCTAACACCCACACAACTTCCAAATGTGTCTGGAAAGGAGCAGAGCAGCTGGAGAAGCATCTAGATTCCTGGATGAAGCCAGAACATAACCCAGCCTTTGCTGAAATGACAAAAAGGTGTTTGAAATTTTTTTTTTTCCAATATTGTGGAAATATGCTGCTGGACCACAAATTCTTCTGGAGTTGCAGAAAAGGGTGCTGAGCTGCAAACCAAAACCTGCTCAGCACAGGAACACTCTTTGTAGCTAAAGATGAGGTTTTAGGGCACCCTCTTTGCCCTTGTATTACTTCTAATCTGTTTCATTGCGGGTCATAAAGCCTGGTGTGCTGAGTTTTTCAAGTGCCATTAGTTTATGGCCTTGTTAACAGATAGGATTTTGTTGGTCTTTCATGGTCTGGATCTCATTGAACCGGAGATCCCTTGGTGTAATTTTGATGGCAGAGGAGAATCAGGTTAATAACATTTAGGATCATCTTTCAGAAAATACTATTTGAGCTGGTTCCCTTTTCCCTCCCTCCTTTCCCTGCTCTCTTAATGCCATTGTTAGCTAGCTGGTATCACTGTAGCTGTATTTATGTGGTCATAGCTTGGGTTAAAGCTTTGGAAACATGTAGGGCAGCCACATTTTGGGGGCTGCGTTCAGAAGAACGTGAAGGAGCCTGCAAGAAACACGTTTATTTGTATTTGCATGGGTATCCCTGTACAAAGCTGCAGATGGGAATGCAAGGGTGTTTAAAAGCCAGGGGAGAAAAAACAAGTAAGAATTTTAAAGCGTTGTTAGAGCACAGCAGGCCCAGTGATAGTGGAGATGTGAGACAATAAAAGGGTGAATCAGTTAATTAGGATGTTTAGTTAATATACTGCTACCATCAAAACTCTTCTGCTGGCAGTGCTGCCTTCCAGTGTGAACAGAGGAATTGTGAGACCTGAAGAGGACAAGTGTGTTGTGTGGGTTGGAAATAAATCTGTGTTTCAGCAAGGGCAGGAAAAAATATCCAGAGGAAAGTCTTCAACAGAGAGTGTAGCTTCCAGAAGGGCTGGAGTTTGTGGGTAGCTCTTGGTCCACATCATACATTCTGTCTTGGACTTTTCATAATGCTACTGCTGCTGAAGGAGCCTTTTGATGGTTAAAACTCAGAGACAGCCTGGCCTGGCATCATTCACCTTTTAGCTCTTTCCCAGTTTTCTAGGTAAGTGCAAACAAGGCTGCAGTGCACCAGGAAGAAAAGTTTAGGGTTATTCCTGGGGAAAGCAGTCTTAGAACCTTCTGCCTGCTTTCATTCATCTCCTTTCTCATAGGAGAGAGCAGAGACCTTGCTGATTTCAGTAAGACATTTCTCTTAAAAGGTAACAACCTTTGCAGGAGCCTGTGTTTTGATGGGACGTTCTTAAGATCTAATGCACAGACACCCGAGACCTTTCCCTTCTTTAGAGAGGTGAAAATGAGGTTTTGCCTTCCGGAAGCGCTGTATAACTAAACAACCTATTGACTTGCCTGCTACAAGGTGTCTGCTTTCTCAGGGTGTATTAAACATGACAGACACTCCTCTAGCCCCAGAAAATGCAGCATTAACTATGTCTGTGCACTGCCTCTGCTGCAGGATGCTCTTCCCAATGGCCAAACTGACGAGAAGGAGCAGAGGGACACTGTAGCTACACACACGAGATAAATAGGTCAAAAATAAATGCTTTCGAGAGCAGAGTAAATGACTTTGCTCTCATCCATGCTCCCTCACACACCACCAACTCATCAATATCTTCCTCTCTATGACAACCCTGAGAAAAACAAGGCGATCGAGGAGTAAAAGAAGTTATTTAAACAAGAATGCCGAATGGCTTTCTGAAGTAACTCTTGTTCATTATTGATCTGCTGGGATTTTTTTGGAAGCACTTTATAGAGCCACAGGTTAAAAAAAAAAAAAGAAAAGAGAACCAGGAAACAAAAGACAACACTGAGATCCTGAGCAGCTCAGCTGCCAGGTCGCACAGAGCTGCCTGTCACCATGGAGGAGCTGGCTGAGGTGAGATGGTGGGAACAGGCTGGGGGAGGCATGGAAGGGTGTATCCAGAACCTGGAGAAATGTCTTTTAGACTTCTTACAGTGCAGATTTTATTCTATCTTTAACTGCTAATGCTGGGCATGAAGGTGCTGTGTTTTTAAGAGCTGCTGTCTCATCAGCTTTGGATCAGACTGGCTTTGGCAGATGGATCCATCCCACTGAGGGTGTGCCTCTGCAAACCAAGACATCTCTGCCCTGAGTTCATAACTGTTCTGTATTAAGTGTTACAATCTCACTAAGCCTAAACCCAAACTCTTCTCTGAAGATGAATCACGCCACTGCCTCCTGGCACCATCCTGCCGGTGCCTTCAGGGGTCTGGGATACCTTGGGGTCCCTTTGGTGGCCTGGACCCAAACTTGGGCCCCATGGACAAACTCACCACTGACCTCACCAGCAGAACAGAGTGAAAAGTCCCCTGAAGCTGCTCCCCAGCTTAATAATGAGGAGAGCTCAGCCCAGTGGAGGTCCCACCCCCCAGTCACACCTCAGTGCATCAGGGCAGGAGTGAGCTACTCCTCAGGACCAAAGAAGCTCCTCTTCAGCTTAATCAACTTTATCTCTTCCTTTTTTTATTTAATGGGCTGTGTTTCAAATGCTGCAACAAGTCCAGACAGGTGGCCATTTCACAGTTACAGTAAATAATTTACATGACAAATTCAGACCTGTCCCTTGGTCCTGTATTATTCATGAATGAACAGGCTTGTTTTTTATGGCAGTGTTCCTTATTCAAACACAGTCTGTGATGTATCTCAGTCCTCGAGTTCATTTCTACGGCACCTGGCTGTTTGCCAGCCTTTTGTTGCTGTTTTCTGGTTTGCAAAATGTATTACCTAGATTGTATTTCTTCAATCCACTCTCTGAGGGACTGAAACTTTTATGCACCACGAAGATTTCTTCGTAGTGAAACCTCACTCAAATGTATATTTCTGAGCATTTTCCTTTGTACAACTGGTCTTGCACACAAAAATATCATTTGTATGAAGATTCATGGCAAAGGCCAGGAATATCCCCAAGGAAAACACTCAAGCATCATTTATATAAATCTTCACAAACACTTCACCGTTGTTTGCTCATTTTGGCTTGCGCAGATCTCACCCATGGGGTTTATAGATGTGAGGGTTTGGCTCCCTGATGACCTCTGGACCACCTGTTATCTCTGAGCATCTCCAATCCCGTTCATTTTGTTGGAGGTGGAGAGGACAAAGCTGCAGTTTCCCAGCTTCTCATTAGATTTCTGAGGTGTAGAGCTTCTTGAGAAGACACGCACTGTGACTGGAGCACAGGAGTCACCTCTCAGCCCTTCACATGCTTCCACCTGGCCTTGATTCCTTAGACCTTCACTCTTCACCCATAAAATGGGAGTAATAACAATTCTTTTTTCTCAGGTACCCTTCCCTTGTCCTATCAGCTCACCCTGCAAATGCTACAAGACAGATCCAGGGTCATCTTTACATCCACTGGTACAAAGGAACCCTCATCCCATCAATGACAAACAAACATGCAATATCTGTGTGACACCAGGCAATGTGAGAGCACTGAAACACAAATCCATCCTTTTGTATTAATTTATACACTGCAGAAATATCTTATACAGGGGGATAATTGACCGTTGTGCTCATATGAGCAGTTTGCTTGTACCCAGCTGATTTGCTGCCTCCGTGCTTGATTGAGTAATTGACGGTGCTGTTTGCATCCATCCCCTGAAATAAAGTGTGTATAAAAATAAATTATATCTGCTCCATCCCCTGAAAATAAGCCCATTGTAAATTAGTGAGAAATTAATGATAACATTATCTATTTCTTCTTCTGGGAATGTGTGGTCACAGCCTTGAAAAAGTTAAAATTCAAGTGAGAAAACTGACCAAGCATGTTATTAATGCCCTCTATGGCTAGAGAAAAGCATTGATTAATTTGCTACCAAGATCCCTTTGGATGAAAAGGGTCATGGGTTATTTACAAACAAGTGTTATTTCTCCAGCTGTCATTATTCAAAATTGTGATGGGGGAAGCTCTTTATTTTCCTTACATTTCTTTCTGTATTTGAGGAGGCTCCAATTTGCTCTGCTTTTGATACAGAATTCCTTTAAAAGCCAGAGGATATGCTAAGCCCTCTCAGGAGGTGATGAGACTGCTGATCTAATTAGGAAAGGATTGGAGCATTGCAGTCTCCTCAGATGACTTCGCTTGAAATTGTGGGAGCAGAGATGCTTTTGAAATTCAGTCTGTGCATCCTTTGTGTGTCTCTGGTCCACAGACCTCCAAGGAAGCCCCAGGACACCACAGAAAGTGGCAGCATCAGCACAGGATTAGCAGAATTTATGGTTTCTGAAGATAGTTTCGGCTTTCACGTGAGACCAAAGCAAGTGCCTTGATCATTTAACATCATGAGCCATCCTCTGCCACTTCTGACAAGTGCCAGGTGCTGATTCTGCCTTAAAACTCCCTGCAGTGGAATCTGAATATTTTATCTCTGTGTACACATTCTTCTTTGTACTTTTGGGCAGTGAAGCTTCTTTGGTTACAATGGTGGCAAAAAACAATTTTTTTTTTTTCCTCATGGAGCTACTCCCCAAGAATGACCCCCAAGAAGGAATTTGGGGTCGTAACATTTGGGTTCTTGGGGGAAACATTTTTCTGAGAATCCTAAACCCCAGCTGCAAAAGTCAGGGCCTCCTACCCTTTTAGATATTTTGCAGATCAGTACAGCCAGGCAGGAGAGCTGAGCTCAGCAGCACTCTCCTTTTGGGCTGTGAGGGATGGGAAGGATAATAAGGATAACGCAAGGCTGGAGTGAAGGGTATCAGTAGGGACTTGCAGAATCAGGTCTGGAGCAAAACTAAGGTGTGCTGATAGAGCTTGTTTCAGGATCTTGGAGTTGAATGAATGCAGCAAATCATTTTGCTTTAAATCAGTGAATGATCAGAGCTCTGTAGGGCTCCAGGACTGGAGGAGAGAGGCACCCCAGGCCCTCCCAGACCCAAGAGCAGGATGATGGCAGGGACAGCCAGAGGGTGCCTGTTAGGAGCCAAGTACATCTGCAAGCTGTGCCAAGGGGCTGATTTTACACAGAACTTTATATGTTCCAGCCTGTGCTATTTCTCCCTTCATAAACAGCATCCAAGCAGCAGGATCAGCAGGAAGGTGTGTTTGCCCAGGGCCAAATCCAGCTCAGCTCTCATCACCAGCAGTAAGGACTGCCTGCAGAATTCATACCCAACTGTTTATCCACAAAACCAGCGCTCCTGTGGATTCAGCACAGGAAATCACAACCCAACACTGTACTCAAGCATCTTGTGCTTTCTGCTGCTGCTCTGCTAACCAGATTAGGTTCCCCTGCTGCCTTATTCATTTTGCACTCATTAAATCTAAATTTAGAAACGAAGGCAACTCTTCTCCCCTCTGGGAAAGGTAGTAAGGAGAGTCCTTGTTGCAACAAGCCATGAGGAGGAAAAAATAGCATCTCGATTTTCTCTTCTGTGAGATGGAAATGTAAATGTTTCTGCTGAGACAGAGCAAGAAACTTGTGCCCAGTTCCCTTCTGCACAGAGCACTTGTTGGACCCTGGGTCTAAAGAAATTTGTGCAAATTGTTGCAAGCATGCAGAAAAAGGTTTATTTGACCCAAATCACAGGCACATAGCAGTGGCAAGAGATGTTATTTGCTCTAGCCAGATCTAGAGGAGTTGTAGCTTACTGCTGAGTTTGGACTTCGGGCTTATCTCCAGCACTACCCTGGCAGATGGGCAGTAGCTCCCAGATTTCAGCTAAAGAGACAAATGCAAAGATATTTCTTCCTTTCACTGACCTTTAATAATCAGTTATGTCAGCTTTTTATGAAAAAAAGTAATTGTGGTGCGAAATCTGCCTTCAGGTTCTTAGGAGCAAGAAATGGTGGGCAAGAGGCCAAAGAGGGCTGAGCTCTTCCAATACCCATCCCAACTGGGCATCCCTCCAGCTGTGCCTTTGCTCACAACACAGCTGGAGTGAGGGGGAAGCTCTCAGGTCTTCTGGAAAGTCAAATGCCATCCTAACAGCAGGGAGCCTCTGAAGGGTTTCAGAAATCTGTGTGAAGAGGTAAATCTGAGCATCAGTGTAACTGGCCATAACCAATGTGGGGAGGAACAATCTGGGCCATCTCTGCACGTGCTGAGCTTGGACTGGGCATAGCTGGATTCAGTTCTGACAGTTCTCCAACATCATCAGCTCAATGTGCAGTGGCAGCCAAAAAAAGCTTGCAAAATATCAGGGATGCCATTGAACATGAGAGAGTTGTTTTGCCTCCATATAAAACCTTGGGATACCCCCATTCTGGGGGTGGGATGCCCTGGTTGTGGGTATGGACTCCAGATATTTAGCTGTGCCTTGCAGCTCTGGATAGCTGCTGAGTGCTGCTTTCACACAGAAAATTGAGGAAAGGAAGGGGTAATTTTGGCTTTGAGAGAGAGGGTAGCCAAGCCTGAGATGGTGCCGCAGCTTGCAGCATTCTCAGGGGCTCTGACCAGCAGAGATGGGCTGTCACTAGCTGTTAAACCCACAAGGTGGAAGAAGACTGTCAAAAGACAAGCTCTGTCTCTGCATCTGTACAAGATCCTGGCTGTGTGTTGGGAAGCACTGCTCCCTTCCCCAAAGGTACAGGCTGAGCTCCAGACCCTCTGCCACTGCTGGGACCTGTGATGCAGTTGTGCCGCGCAGGATGGCAGGCAACACCTTTCAGGAGCAAAAATGACATGTTGGACCATCATGTGGGAAAAAAGCCCAGTCAGAAGGACTGTCAGCACTTGATTAATGAAGTATTCCCCTGTGGAAGGATCTGTGCACAGCTTTCTGCCAGGGACCCTGGCAATGCCAAGAATGAGGCCTGGGATCAGCACCTCTTCCAGAGCTGAGAAATACAAATCCAGCACACAAACAGAGCCAGCTTCACTGATAACTGCCAAGGGAAACTGCACTTACCAGCACAGCTTGTTAGGCACCAATAGTTAGAGCAAAGAATAATGCTGGGTTAAGAGTGTCTTAAGGTTTTAATAATTTCCAGTTTATTTCATGGCTGGGGTGAGGAAGCTGGTGCAGACCATGTCGTTCAACTTATTGCAGCTCAGCCTGAAGGTGCAAGTTTTGACTGAAGTGTAGCAGCAGATTTATACCAAAGGCAGCAGCTGGGACCCCCTGAGCCTTGTGCTCGTCCTCCATGGAGGGCTGTGTCTCTCCAGGCAGGGACAGCAGTTCCACGTGTGACTCGTGTCCCAGCACACCGTGGCTTTTGGCCACGTGCTGGTCACAGCTCCAGTTCACCCCCACTGTGAGGCAGAAACTTTCCATGGCTCAGGAGCTGGGTCACAATGGGATGGGCATCCCTGGCTTGGCTCTTGATGGCTGGAGGAGTAGCAGCTTCCACCCATCTGGTTTAGATCTGCTGCTGTACATTGCCAGCAGCCTGAAGTTTCCTCTTTGTGCGACGAACTTCCTCCTCCTGGTTCATTTACACTTGGTTGGCACCGGGCTGTGAGATGGGCTGAGAGTGCCAATGCAATTCCTTTGGGGGAAAAAAAATCTGCTTTGACTTTCAGGCAGAGATAGTGATTTTATTTCTAGAAAATAGAGCTATAAATTCGGCTGATGCCAAACAAACACTATGCAATGTCTGTATTAAGGTGGGGTGGGGGAGTTATATCAGGAAAAGATGATATTTGTCACTCACCTGTCTGAGTGCTGAAAATGCTCTTGTCTTTATGTACTGACTGCTTGATTTTCACCCTTCCTGCATCCTGGCCTCACTTCTTGCTCAGATGAATTCTGATCTCAAGACTGCAAAGCTCAGTAGAAAAATATTTCCTTTTCAGCTCAGCACATAAGTTTATAGCAAGGAAGAGCTGTGGGCAAAATTGCCAAATAGGCAAATAAAGGAAGGTGCTTGGGGTGGTTTGTGGCCTCAATAGAGCATGTATGGCAAGAAAGAGAAAGATTAAAAATCATATTTTTAACTGTCCATCTACCTGACAGACACCTGGATGGGGACATTAGAAACCTGATGGATAAAATAGGCAAGGCAGGAGTAGCAGGCTGCTAAATTACATAAAGTGCAGACACAAATTGCAGGCACAAAAAAAAAGGAAGGACAGCTCAAAAATTATAGGTGAAGTATCCATTTCTAGACCAGTACTTGTGGTGCTTGCAAACAGATATATCATTTGGGTCTGAAAGAGATGAACTATTTATTTCGCTGGAAGATTGCCCCCAGCAATTGTGAATCGAAGGTTATCTAATGTCTTTGCCATAGGCTCTAAGTGTCTGGACAGTTAGCATATGCAAGGGAATTACTCACAGATAAGCATCCAGTAATTTATACAGAGCATTCCAGATAGAAACCTCTCCCGTATCAATTTCTGCCTGCTCTGTAAACTGCTCCCATTTGTCAAGCCGGATAAATTCACGGGCGGGCTGTGAGGGGGTGCTGAGACCTGTGTATGCTTTATCAGTTAATACTCACTGAGGTCCCTTTGACATGATTGGAGTAAATCTTTCTCTCCTTTTCTTTGGTTATGACCAGTCTATAATCTTCCAGGCTAAACATCATTCCCATGAATGAAGAATAATACTGAGAAGTAGGGGAAAAAATAATACGTAGAGAGAATGCATTTCATCTCACTTCGGAGGTAATGAGGCAGTTTAGTGTGACATGCCATTTAAAACCAGGCTTTTCTTTTTTATAGATTCCATATCCCTGAAGAAGTGACTGACAGATCTGTGCACGACATATTTTTCCCAAGGAAAGAAAAATTGAGGTTGACACAAAGGGGAGGCAGCAGAGTTGTGATGATCTTCAGGAAGACAAAGGGATGAGTCTTTCTCCATCAGGTAAATAACACAGACCTGAAGTTTTGCAAATTAAGCTAAAAGCTTCAAAACCAGTGTCTGTTGGATCAGGATGTGGCTGTGGTGCCTGTTCCCTTTAGCTGCCACCTCAAAGAAGTTCCCTGACCAGCTCTACAATGGAGGCAGCCCCAGCAATGCACACTGAGCAGTAAAATCACAAGTTCACGGGATGGTAAGGTTGGAAGGGACCTGGAGGTCATCTCGTCCAACCTCCCTGCTCAAGCAGGATCCCTGAGAGCTCCTTACTCAGGATTGTGTCCACACAGCTTTTGAGTATCACCAGAGAAGGACACTCCAGGCTCCATTTGCCCTTTCCTTTGTCAGCCACCTGCTGCTGTTTGCCAGAAAATTCCTACTCTGTGCCCCGTTTTCCCCATGCTGTGGCTGCCACAGGAATATCAGCTGAGGAGGGAGCATTTGAGGTTGTCTTTGGCTGGGAAGATCTACCGAGGCTGGGGGTGTACTGAAGACTGGATGGATCCCAGTAGCTGCATTTTGTTGTGGCTGCCAGCAGCTCTCTCCAGGCTACCCAAAAGGAATGCACAGCTGTTTACTCCAGCCAGACAGATGCTTCTCTCCCTTCGAGTGAGGACTGTGGAGCACATCGCAGATGAGACACACCTTTGTTATACAAGAAAGGAGCTATCACCATGATCCCAGATGTGAGAGATGTTGCCACATACTTGGATGGAGTCCATACACAGTTCTTATAAAAAAAAAAAGAAAAAAAGAGGTGCATAATGAGTCCTGGCACGCGTGTACTCGGGGCCATCTGTTAATGTGATCCGGTGCCAATTTGTGGAGCTAGGAGCCGGTCTCTGCGGGTCATGGGTGCCAAGAAGAGATGGGTTTAGAAAAGGCACTTGCAGGATGTGCTAATGGCCAGTGTTTATCAGAAAAATCTTGCTAGCAATGAATGCCATCAAAGGAGACAGTGCTGCTCTTTGGGGTCCAGGACCACAGCAGCCCATGTGGATGGAGCGTTCCTGCCACGTCCTGATGTCTCTGCCCCTGCAGTGAAAACAGGAAAGTTCTAAAACTTTGCAAAAGCAGCGAGAAGTGAACTTCTAACCAACCTACTCTGTAAGTCGTTTCAGTATTATTCCCTCTGCTGCATGACTAAATGCACAGGGGGAGGCTGGAGAGGAATTGATGTACATGTGAGCATCCCTAGGAGCAGGAACCCAGATTACAGGATGCATAAAGAGCCATTTCCCCTGTGGCAAGCACAAAAATCACCCTGGCCTGTTCATCACCCACACCTGGAGCCTGACTTGCAGGAGAACCCTGAGAGCAGGAGCCTTCCCTGCTCTGCTGATTTCCAAATGACTGGGCCTCACCTCAGGGGACAGCCAAATATGGAGGAATGAGCCAAGGTTACAGCCACCAGACACCTTTTAAAAAACAGTGGATTGTTGAAAAAAAAGAGCCCTAAGCAAATCAGATTTATTTTCTAATCAGCGCCTGGTAATGTCATCATCATACATTTGCATAAGCAGGATGTTTTATGCATTGTTTTCCTTTGAGCAGGTACCTTCTCATTTGTGTGCGCTTGCTGATGTGCTCTCTTAACCTGCCACAGGCTTCCCCAAAGCTACTGTCTGTGAATGCTGCTCAGATAATAATTAGGAATATTCACCCTCTCTACATCCTTTTTCCAACAAAGACTTCAAAAACACAACATGATTTTCATATAATTTTTTTTTTTTTCAGTTTTCTCTCTCTTTGTCCTTGTTCAGGTAGCGGCTGCATGGAGGGCAGGTGCCTTTTATCAAAAGACAAGGAGTCATCTTCTCCTTAGGAAATGTTTATGTGCCTTCCAGAGCACCAAATTGAGAAAACAGATTACCTCTCAGAAAGCCATCTGTTTCGGCACCACGTGAGCTCTCAGGTTGGTTCTTGCGTTTTATGAGACATTTGAATCCTCCTGTGATTTCTCCCTTTCACCTGTCTGCCTGCTACCAAAATTGTTCTGAAGGCTCAGCGTGCCCATTCAGACACGTCAGCGCCTGATTTCCGAATGTTGTTTTAGGGTTGCATTACAAAAAGCCAAACCCCACCCAAAAGAACCCTTCCTATTGTGCTTTAAGATGGATGAGCACAGAGTAACAGGAACTGGATGAGAAAATGAGAAGAGGTGGGAATTTGGGCATTTTTTATTATTATTTTATAATAAACCAACATTTCCCCACCCCTAAACCACAAATCATGAGAAGAAATTGATTTCCATGAACAAAACTATGGCTTTCCAATGAAAATTGGAAATCTTGGGAGGATGGCTGATGTATTGTGTGGAAGGAGATGTTTTCTGAGAGCACAAAGGATTTTCCAGAGAAGGGCTCCAGCCTGACACAGCTCCCATGTGCTGCTTGTGTGCCCACCACTAGCTGCCGACCTACTGCCTTTTTCTTGGAGTGCGTTGTTGTTGGGAAATGTGGAGATTCTCCAGACTCTGGAGTGGTTCTTCTTACAGGCCTCTTTGAGTCTTGAAAAGTCCATCTGCTCCAATTACGCTTTCTTCCATTTGCTCACCCCCCTCTACTCATGTCAGAGCCACTTCGTCTCTCCTTATAATCCAAGTGGGCATAAGATGGACTAATGCCAGAAAAGCACTCATTGCATACCAAAAATACCCAATAAAAAGCTTTCCCAGCTTTAACACAATGCATTTTCTGCATAAAAACAGGGAGAGTTTAAAGACCGTATGCTGGAAAGAGAATTGTCACAAAGCATGCAGAAATTGCTATTAATTTAAACATGTTTATCTTTGGAGTCATTAGTTGATGCAAGGGATATGATAATGGCATACAAAACTTTTCCCCTCAGGGTTGTGGGTTATACTGTGATACAGAGAATTAGTGACTAAAGTAATTAACAGCCACTATCTGCGTGGTAGCTTAACTGAAACCAGATTAAGCTCATCCATCCCACTCCAAACAGGCCAGTGTCTCCACTACCAGGGCCACCAGCACATTTAGCACTAATGGACATCTCCTCCTGAAGAGATATGGCATGTCTGCAGCAATTTCCTTGGTAAAAAAGTTGGTTAATTGGTAAATTTTCATCCTGGGGCCTAACTGGGTTGCTTCTCACTGCAGGAGAGGCTCAGAGGAATGCTCTGTAGCATTGTGAGGAATAATAGTGTGGGTGGGGGAGCTGTGGAGAGGTGTTGTGATCTGGGGCGGTCTCTCCTCCCAGGAGAGGTGGACATGGTTCCCATCTGTGCTGCACAAGCTCCATCATCACTCTGGGGCTGTTTCCCTTTATGGCCTTGCTCTTCCCACATCACCCTGGCACTTTTTGCAAGGGAGCCCCTCACACCCCACACACCCTCCCTCCCAACTCGAGAACTTTGCAGTTCACCTCCCTCCTGCCTGATCCAGAAGCAACCTCCTAATGGGGCCATTATTTTCATCTCTAATTGAATGATTTCTTTCTCTCCCTTCCTCATTTATTTTTTTTCCCCAAAAGAAATGTCAGTAAAATCAGCTCTTTAAAAAAGAAAAATAGATGAACTGCAGCATCCAGAGAGGAAGTGCCAGCACTGCTATTTTTAGCAGGGTCTCCCATGGCTCAGAGCCACAGCAGGCGGGAGGTCCTGGGAGGTGACCCAGCAAATCCCGGGGGTGGGCAGAGGCTGCTGCTGGTTTGGCAGGTGTAATGACCAGTCAGACAGCAGCGTCTTACCTGGCTTCAGATAAAGAATCCACGGTACCTCTGCGGCCAGGGGAGATGCCAGCACTTCGATTAAGCCACACTGGGTGGTGCCCACATGATTATCTGTTTTACAGGCAGAGCAACTGAGATGCAGGGAGATTAATTGACTTGCTCAGATGAGGTGAGACGAGAGAGAAACCCCAGAAGTGTAATTGTCTGTGCTAACTCTAATTGCCAGCACATACATTCCTGTCTGGGAGAGGCATCCCCAGAACAAAGCACAAAGCCATGACTGAGGGTACCAGCGAGGCAGGAAAAGAGGTTCCTCTTTCTGTATCATGCCATAAGTTCTGGGACTGCCTGGTATCCTGAGCACTGTTAAAAGTATGGAATTCTAAAAAACCAGATTTATTTATTTATTCGTTATGACTAAAACCCTTGGAAATCATTCTCCCTCCCCCCCCGCCACCAGTCCCCTTTTCTTTCACTGTTGTCATACAGGATATTGTCCCTGTTACCTTTCCGCTGATTTCACAGTTCCTGCTTTTCAGTCATCATTTTTTAACTTAAAAGAAAGAGAGCCATCCATGGAGCAACCAGCCCTCACCCCATCCTGAGCCCGTGCTCTCCAGGCTGGATGCACTGCTGCATCCCTTCTGCCCCTCTGGAGCAGCTTCTGAGACGTGTTAGAGTTAATCTTTTGACTCGAGTGTTTTGCTTCCTCCCAGGTAAAAGAAAGGAGATGTTGTTACAGTGGCAGCATCCCACTGAGCCAAGAGCAGCATGAAACCCACTCGCCTTGTACAGACGGCGCAGCAGACTCCAGGTGTCTTTTTGGGAGAGACCGTGAGCCCCCAGCACTGCCCCTGCCACCCAGCCCTGCGTGCAGGGCAGGTTTTAGTGCTGCTTTGGCAGGATGAGGAGCTTTCGTTACCATTATTAAGCAAAGCCTATCACTGCTCTGCTGAGCATCTCTGCAGGCTGCGAACGCGCCTCGGAACCCGCGGGGTATCCTCGTTTACACCTCCACTTAGGGAAAGCTTTGTTCCACTGCTGAATTGAGGTAGAAAGAAAGGAGAGAGAGGTTTTCTCTTCCCATTCAGCAGCGGATCACCGAAAAGGCAAAATTGAACATGAGTCCCTTGTCTGTAGCAATCAGAAGTGATGGAGGGCGGCCCCTTGGTGTCCCAGGGGAGAGCTGGAGTCACTGCAAGTTTCACAGAGGTTTCTCCCCATCTGAAACCCTGAGTTTTGCTGTGCAAAGTGGATTTGGCGAGAGCTCTGTGACGATGCAGGAGTGTTGGATTTCATTGTACAGTGTTATAATGAATGAATAAATCGATACCAATTAAGGCAGATAGTTTATTGATTGACATCCCAAGGCAAACACTACATTTATTGCCAGGAGTAAAACACACTCCACCATATACCCCAATAACCACAGAGCCATAATTTGATACTATTAATGTATGACACAGTAAATCAGGGACCTGCCTTCCACTCTGTCCCAGCTGATAAAAATATACAATACAAAACCTCCCAGAAGATGTTTGTTTATCTGAACACGGCAGCTGAAACTTCATGTGAAACTCCTCTGGGACTTTCACAGGGGTTGAAACATTCATTGTATCTTTGATCATGATTTTTGAGTACAAGATTTTGCAGAGGAACTTCCCTTTCACCCTTGCCAACAATTCTCCCTTCTGCCTCTGCCAGCACTCTGTCTTTCTTGCCCTGTTTGTCAAATAGGATTTTGTCCCTATTCCCTTCAGCTTCCCTTTCTACCGGTTTCAGTTCTTGATTTTCAGCCATCATTTCGTTTGGACAATTCTCATCTCTATTTCTCCATTCCCCCAGTTTCCCATTTATTCACTTCAAAAGCAAACACTCAAATGTGTTGTTTCTTTGGTGTAGCCTCTAGTCTATCCATCTGACACCTCACACTCAGTGTCTGCTGTCTTTTTTTATTTTCTGCCCACTCTCTTTCTTCACTGTCCATCCTACTTAGCCTGATATATCCACTTGACAAGAAAATGGAATTCTTAACTTGGATTTATTAATCTGAATTAGCTATTCATGTAAGCAAGCAGTTTTCAGCTCCAGATTTCTCTGCAAGCATCTCTACCACTCTGTCATATCTCTTCTTTTTTTTTTTTTTTTAATTAGAACAAGTCCTGGCATTTTAGGTCCTCACCATTTACATTCTGTTTAGTGAAACCCCCTTTTTCTACCTGCCAAAATCCTTCACTTCCCACAGAATTTTTTCCCAGAGACCATTCCTCAATCTGTTCTTCCACTGTCCTGCATCTTTCTTGCATTCCTTCTCCAGTTTTCCGTCTTCCTCCACAGACAACAGCTTTGTTGATGGATGCTCCTTGGAGCCATAATTTCTTTATCATGTTGAAGCAGTGGGTTTTTTTTAAAATTGATTTTTAATGGACACATTTTATTTCTAACTTACTTCTAAAGCCTGGTGACACAGATTTTTGGTAATTTCTTATGTTGTGGCCCCGCAGCCGTGCACTTGAGATGGGTCCTTATTGGATGCACAGGAGGTCATTGGTGGTCCCACAGCAACTTGCAAAGGCTCTCTATTTAAATAAGGTGCCAGCAAAGAACAGATGTAGCATGTACACCAGTGAAACTCCGTTCTCCCTGTCCATCTTCTCTCCTCTCTGGGTATCCTAAACTCATCTGCCTCTGGCTATATTTTGGTTTACTCTCTCAGGTCAGGAATCCTCCTTATACTTCCATTTCAGCAATAAAAGTTTAGAATAAATGTCTGCAGCACTTCCCCTGTAATTCCCTGAGCTGGTTCGTGCTCAAAGCCACAGTGATGGAAAAAGAAAAAAGCACATTTCATAAGCTTAATGCCAGATTTGATGTGCTCCAACAGCAAACTCCACCTTGAAATTTAATTCCAGTCTCCATCCAGGGTATCCTTTCAAGTCTTGGTTGAACAACTCCAGCTGTGAATTTGACTCCCTCTCTCCAACTCAGACTGACTTTGGGGCACTTGTTACGTTACCTTAGATCAAAATATCGAGTTATTCATCCTATCCTTATGTCTAAACATTGCTTGGGTTGTAAAACAGATATTCTGAGAGTGTTCAAAAACTCTGTTGGAATAGAAATAGGGCATCACAGTAAAAAACCATTCAAACACGAACTCTCAGCACAAAGCTGTAGCTAAAGGGACAAATATGAGCCATGAATGAATAAGGAAAGAGATTAAAAGTAGCGCAGAGATGTTACATCTAAATGAAAGGTCAGTGAGATGAGTTTGGTTCATTTTTCAGTTTCAGCATCTAAAACTCAAAGCAAGAAGCTGGGAAAATTGGAGAGAGTTCCCGGAATGATTTAAGACCTTGAAAACCTTCTTTATGGTGAGTGGCTTAAACCCTAATCTATTCAGTTTATCCACCAGAATGCAAAGAGCTCGCTCAGTCACCTTCTGCAGCCTTCCACTTGGGTTAGAGATTGCTCACATTTATGGCTCTTTAATCCCATTGCAGCGGGAGCTGATCCTGGGTATGCTCAGACTGGCAATGGGGTGTGTGTCAGAGGGGCAGGTAAATAAGCATTTCAACAGCAGACCTGCAGGTGTGGTGAAGTCTCTGTCACTTGAGATCTCTCAGTCAAGACTTAGCATCTCTTTGGATGCACGGGCAGGACTCACAGGCATGCCTGCAGTGTAGATACTGCTGGAAGAGGTTCTGCGGTCTGCTTAACAAATGCTGTATAAATAAATTAGCACAGTCATTGCTTCAGGCCCTAAAAATCTATTAATACTTTCAATTCCTGATTTTTTTTAACCATCACGCCTCCCTCTTACAAACCACATGCCTGAAACTGCAGTCAGATCATGAGTTAATTATGCTTGAGTACAGCTCTGGATTGTACAACTGAGAAATCCAAGGCAGCAAAACTTAATTGGCTTTTCCAAGGGCATCCAGCAAATCACTGGCCAAGCCAGCCACTGAACCCAGGGGAGCTGGTGCTTTCTCACTGCATCTCACATTTCCAGCTGCTCATAACAGCGAGAGCATCGGGCAGGAAGAGGGGGCCTTTGAAGTCTCCTGAAGGACGTGGTTTTGACTCAGCATTATCTGATTCTGTGTCGAGGGGAATATCTCGCCGGTGACAGCCCGTCAATGGTAACTGATGAGCCTGGCTCCTGACACAGATGTGCCATCTGTGATCGCCCCACCCCTGAACTCCCATCCTGATGGACAGCCTGTTATCTGGATGGAGGAGAGAGGGTCACGTTCTGGCCCCTCGCCCCTCAATTTCAGCAGCTCAATGGACCTGCCATCGCATTCTGCTTCTTTTTGACCATATAATTTGTTGTGTTTAAGATTGCTCAATTTATTTCCCAGATCTGCTCAGTCATCAAAGGTTAAACAGCCCTTGGTTTATCCATTAAAGGTGGCAGCAATTAGTTCCCCCATGCTGACTGTTAGTGAGAGCTGGGAAGGGAGTGAGGTAACCTTGTTCCCAAAGCAGCTGTGAGAGGATGATACAAACACCCCCAGTGCCTTTGTACAGCTCCACAATGATCACCCACCTTGGAGAAAGGGTTTTTTTTTTTCCCCAAAGTGCAAGCAGTGGAGTGAATATCTCCAAGGGCCCAGCTCAACATCTGCTTTGGATAAAAGCTGAGGCAAAAAACTGCAAGTTTGGCAAACACTGCTGCAGCCCAGGCGGGTGCCTGGGGGTTGCTTTGTGCAGAGACAGTGCAGGGAGCTTGACTAGAGCATGTTGTGTCACCTCTGCCTGGCAAACCCAGCAAAGGAGAAATGTCAAAATGACAAAGCTGAAAAAGCTTCCACGAAGCCAGAGCAATGCAGAAATTCAAGCTGTTGACAAAATGCTTGAAGGAGCCTGCTGGAACCAGAGCCCACAAATGTGCTGATGCCTGGGCAAGGAGAACACCACTCCCATCAACAGCACTTTGCCTGGTCTGGCCAGAGAAGTCCCTCCCATAGCTTTGGGGGTTTGTTTGGGGTGTGTTTCCAGAGTGATTATTACAGTGAGGGTCACATGTTGGCTCTTCTGACCCCTCTGGAGATCATTCCTCAGCACACCACAAACTCCCTACTGAGAGGGTAATTCTGCCAATGGGCCCACACTTCTCCCTGGCACGCTGCCATGCACCTGCCTGCAGCTGTCCATCTTTGCCCTTTATATTTTATACTTTTTCAATTAGATATGCATCGATTTGAAATCAAACAGTTTTCCAGGAGGTTTAACCAAAAGCATCAAGCTCTCCAGGGAGTCTCCATGGCTTGGTGGTGGGATGGGGTGCTGAGGAAGGATGGTATCAGTCGTGCACAAAGAATTGAGGTGAGCGATGCAATGTCCCGATCTGTGTTAGGCTGGGTGATGCAAAGTTCCTGTCTGGCTTTCAGTACTACTTCTCTGAGAATGTGCAAAATGGAGCAAGCAACCATCCCTCCCCACAGGGATATGGGGAGAACAAAGACTGCCAGGCAATGGATGGTAAAGCAATCAGGGCTGCTCTAGATCTGTGAGATGGTTGGATTGAGTGCCCCCACGAAAGCAGCAGAACCTTTCTGGGCAAAACTGGTGACAAATTGAATGAGAAGGCTCATGCAGCCCATCTACTAACAGCTGGCCTCTTCAAGGGCTCCAGCAAACAAATGCTGTTGCAAGATGATCTCTTTTCACAGGAAAAGAACTCCTCTCTTTCCCCTTCTCTTTATATTGAGAACCACCAAAAAGCAAAAGCACCACCAGCTTTTTTAAAGTGGTTGTTTTTCAGAAACACTATAGGCTCACCTGTTGGCTCTCCACCTTGTTGGAAATGGGGTTAAATCTAGGAGGTGAAAAACACAAAACAACTTGAGAGTGCTCTGCATATACACCAGGATGATTGAGGAGAATCAGATGGCAAAACAGGCAACATCCGGTAGCTCTCGGCTCTCCCATCCGTCCTCTTTCTGAGCCAACCAATTCCCTCCAAATGACAAAAATACATGCTATTTTTGCCTTCCTGATTAGTTTGTTTCAGTAAATCCCACTTCCCAGATAGACCCAGCTCACTTTAATTAGCTTTGGCACGTTGACAAGGAGAGGAAAGAAAACACCACAGGACAGTGCTGTCTGGACACACATCACCAAGCAGTGACAAAAATAAACCATTTTGCTACATAACAGCTAAGTGCTTCCTGACTGCCTGCTTTTATCCCTGTAAGCTTCTACCTAGCTGGTGAAATCAGTCTGACCAATCCAATTCTTTACTGAACAAAACCTGTTTTTCATCTCTTACTAGTAAAAGGTTCTAAGCCCAGCAAAATCGGTGCCCATTTGGAGTTGGTTTTATTTTGATTCTTTTTTTTTCCCCCTCATTACAATCTCTCCCTGGTTCCCACATCCCATAGTATATTTTATCTCCTTCCTGTTCAGGGCAATCTGGTCATTGCTAGGCAACATGTCATCATAAATATTTCATCGGCAGAGGAGTGTTCAAAAAGGCAGCCAAAAATCTCTGTCTGGAGCTGCCTCCATGGTCTCTTTTGCTCACATTCCCTCGGAGGTACAGCAGCACACACCAGCTCTGGATCCCACAGAGAGAAGGGATGACCAGGATCCTGCAGGAAGGAGGTGTGGTCCTCTCAGCCAGCATCATGCCTGACCCAGTGCTCAGCAGTTTTTGCAGGCTGCCCTTTAGCTGGAGCAGCTGGAGAAAGTTGCTGCACCCTGCCCTGTCCAACCTCCAGGGGTTTGGACTTAATACTGTCCCTCAGAAGCAGATTTTGGCAATTTTTAGAAAATTTTGTGCATTTTTATGCGTAGTGGGGAGAAATGGGGTGGGAAGACAGAGTATGGGTGTTTGTAGATGAACACCCTGTTCCTGACCTCGCTGAAGGTGCACTTGGCATCTTCCAACAAAGCAAAATACAAACCCTAACCAGATTTTGCAGTGCCATGGGCACGTTCATCTTTACTTCCAGGACCTCCAGAGCTCTCTACCCCAAAATAGCCACATCTCTCATAATTTCCACTCCCCATCTCCTTTCCCGTGGAGAAGAATCCCACCTGGAAGGTGTCAGCTGAGGAACACCAGCAGATGAAGCTCTGGAGCCGACTGAGCAGCTCTTGCTGGGAAGTTGCAGCATTTTGTCAGTAAAGCCTTAACTGTGTGAAGAGTTCTCCCTCGTGCAGTTGTCTGTCATGCTGTCATTTTTCACAGTTCCCTTATCTAAAATGAACTTGGCCTGCCTGTCTTTCCAAGGCTCTGTGGCTGATTATTGCTCCTCCAAGAACTACAGATTCAGTGTTAGGAGCCTGACATAAAAGTGGGACCACTCTGCCTGGGGGGCTGCCTGTTTCTTAACCCTGCATGCAGGATGGGGGACCAGATTCCCTGGTGACCCCCAAAAGGGTTTGTGTTGGCTGGTCAGAGGTGTCTGGGAATGTGGCAAGGGATGTTTCTAAAAGAAAGCAGCCATGTGGCGAGCACTTCATGGCAGAGGTTACCTGCAGGTGCCAAAAAATGACACACTAGGAGGGTGGCAAAGATGAGCCTGGGAGTGGGAATTACAGCATCATGGAGGGCACTACAATAAGATGCAGCTGTTTTCTCTTACTGCTGATTTTTGCAAGCAGCAAAGAGACCCAGCTTGGGTCCCACTGGGCTGAAGTAGGACCCAGTGCCTTACACAGAAATGTCCTTTATAATGTTTGTAAAGCAAAGTCTTGCTGCCCTAAAAAGCAACCTATCCATTCACACCCCCCTGAGGAGCTTTCACTTCACCAGTCCTTTAACTCGTGATTTGGAGAAAGTTTTTGTGGTCATGGCACCCTGAAAGGTCTCAGCTCTGCTCCAGAGGAAAATGAGCTCCTTCCTCCCCTGCTTCCAGAGGAGTCCTGGTGTGGTCTGCCAGGACCTTTCCTCTGGGCTGCTCTGCAGTAAAGCCTCTGCCTCAGCCTCCCTGCTTCACCTTCAAGGCACCAGCTCATCCAAGATTTGCTCCATGCATGGAAGAGCAATGGGAATTTGACAGATTAACTGAGTTCTCTTCTGTCTAGACTCCCTGTCAAGCCAAATACAATCTTAAAACAAATGACCTACTGCAACAGGCTACTGCTCACGCCTGGATGTTAACAAGAGGAAAGACAAGTGCAGGGAGGTATTTTGAGTCTATCTACTTGCTTTCTTTGGCCCAGTGACGTGAACCTGTGGCTGTTTATGTAGCTCTGATGGTGCAGAATTTTGCCTGCTAGAAGAGCAACCTCATCACTTGGTACGTGCTGTGCCTCCTGTGGGCGTGGGAAACCCATTACTCAGGCACCAGTGTTGTGCCTCTGATTGGAATGCTTTCATCACGTCTGCCTGCGATCATCAATCAGGATTTTTACTTCTTTGCAAGCCAAGAAATAGGTGATGTTGGAAGAACCCCTCTGGAGATACTATTAGCTGAAAGAAGCAAGCAAGAAAAATATGAATACGGTACTAAGCATGTGGGAATGTAATGATTTCAGATCAAAACCTCAGTGTTTTGTAACTCTGTGATGCTTTTATTTTAAATGCTTTAAGAGAATTTATTGCCAGATGAAAGTGTCCAACACTCACGACTCTGATGCAAAGCCGTGTTTTAAGTAAAAGATACGGAGACAGGAAAGTCAACTTTTCCCTGTCTCTTTCCTAAGGAAAGTGCCAGTGTTAGCTCCTGGGTGTCCCAAGCTAAATGGCACCAGGTGATCTCAATCTCAGTAAGAAGAGCCAGCTCGTTAGTGAGAGTATTTCACTCTTGCCCACAGTCAGAGACCTGAGGCTGCCCCAGGCTGTAACTCACCTCAGCTGCAGACACAGCATCTCAAATGTGGGCTTTTGATGTGGCCAAAAAGTGCCCACTGGACTACCTGGGAGCAGCGTGGCACCAGGCAGGTTGGCAGGGCTCCTGCAGGCTGCTGAGGGTTCCTGCAGAGCGTCACCCCTGACTCGGCTGGTGCTGTGCTATGCCTGCAGCTGTAAGTCTGCACTCCTGGTGCGCTGTCAGTCCTGCCAGGCTCGTTCCTCACCTCCCCGAGGCTGGTGGGGAGGGCAGCGAGAGGCGCAGGGATGGCACAGACCAACACTGTCATTCTTTGTGGTCTCAGGTGAGTGAAGGGGATGATAAGCCTCATCGCTGTGAGATTAAAATTAAGCAAAGGTGCAAGAGATACCAAAGTAGCCCTGCGGGTAGAAATATTGGTGGGAAGTGCCAGGGAGCTCCACGTGCCTGCGGCTCAGATGCCAACAGGGCAGATGCTGCCTGGCTTGAGCTGGCTCAGACAGCTCTGCAGGGTGCTGAATTATGCTGCCTAGACACGGCCACGGTGACAGCAGTAAAATGTCAGGGACCTGGGCAGCTGTGAGGCTGAGACAGGCTCCTCTCAGTCTGCTGGCTCGAGCTGAGGGACAGGAACGGGGACCCTGAGTGTGAGGAGAAGCAGGCACTGCTACCCTGGCTGTGACAGGACATGGATGGCACTGCTGACGTGGGGCTCATCTATCCTGGGAGAGCTCTGCTGGTAGGAGATGACCTTTAGGAGTCCTGGTAATCCATTAGGCTCTTGGGATTAATTGCCATCAGCCAAGAAGATGCTCCTTGTCCAGCATCAGTCAAAGGCGTATTTGATTATCTGATTAGTTTCCAAAATTTGTCAAAAAGATATCTGGAGATCCTGACCTTCCCCGGGAAGGACAAATCCATGAACAGAACATTTTTTTTGTAAGGGTATAAAAAAGGCTGTACTCATCTGAACCAAACATCAGCTTTGCTCTGGTTTCTGTCTAACAGTGAACAGCAGCAGAAGCTTTTTCTATAGGAAGAAACATCTCTCCATGTCCTTTCACCTTCAGGCTGTAGTACTGTATGCACTTCTTCAGGCAATGTGTAAGCCTTTCTTTTTAATGACTCTTGACAGGTTTTCCTGGCCATGAATATTTTCTGCCCCCATGTAATCCTGTGGCAGTATATTCCAGTTAAACGCTGTGCAAAACGCTCATTTGCTTGACTCTGCAATTTCAGAGTTTCACATAATGATCCCTTGTTCTTCTGCTGCAAGAACAGTGAATAATTGTTTCCTCCCCACCTTCCCTCCGGCGCACTTTGCTACAATTCCAGTTCTCCCCAGATTTTTCTGTGTAGCTGTGCTGCCATGTGGGCAGGCTGATGTAGCTGTGCCTAATCTACCTAGTGCAGGTAGCAGTGAGCTGTGACAGTGGAGGGATGTGGATGTTGCCAGGGGTCAGCAGACTGTGAGTTTGTGCAGCTTACACAGCTGCCTGTTCCATGGGACCTCAGCTGCTGTTGTTGTCTGTGCTGGGTACATCAAACCTGCCATGGATGTGCTTTCCCAAGATTACAGCCTATCTCCACTAGATAGGACAGGATTCCAGTTCAAGGAGTCACCCTTCCAGTGCTGGTGTCTGGGGTGTGAGTGTCTGTTAGTGTGACTAAAGGTATGCTGAAGGCCCAGCTGATATTTGAAGATGTTGGATGTTGACTGCAAACAGCATCTCAGCATGGGAATTGGATGCTTTGAAAACCCCTAATTTTCAGAAGTCCCTGATGACTCTGAGCTAACCTCTAGCAGACTTTAAAAATGAATCCAGCCTGGAAGGACTCTGCAAGCACACACCCTATTGTTGCCACCACTTTTCTTTCTTCTACAATACCAAGAATTAAAGACCCTGCTAGTTTTTTTGTGCCAAACAATCATATATCATAAACAATGTATAGTGCAGGATTGAATTCCTGCTTGCCTGCTTTGATGTTGTCAGAAACACAGCTGAAGTCAACACTTAAATTTGCAGAGCAGAGCCAGCCTCAAAATACTCACAACTATCTGTGTTGTCACCCCTAGAGTTAAATGCCTCCAGACAGTGAGGGCAATTCAGGGCTGAACCCATCCTGTGTCTCAGCTGGAGAAGCCAGTCATGAATCATCAGGGCTTAATGAATGCTGTGCTGAGGATTATGCATGGATGCAGGAGGCAGCATCCAAATTCTCCATCAGAAATGAGCTGATTGCTTTCAATNTTTTTCCTTGAAATATGCAAATACATGGAGTTTCCCCTGGCCTCAGAGTTCAGAGAAAGGTTTTTGTGCTGGGACCTTGGTTATGTTATGACATTTGATTTGGGAGGGCAGCCTCACCTGGTGCTAACTTTTTGTAAAGGCAAAATACAGACTTACAATGAGGTCACTATGCACTAAAATTTCTGTTTAAATTGTCACCTTTAATTAAATCATTTCATGTATTTGGAGGAATAGCCAGTTCCAGTACAGTCTGTTTGAAGAGATTTTTTCCAAATACAAGACCATTAGACAAATGGTTTCATTTTGTGCCAGCTGAGCTTATTTCTCAGAAGAAACAAACACAAGAAGCTTTTTGTTTCTCCTAATTATAGGCATGGGAAGGAATTGGGAATGATGTGGTATCACTGGGCAAGGCACGGCATGTAAGGCAGGCACCTCAGGAGAGGATGTTGAAGGACATGGTCTCTAATCGTGTAGCACCTTTTTCCTTTGAATGGAGCAGAGAAATTGTGGGTGGAAAAGTGCCCATTGGTTCTGTGGTCCATCTTTATTCTGTCTGCTCTGGAGTCATCCTGGTGTAATCTCCAGGGGTTTTGTCCCTTCCAGTTGCAGGGTTATGTCCATTTCCATCAGTTATAAGACTATTCCTTCACTGGCTTCTCCCATTTGTCTCAGATTCATTTGATTTCATCTTACCCTGACAGTGATTTTTGTTCTTCCTTTCTCTAAAGAAAAATCCAAACAGAACCATTTAGGAGCCTATATTGGCAGAGAAGATGGGATAAGAAGGGTATTAAAGCACTGGAATAACTGAGGAGAGAGCTCAAGACTAATGTCAGGGGAGTAGAGATTACTCCTGTGACCTTCTCTCAGGCCATCTTTGTTTTGAGTACTTCCCAAATTCCTCTCAGCTGTGGTGGGCGAGTGCCTCACCACTCCTCACACATCAGCAGTGTTTACCAAGCACCAGTGTGGCTCAGATGGTTGGCAGAAGGTCTTGGAAGTAAAACAATTGCCCTCCATCACGGCAGCATCCTGGAGCAGGGGTGGCATCCTCGATGCTAAGGTGAAGTCAAACAACACTGACTTCCACCAGGAGCAGAACATCCCTATTTGTCACAAGAAACAAACAAAACCTCTTTAGCCAGATCAGTGAAGTGATGGCCAAGTGTTCTCTTTAATCCTCCTTAATCATGGTGTTGCTGATTAACATTTGAATAGAGCTTCTAATTAGAAAGAAGAGACACAGACAATCTCACCCTGCTGAGGCGGTGAATTCTCAGCTCCTTCCACTCATTCCTGCATATGCTGCCCTGATTAGGGCTTGAATGGGACAATGATTAAAGAGGACACTGCCACTCTGCAACCTCTCAGTATCATAGCTACGTTTAAGGATTTATTTTCAACTGAGACTTGAATAAATGTTTTGCAAATGTGAGCCACTCCTGCGGAATGGGAAGAGCTTTTAAACACTTCTGAAGCGCTATTCCATCTTGTTCCTGGTTTTATCACACTGATCTCCGCCTCTGTAGAACATGCCCTGTTTGACCATAATGTATTTCAATTAGGATTGTGGTTTAAGCATATGTATTTCACTTGTTCATCTCTTTCATTATTCAAAAAGCAGCTTGGTGAAAACCTGGAAAGTGTGCTATTGAAAAATCACTTCTACTTTCTTGGTGTTTTTTTGAAGTTCTTCCATCCATTATGTAATTTCTTTTGCTTATTAATTTGCATTAGGCCTAACCAAAGTCAGGGCTGTTGTGCTAGGAACTATTTGCATTCAAAGAAGATCATCCTCGTAGTCTCCTAGGAATTTTTGATGTCTGCTTGTGTCAATTATATCAATCCACTTAGAAAGACAGCTTTTCTATGCCTAACCACATTACAGAGCTGGGGAACAAAACCATCACAATTGACCTAAGTCTTGCTGGACAGGGGTGTACAGCCACCTCCTCACTTGGACCTCCTGGTTACAGAGCATTGCCAGGTGAATTCCTGCCACAGCAGCTTGAGACATTACAGCCTTTGGCTGTTTTGCTGCCTCTCTGCCAAAGCTCAGCACCTCAGCCTCTTCTGCAACAGGTCTGTCTCTCACACGTGGCAATGGTGGCTTTGAAGAGGGATGCCAGAGCCTGCCTGGGTGCAACTGAGGTCCAGGTCCTTGTGCCCTTCTGAGGAGGAGGCAACACCCTAAACTACCACAGCAACATTCCCATAAATCCATCTTTCAGGTACCTTTCTCTCCCAAACATCCTGACTTAGGAGGGTGAGAGACCTCCTGCAGCACAATGCATTATGAGCCTATTCTTTCCTGAAGACATTAAGTTAGATAAAGAAGATGGAGAGTGTTTTGTGGCCTGCAGCATGTGGAATAGATCTTTTCTAGGCCCTTCTGCACTAAATTCCCTTTGTTGTCCTCATTTCTCCTAAAGAGAACTGCAAAATCATCCTTCTTTCAGAATTAAAGTCATTTTCATAAATGGGATCTGGACAATATTTTCCATCCAGGTACCCAAAATTAGGCTTTGTGACAGAAGTGGACTCATTATGAGGAAGGCAGTGAGCTTTTGTACCTCGGAATCGTTACCAGGCTGTGTGGAACAGAGGCAGAAGCAGGTGAAAAGGGAGAGGCAAAGCTCGCAGTGTAAGATCAATGATCTGATTCAACTGTGGGGGAGAAGCAGAGAGATTTTACATAAAGGTATGGTAAAAAAACAATCTCAAAGAGATGCTTCACTTCAGAAAAGCCTTTTCTGTAGACCTGGGCCATAGTCACCTAAATATGCAAAAAGGCAATTAGCCAGCTTTTTTTTTCATTTCTTTTTCATCTCATCACAAAAGCAGAGACTCTGCTGTAGTGCTCACCAGGACCTGCCAGGCACACACTGAGGCTCATCTGAGAGGGAAACAGTGGTCCCTTGGCCTGGTCCATCACTTGGGGCCACAGGATATCCAGATGTCCTCAAGTGCCTGCAACTGTCTGGGGAAAATGGAAAATCATTCGATTGACTCAACATTTAACTCCCCACAGCAACAGCAAGGGAGTGGGGAGCAAGGAGAAGAGAAGAGAGACAGGGGAGGAGGACACAATTTGTTGAAAGACCCTTTCTGAAGGAAGAATCAAAATGAAGGGGCGCCCTCCCTCACCTCGAGCTTATCTGCAGGAGCTGAGTTCACACACTCCGGTGTTGATCATCATATAAATGAAAAGACATCTCAGTCACTTAGCAGCTGTTTCCTGGATTTCAAGATAGTTTGTTCCTATGGGCTAGAGAGTGACAGTTCCCGTACAAGTACAGGAGAAAGATGAGTAAAAAGGCCTCTCCTCCATCTTTTCTGTCCCCTGAGAGCTTCCCAGCCCTGCTAACTGGGTTTGCATCCAGCCTTCCAGCTCTAGAGCTGCTCTTGCTCAGTGGCCAAGATGAAAAAAGAGTTTAGAGAGACCACAATACACTGGAAACACTCTGACCCCTTCCAGATCTGCTCTTGGGGAGGTAACATGCATCAGCACCCCCCTGCCCAGAGGGGTCCTGATAACCTCCCTCAGGCAGGTGAATCCCCAGTGCGATGTGTGAGGGCAAGAGCTGCTGTGTCCTGTCCTCAGCTCACTGCCTCTCTCACTACGTGTGGCTTCGGGAGTCCCGGTGTCCCTGCTTGAAAGTCAAAATTCTCAGTGACTTCTTTCCCCTCCTACTGACTTCCTAACATCCCAGCTATTCTGGGATTATGCCCTGTCAGGTCCAAGGGCTATTCTTGGACCACTCTGCTGATCACACCCAGCAACAGCAGCCTGCACTGACAGCTCCTGCTGTTCCAAAGTACGGAAGGGCAGGCAGGAATAATTTCCCAGGCCAAGGCAATGTGAGAAGTGCTGTGGCTCTCTCTGTTCAGTAGCTCCAGAGAGAAGCAGCTCAGATACAGCAGCGAGGTAGGGAAAGTGAGTTTGGAGTTTAATGCCTCTGAAGGCAAAAACAGCAGCAGTTGAAAAATTGATGTAGCAGTGAAAAGTTCCTTGCTTCCAACTAGAAATACGGAGAGTTTCAGGCATGTGATGGAGGTACAAGGTCCCTGTCCTAACTGTTCTGCACCCACTATGCATGCAAAGATGTTTTTAATGACAAACTTGCTCGCTTTAGAAAGGAATATACTTCCAGCCCATGCTAACAGGGAACCAAATTACTGCCCATGGTAGCAGGAGGAGGTATGAAATAAATTGGTCAAGGGAACCCTTACTTTTAGAAGCCAAAAATAACATGGTATATAATGTAAAGTTCAAAGTTGAGCATCGAGGCTAGGGACTCCTGTGCCGTATGAATTCAGTGTCAGAGCAAGAGTGGAGCAAATTGCTGCAAAATGCAGGACCTGGTAAGGAGCAGCAGGGTATTGAAGACAAAGCTCACAAAGTGATTTTAACAGGTTTTGAAACCTGCTGCCATAGCTTGTTTTCAATTGCTGTGATTTTATTTGGGCTCGTTAGAGTGTCAGATGCTTGGGCTCTCTGTGGAGGTGAGGGGTGTATTCAGCTTGTGCTCATGCTACAACCAAATCAACAATAACCTAATAAATGATAACTAATAAAAACCAAGGTTTAATTATGCAAAACTGTGAGCATGTTTTGAACAGAGCAATCCTCCCAGGAGCAGAGGCAGCCAGAGGAAAGATGAAAGTAGAGGATGTGCAACTAGTATTAAAAAGCTGCTTCGCTGCCATTTCATTGAGCTCCTTGGGTCTGTGTGTGCCACGGTCAACTTGGCAAATCACTTCATACAAGACACTAAAAACACAACAAAATGCCTCATAATGTCTGGATCAGGATTACAGATACCCCAGAGAGAGAGCAAATGTGTGCGCCTCAATATTAGGGAGCCTTTTTGGTTAAATCCAAGTGCAGAGAGTTCTCTTGTCTCCAAGCTCTAGGCAGGCTGGATGCATAGAGGAGGATGTGATCATTTTGCTGGGGACGTGCTCCAGGATGAAGAAGGGCATGAGAGCCCAGGCCCCCAAGCCCCAGCCATGGAAAGTGTGAATGCCAGGCTTTGGCATTTTGATATACCCTGTTATGAAGGGGAAAGCGATTAGAGAAACCCCAGTAGGTCCTGCCAGTCATTAAAGCTGGATCCAAAGGCAGGAAAAGATGGAACTAAAGTTATCGTGTCAGGTTTGTCTCCCTGAACCCACTGGGGCCATAGGCTGAGCTTTACACAAGCAAGAAGTAGCAGCTCTGGATCTTGCTTCATGGCAGCCAGGCTGGCCAAGTGGTCCAGGCTCTCCTTAGCCTCCTGCTTGGCTTCCACGTGGGAAGGTAACGTTTTTATTCCCCACCACTTTACCAGGGATGCTTTCAAACCTAATTAAGCTTAGCGTTATCATTGTTTTTATCACATTAAGATCCCACTTGGCTCTCAGCAGCACAGACCACAAAGTCAACACTGCATCTTTAAACAGAAACAACAGATTTTGGTTCAATTAAAAATTCATTAAAATGTAAATTACTTTGTAGGGTTTTTTCCTTCTAATGCCTGTTCAGTGTGACAGTCTAATGGCACAAAGCATTAAGGGGAGGTTAACTGGCAGCACAGAGACAAATTGCTCTCAGTATACTCACCTGCTTAAGTGATCTTGGAAAATAATTTAACCCTTTTCTCTCATCTGCAGGGGTTTCCACCTTATCCCAGTCGTTTCTTATGACCTTTCTTTGTGATAAAATCATCACAGAATGGTTTGGTTTGGAAAGGACCTTAAAGATCATCTCATTCCAGCCCCCCTGCTCTGGTCAGGGACACCTTTCACTAGACCAGGTTGCTCAAAGCCCTGTCCAACCTGAACTTCTTGTCATGCTTTCTTATGTCAAAACTGAATCACCTTATCCTGCAGCTCTGCTTTCCCTTTCCCTCTGCAGTTCTCCTACAGCTCTCAGGGAATTTTTTTCCCCAAGATGACCTATCCTGAAAGCCAACTGTTTCCTCCCAGACCCTGCTAGATGTGCCAGAATAAATTTCCTGGCTGTTTCCCTTCCAGTGGCTGCACCAGATATGATGATTTAACCGCATACTTATTAAATAATTTGTTGCTTCCAATGCTCTATGAAACCACGTGTGAGCATTATTATTATTATTTCCCTTATCGCTGTAAACTCAGTCGCTATTGCAAGTTCATTAGGTGTCGTTAATTGCTAACAACATATTCAGAACGTATGGTAAACGCAATTTAATTGAGAACTAATTAACTTGTTATAGTTATCTCATTACATGCCAATTAAACTTTTCAACATTCCTTTCCAGTAGATAAAGGAACAGTTAAAATCCCAGGGACCAAGTTCTGAGCTGGGGCGAGGGGGGCAGCTCTGCTGCCTTCATCTGTAATGCGGTTACTTTGCGTCTCACGGTTTTGTGAGATTAAGGGAAGCCAAGGGAGTTCAGGTTAATTTAGTGTCTGTCTCTGAAGAGGCTGAGAACTTGAAAAAAAAAAAGCCTCTGATGCTGGTTTTGTGTTTCATGAGAGGAACTGAAGGACTCAGGTCAGGAATTTCTGCTCTACGGCTGAATCAACCTGCAGTTTTTGGTAAACCAACCTCGAGCTTTGACACAGCTGCAAACTACAGGGGGGAATATTGACACACCACACCAGATCCAGAGTCCATGCAAAGGTACCCCAGGATCACAGGCTTTGGATTGGCATCTTTGCACGGCATCCTTTCAGGGGGCTCTCCCCAAACAAGCTCCAGCTGATGGCACACAAGAGAGCTCATGGCAGTGTGATTGACTGTACCTGCCCCCCACCAGCTCTGTGATCAAATCACATTTGTCCAGTTTAGGTTTCTGCCCTTTCTCTGCATGAAAGTGTCAAGCAAACAAAGGAGAAGGAAGTAATGGAGGAAAAAAGCAAAGCCATGTGAGTACAAAGTGCTTCCCAAAGCCACAAAATAAGCAGCTGGGAAAACCTAGGAACTATATTGCCTTTAATCTCCAAGATAAACAGGTTCAGTCATCTTAGATATTACAGTAACATCTGTGGCCTTAAAAAAAAATACAAAAATCAACCTGCAGCTGAGCCATTAGGTCCACAGTGTCACTGTAATGCTGGTTTCAAACCGAAATGAAAATCTTTGAAAGTGAGAAGATTTCAAGAGGCTCTTATTAAAGTGAGAGGTGACTATTCTGGCACTATTGAAGTGAAGGAGAAAGTCACTGTGATAGAATTGATGATTAATTTCTGGTTTATTCGCTCACTGAAATAACTTTGTGAGAAACTTGGAAAATACATGAAGGGACAAGTGGGCAAGTCCACTGGCCAACCACACAAGGCTTTGACCTCAGCAACCTTCCCCAGACAAAGGAGTCTCTGCTAAATGGGGTGGGAAAAGAACTCCAAGGGTGCCACTGCCCTGCCACTGGTACCTCAATGCCACACACTGAGAGTCAGCTGAGATGAATCACAACAGTTTGGGTGCAAAGCAGAGTTAGCAGGGACCAATACCTTTTATCAGGGTGCAGAACCCTCCCCCTGTTGCAGGATCAGGGTGTTGGTTCCTCCACAGTAAGCAGACCATGCTCTAATAGAGCAAGGATTTATGGAAAAGTGTCAGGGAAATGAAGCAAGAGCAGGGAGGCAGAACAAGCTGTTTGCATCCTTCAAGTGAAGTAGAGGACTGCCTGTTAAGATGAACTTTAATTTAAACCACAGGGAAGAAGAGTGTTAATGCAACACCCACCTCATGCAGCTTTTCCAATAAGGGCTATAATACAACAAAAGCAGCTGAAGAGGCTTTTCTCATAGCATCTTCTAACTAACTCTGTAAAGCCAGGAAGGCAAAATTCTTCTGGAGATCTTTCATGCTCTTAATTTGCTGAATCCAAACATTTACGTGCATCTTCCATAACCACTGCTGTTTAAATAGAGAGCACTCCTCAAGTGGGAAGGGTGGTGAGTGTGATGTAGTGTTATGAAGGCTATTAGTACATACCAGAAGCCTCAAGAATTCTCCAGCATTTCTATCCAGGATGTGCTAAGATGGCAATGCTTGCATGGTGAATGTGTTTTTACTGTGTGTTTTTATGATGTTTTCATTATATGCTTTTATTATGTGGTTATAAGCTGCTAGAATGGAAACAGGAGCTATAAAGTTTGATTGATTGTTATATTCCCATATATAAACGGAGATTATTTTTTTCCACTAGAATCTATGAATGACAGAAAAGTTTGATTGAGATGCAAGTCCAAGCATTAAGTCCACTCCTGGAGTAATCAAATCCAGCTCCTCAAATCAAGTCAATGCTGATGGAATTGTAGAGTATGCTGAGTTGGGAGGAACCCATAGGGATCGTCAAAGTCCTGGCCCTGCTCAGGATAAGCCAAATTATGCTTCTGAGCCTTCCTCAAGTCATCAGACCCTCAGCTTTACATGGCTGGAGAGGCAGCTGGGACACTTGGTGCTCTGTGTCCCCACAGATCTCCAGGAGCTCAGGCTGCCAGGGTTCTGAAACCCTCAAAGCTGAAGCAGGAGCTAAATTCAGAAACCAAAGGGGGTGTTGCAGGCTTTTGTTTAAGATCCTATTTCTGATGAGGTTTAATTTAGACAACAGAGCCAAGAGCTCTAAAGTGACACTGTGTTCTCATTTAGGGCTCAGTATTTGGTGATGTGCAAGGTCTGATGAGTGCTACCGAACACCCCGAGTTCCCCCTGCTCTCCCCATGCACAGTGCAGCCCCTGCTGTGCTGCTCCGGGTCCCACTGGTGACTGCACCATCCTGGTGGAATCAGGGTTCACTCCAGTGGGAAGTGAAGGAGAACCACTTTAATAATGCCTGTTTGTGGTGGCCACAGTGATAGGGTGGCCATAGGGTTGCAGGGCTTCAGGCAGCATCAGTGAGTGCAGACTAAACCTTTGAGCAGTCCCCTCGTGTGATACTCTACTTTATAAAGCCTCCCATCTGCCAGAGCAGGTATTTGTCAGGCCGATGAACACTGCAACTGGTTTCAGCTGACACAGATTCTGCTTTTTTTGTGCTGCATTGGAGGCCTATTGCCTGCAATGCTCCTTTTGTTGTTCACCTACCCTGGAGACAGCAGCTCACTGTGAAATACCTCTCTCGGGCACCTCATCCCAGACAGAGCCTTTGCTCTTACACACCTGAGAGGGCTATCAGCACACAAAATTCCCTGCAGAGGCCCTCGAAGTTGCTGGCCAGCCCAAGAGTGAGGCACAGTGAGATGTGTGCTGGGAGAGGAAACACCCTGGCTTTCGAGGAAGCAAACCCAAGAATCTCCCTGTAATTTATTTACAGGAAGAAGCAAGGGAAATCGTTCATGTCCCTCCAAATAAACCTCTCCCCTTGCTTGACTCGAATCATTCAAAAACCCTTGCAGGGAGTGGAAGCATTTCCCCATCCCCTGTAGATTTTGTGCCTTGTACTCCTGCTTGCTAAATGTATGCCAGCACATATACACCACTTACTGCAGCATGCAGGCTCATGATCTTTGCATGGCTTCTTCCCCTCTAGGACTGCCATGAATAAATCACGAGGTCAGGGAGGCTGTTACATGCCTGTGGTCTCTCTCCCCCGCACTGGCTCTTTTTCTCTCTCCTTCCCCCTTCCACGTTTGTACAGAGCACTTCAGCCTGCAAGGAGCGTTACATGCAGCCCCCTCCTGCTGCGGGTGCTCTGGGCTAGGTGTGATCTGGCAGCAGATCATTCATATTCCTCACCACAGAGGACACTAATGATCCTAGATCAGAGCAAAAATCACATTTTGGCACAAGCTGCATTAAAGTTTTCCCTCCCAGGGAACGTGCTCACTGAGCTGACAAATCAGATTCCCACAGAGGTGGGTTTTCTAGCGTGTGCTGCTGCACGACCAGGATCAGGTATTCAAAAATTCAGTTTTGGAACCCAGAAGGGAAGTATGATCTTGAAAATATCCTGTCCTGGCTTTTCCTAATGTGACTGGGGTGTTTGCAATTCCTGAATTTCTTAAGGATCGATATAGGTGATTTTTCCTTGGTGCTGGCCACCAAGAGGTGAGTCCTAGACAAGAAGTTCCGTTCTTGCTTCACAGGAGGACCTAACCTGGGGGCCATGCTCTCCCTGCACCTTCTGGCCAGAGCTCTTCAGGGAAAATCCTTTTGCCCTACTTTACTCTTTCAAAATTCCCTTTATTTCAAAGCCTAAGCAATTCCCTCGGCGGCTCTGCCCACCACAAAGGACTTGGAGGATGAGAAAGAAATATTAGCAGAAAAGAGAAGGGGAAAAAAGCATTTATTATTGATGGGGGGCAGAACGACAGTGACTGTAGCTACAGAAATCAAGTGCCTTTCTAGAGCTGAAATGAGGCTTCACATTAAAGGCCTTTTGCACAGCAGTTTTTTAGCCGTTAGCAAGAGGTGGAGAGAAGAAAAAGTTACATTCTTAATGTTACCCTTTTAGGTTTTGTCATCTTTGCTAAATGGAACATATTGTCAGATCTCGTGTTTTCCCGGCAGAAAAGTTCTCATTTGCAAAGGACCATGTGTGCATGTGAATTTTTTTTTTTTCCTTTTCTTTTTTTGGTTGTTTTAATTGCTGTTGTAACCTGCACATTTTGCAAATATTTCAATCAAAATTTTCCAAAGCACCCTAAGAGGGCGAGGAAAAAGCAAGAGAGCCTCAGGTGTGCTCATCACTGAGGTGATAGATTTTTGAGTGGTTAACAGTGCTGTCTTGGATGGCCCAGAGGAGGGTTATAAAGATTTCCCCTTCTTTATCTATTCCCGTGTTGTCACCTCCAGCCCTCTTTTTCACTCTGACTTCTCACAGGTGGGAACAATCTGAAATCTCAAATTATTCTTGCAAGAAACCCCCTCCCACACCTTGCAGTGCCCATACACAGCTTGTTCCTCCATCCTACATGTAAGATTGTTTATCCAAACTAGGTAGATTTACCTCCTCAACATGGCTCTGGAGAGTAATTGGTTTTCTGTCAAGTATAGGACAAGACTAATCAAACCTGCCAGCCTGAAACAGGTCAAAACTGGAGTCAGATATGACCTGTGCTTTGAGGGCCATGAAATGCAGGAATACCGTGCTGGAGGTGCTGCAGAAACAAACCTGAAAGAAATGCCATGTCTTAGCAGCTTCAATCAGAGATAAAAAACAAAATCCAAAACTCGTTGAGGTCTCAGCTTGGCATCTGAACCCTCTATCTGTTTATCAGCCACTTCAAATCTACAATTATAAGTGAGAATTACGTATCAGTTTAGAATTATCTCAGGGGGGATGCGTTGTTAAATTCAAATCATTGCTGGTTGTGTGCAAGAAATGTGCATCCTTCATACACGTGGGCATCTTCTGAGTCACTGAAAACACGGCCTTGCTGGGTTAATTATTTCTCCGTGAGGTGGGAAAAAAAGGGTGAAGCATGTAGGTAAGGGTAGAAGCAGGGAACAGGGAGGAGTCTTGTGCCGTTTCTGTTCCAGAACTATCAACAAAAGGCTTCTTTGTTCCTCTGGTCACTGTGCAAGACAAACACTGCAAGTGCAGGTTTGAAGGAAAGGCTGGGACAGCTTGGACAGTCTGGAATGCCAACGCTGGGAGTGACATTTGGGCACTCACACCTCCTCGGCTGCGGAGCCTCGCACAGGCCCATGGAGATGCAGGAATTGTCCAGGCTCTTCAAAGCTGAAACATCTTTCTTCTCCTGCCTTCTGCCCTGGGCATCACAGAATGAGCAAAACACAGCCGGGTTCACAACACCCCCCAAAAAGAGGGATGCCCCATTATGTGTGTGCACAGAAACACCCGTGCGCACACAGCACTGCCACCCAGTGGCTTGCGAACCACAAAGGGGGGTGCAAACTTGGTTCAGGGTGGGCTTTTTCTCCCCTAAGTGCCATTAACATGGTGTACAAATCTAATACAGACTGCCTTCCCAACCTGGAGGTGCCCGGCTTGGCAGGCACGCAGGGCCAGGCTGGAGGAGTGAGCCAGCTGTGCAGCTGCAGGTGGAAATATCAATTCCTTGGCATCAGGTTCAGGTAACAGGCAATTTGCAATTGTCACACATATTCTGCCTTTTCCCTTTTTTCTCTCTTTTCCCTTTTTTGTGTCTGTGGTTAATTGCAAGGGGGAGGACGGCAGACCTTATCTCTCCTGACTAGTGGTGGCAAAACTGAAAAATTGTTTTCATTACCAGGTGGAAGGCTTTTCACATGCAAATTATCGATATCATTGTGAATGTGGCATTTTTATTAATCCAAACCAGCTTATCTGACCAAAAAGAAGAGAAAGATCATTCTTGTTTTATATCAAACATTTTGCTCTGACAATGGCGAGTCATATTTGATGAAATAGTGCATGGATCACACCATTTTTACAATTTAGTGCAGGAAAGAAAGAAATAGAAAGGACTAATGGAGAGGGTGGGGTTTGGGGATTTTTTGATGGATTTGGGGTTGGGTTTTTTTGGCTTTGCTCTTTTTATCTTTAAGACACTTCTCCTAAATGCCAGCCAAGTGATGCAAGTTCACATAAGCATTTTAACTTCTTTTCTACAAGATCAAAGAAACTGATCTGGTTTTATAGATATATTTTTATCTCTCTATTGTGTGCACTTCCCCTTCAGACACTGGGAAAATAAGGTCACGTTCCCTACTGAGTCCATCCTTTTCTATTGATTTTACTTTCTTAAAATCCTAATAGAGCTTGAAATTAATACAGTTTAATTTTCTTCTCCCTTTCTTGTGAACCAAAAAAGCTTTCTTATTGCTGCTACACCACTCTGGGTACAAAGAAGATGACAGTCTTGGCATCCTCCTTCCAATGGCAAAAATCCTTGAAAAGAGAAAATCAGGAGGGTTTTGGCTCTTTATCCAAGGATGTAAAGGTTCTCTCTTCCCATCTAGAAGATGAGGAGCAGGGGATGCTTCTTTACCCATTTCAATAGGGGATGGACCACAGAAAGATATGGACCCCTGTGATGTGGCAAAATTCAGATTCACTGACTTTAGGACAGGTCTAAATTCCTCTGCTGGGGCTGCATCTCAGTGCTCTCTGCTGATAAAAAAAAAAAGAGCCCTATTCATATTCCCCAGCCTGGCACAAACAGCTTGTCCAGTGTCTGGGAGCTCCTCCAGGAGCCAGGTGAATGCACTTCAGTAACGGACACAGCCACTTCAGGATCCAGCTGCAAAACATTTACCCGGGGTAGATCAAGCCAGGTGAGGGGGCTGATGGCTCTGGAAGCCACTGGGTTGTTACCAGCATCCTCCATCCACGAGCAGAGCTGCTGGGGTGGCACTCTCCGATCCCTTGCTCAGCGTGGAGACCAGCAAGAGCATTCAGGAGAAGATGAAGGGTATCAAACCTACTGAATCAGCATCCTTCCTTCCTGCCAGTGAACCTACTGGGGAGGAAAAGACACTTCATGGCCCTTGGGAGTCACCTCTCTTTCGTGGGAGGGTTGGGCTGGCGAAAGCAGCGAGAGGCAGGTTCGGTGTCAGCAGTGACGCGATGGACAGTGACAGCCCTGGGTAACGCAGGCTCCTGTGCCCGTGGGTCACATCAGAGCAGTGCTCAGCTGTAAAAAACGGGCTGTAAACTTTGCTCATTTTGGCTGACAGATACGATAAAGGTTATGTGTGCTTTACAGCATTACGAATTTGATGGAGAAAGGTCCCCTGAGACCTCTCGCTGCACCAGGTCTCAGCATTTGCCACAGCGTAGCAGGGACCTCATGGGTCATCGTCCCTGCCCCTCCTTTGCTTGTTCAGGAGTCACTACCCACCTCAATGATGCTTCTCACATAGATTAAAAGCATTTTAAATATGTATTATTTTTGCACTCTCTGTGTATCTGTGCCTTTCATACTCACATCTTAAATTCATCACCTCTCTGCCAGTTGTTTGTAAATGTCCCCAGGTGTTTAACTCTTATTCTCTGAATCCTCTGAGCTATTGCTGGTGCGTGGGGCTATTACATATTCCTGATATTTCTCAAAGGTCAAAAGAAAATGTAAAAATGCCATTTCTTTTCTCTTCTCCTTACAAAGCAGAAAATGCAATATTGTTCTGGTGCAGTTACTTTAGCTGTCATGCTAAGATTTTATTTTTTTTTAAGTAGACCTTATTGTATTTACTGCAAATGTTCTGGATACAGAATTACTTCCTCAAATTATTAGGAACTAGGAGATATAATCAGCTTTTATTCTGTTTTAGAATATATTACTCTACCACAACAGTCTATTTGCGACAGTTTGCTCTCATCTTCCTGCAACCCATCTTACAAATGAGACATAAAATTGAGGCTTTGGATGCTTATGGACCCAATCCTGCAACATTTATGCACCTGTTTAAGCTGAATCATGCAAAGATTCATGGTGAATTGAATGTGCAGAATGACTAACACTTGAGGAACTATGGCAATTGCTCCAAAGCATTCTGCAGTTCAGGATAATGAGCAATGCATGAAACTGGTGCATTATCAGGGTGGATTATCTGCTCCTCCCCCAAATCTGGCCAGGATGCTGTAAAGGATGGACTTGGAGTGAATGCAGAGTAAACTGTCCTCTCTGTAGTCAGTATTATTATATTAATTTCTTTTTATCACTGCAGTAAGACTCCTGACTGTGCAGAATTCAGCCCTCAGCATTGCAACAAGATCTCGAGGTTTTCATCGCAGAGTCACACTTGGTGGTGTTATACAGCCTCGTTAATTGATTACGAAATAATTCAGCCAGCTGCACTGTTCCTGCATCTTCTATCCAGCTTGCTGCCTCCTCACCTCAAACCAGCTGCACTTCAAGGTCCTGGTCCCTGTGTCGGAAGCCAAATCAGCCCAAGAATGACCTTTCTCTTTCACCTACATCTTTCAGAGGAATAAAGCAACAGATGACACCAAGTAGAGGATTCACAGAGCTCTTTGTGTGAGCCCCTAGCAATGGAGCTCTCCAGTGAAGGGCATAAAGCTTAACTCTCAGCTCACCCTGCAAGGAGGATTTTTTTTTCAATTTCAGTTAATAGCAGCATTTCCACTGACTTACACAGGAGCAGAGCCAAATCCCAGGGTGTCTTTTAAGAAAAGCTGCTCCTCAGCAGAAGAAACATCTCAGCAGATAGGATGCCCTTGCCCCTGAGAGTCCTTGTCCAGGCAAACCAACTCCCACCATGCACTGAACGATCCCCCCGCTTATTGCTCATCCTCCATCGAGATTTCTGTTCTTGCACATCGTCACTGTGACTGGCAACTGAAACACAAAGATCAGACAAAAGAGGCTGAAACACCACCTGGGATGGAGCTGAAAAAGATGCAGGAGCAGATATCTCCATCTGTATTCTCGAGGATGTGTACGAGGAGAAGCCAGCTGCGGTGTGGTGCTCCAGAATCACAGGGGACTGGTGCTCTGCCCCGCTGCATCTCGGGAAACCCCAATGTCAGTCCCTGCACCAGCAAGGTCACCTCAAAGCCTGTTCCCTCATCCTCAGGCCAGTCACACTGCTGTGAAACTCCAGAACAGGGTGGGCGAAAGGAGTCCAAGATGAATAAAACAGAAGGAAAATGAGGCTTTTCTCAGATTTATGCAGAAGGTAAATTATGGGGCTACTTACACCACCTAAAATCACTTTCTCCCCAGGGTCCTGAATATGCTCTATTATGAAAGCTGCATACTGGAGTGTAGCTTTGCCATATATACTACAGTATAATTGTACCAGACTCACCTGTGTTGTATTTTTTACCTATAAATGTAACGGTGATTTGTCTCCTCTTTATAAGAGTTTCAGAATCCCCAGGAAAGCACATGGGCCTTCCACCATTTAACCCAGATAAAGAGAAAAGTCTTGTGCTGAGTCCTGCCTTCCCATACACAATGCTGGTGTCAGGCATCCCTGTACATATGGACAGGTTTATCCTGGTGCAAGGCACCTCGGCAGGAATCACACAACACTGACAGTGTATCACACTGTACTTCTGAATTGATGCAAAAAGCCGTGCACAGAAGGGAAAATGGCAGCTTTCCAAGTGGCCCCAGTTAATAGCTCTGTTTTGCTTAATGGTGCCTCCCATTCAGACTGAAGATGCTGTTTTAAATATGTAAGCAATTAGTATCTCTCGCTCTCAACACATCTGTGCTGCTTCTCTCTGCTGCATTATAAATCCATCGCGTCCCTCTCCAGCTCGGCAGTGCGTATATCACCCAATATTCTGATTTTCAGCAACTTTTTGGTCTGAAAGAGTTGTGCTTGGATTTGGTGACGCTCTGCCAGGCTGGCCTTGCCTAAACCCTGACACAGCTGGCCTCTCCTCTCCAGGTCTGTCACTGGACTAACAGATAACAGGGATATAGGGAAAGCACCTCTTAGTGGCTTTTTTGGCAGTTCTTTGGTCCAGCCAGTACTTTTTCCTTTTTCCCAGCTTTCACACACTTTCTGTGTAGAAACTGCAGCTTTTTCTCTCCATTACAAAACCCAAGAGTGCCTGTAGCCTGCAGGAGGATGCTTGCAGGGGTTGCAGTGTGGCTGAGATGCAGCCAAGCACCTCAGAAGCAGAACACCTTCCTTGCACAGTTTTGTGCTAAAATAAATTCTGCCCGCTCAAACTCCAACGGGATTTAGAGTCGTGGCAGCATAACCAGTGTGATTATGACGGTCAGTATTTATAGGAGTGCGAGGGATCATTGTTGCTAAAATAGCAATTGATAGTAATAGAACTGGTGTGATGAGTTATCCAGCTTTCTTTTTTTTCTTTTTTTTNTTTTTTTTTTTTTTTTTTAACGGAGTGTTTTCCATGCCAAAAGCTCTGTTATTGCCCGTCCCTCGCAAGGGAGGAGAAGGTACAGCCACCGCACCGCGCGCGGGAGTTCCCCTTGTCTGATTTTATTACAGTTTTTTGTCCTTTCGGGGAGAAGCCGCCCCGCCTGCGCGGTGCCCACCCCCTCCCCGGCC
>VWZW01005069.1:62274-130140 GCA_013397115.1 Edolisoma coerulescens | reverse complement strand
GGTTTCCTCATCTTCGCCGATATCTCGGAGATCGAGGAGGAGAGCGGGTAAATCCCCCGTCCCCGCGCGGAGGAAGGGGCGCGGAGCGGAGCGGCGCTGGGGACCGGGGAGGAGGCGGTGGCGGCGGCGGAGGGGGCGGGCGCCCGGACAGTTTCTTTGTCTCCGGCTCTCCCGGCTTTTGCCGTGCCCAAGTGGGAAGGGAGCGCGCTGCGCTCCCGCGCAGCTCCGCGGGGCCGGGGGCAGCCCCGGGCGGGACCGCCCCGCCGCCGGGCAGGACGGGGCAGGATGGGGCACGGGGCCGGGGGCAGCCACGCCGGGCCGGGCAGGGCTGCGGGAGCAGGTGCCTCTCCCGCCAGAGACGCGGTGGTACCGGTCCGAGTAGGGATGCTGGAGCAGGTACCGGTCCCTTTAGGGATGCTGAGATACCTGTCCGGATAGGGATGCCAGAGCAGGTACCACCCCGCTACAGACACTGAGGTACTGGTCCAGGCGGGGGTGCTGGAGCAGGTACCACTCCCTTTACAGACACTGAGGTACCGGTCCGGGCAGAGATGCTGGAGCAGGTACCGCTCCCATTAGAGATGGGGACTGGTCCTTTTAGAGAGGCTGAGGTACCAGTCCAGGGATTCTCGATCAGGTACAGGTGTGGGTAGGGAGTGGGTACCAGCCTGATTAGAAATGTTGGAGCAGATGCTGGTCTGGAGAGAGGGATTTTGGCACGGGCAGTGCTCAGGTGCTGATGGACGGATGGAGCAGGTCCCTAAGTGGGCTATTGCTGTGAGTGGTCAGCTGGACAGGGTTGCTGGAGCAAGTTGCAGCCCACGGGGCTTAGGTGCCTCTGCTGGTCCAGATGGGTGTGGTGGAGAGGGCACCAGCTGGATGCCAGAGCAGGTACCAGACCAGTCTGCAGGTGGAAAAGGGACCAGTCTGTGGGATGGGAGAGATTGAGCAGGGATCATTTGGGTGGGGGTGGTGGAGCAGAGAGCTTAAACCCATTGGTGTGTCCCTGTGGGAAGCATTAGGGGCTTCATGGCCACCCCTTACTGATCACTGTCATGGTCGGTGTTTGCCTGCAGGTGCCACGTATGGCAGGGGCTAAAGCAGCCCCTCAGTCTGAGGAGCAGCACCTTTCCCACCCCATAAACCCCATCTCTGAGGTCTGCTTGGAAACTTAGGGGATGAGATGAACAAATGCAGAGAGGAGGATTTGCATTAACTTGAGGAACTTGCTACAGCAATGTGGAAAACCAAATAATTTTAGTAATGAGGTGTGCACTCGGGGCACCCAAATGACACAAAGGTCTTTCTGTTTGGGACCAGCTGGCTTTGTCCACTGTGTTACACCAAAACAAATGATGAAATGATAAAGGAAATGCAGTGATGTTTGTTTATTGTTTCATTGTTATGTTATACCGGGTGCCACAGGCAAGAAGTGCTTAAAGGTCAGTAGCCTTGTCCAGAAACATCCAGCACCAGTGCAGGTTACCAGGGTAGATGAATTGTTGCTCTGCAATGACCTGGCACTATCTATGTAATAATAAAGGATATTAAAATCTTCTGATGCATCCTCCCCATTGGACAGGCTGCTCTAATCCCCTTGCTTTCTTCCCATCTCCTTTTCCAGCTTCTGTTCTTTCTTCTCTCTCCTCACCTATCTGCTAGATCTACCCACTAGAACTTGCTGTGCCCTTATTGAAAATCTATTCTGTTTTGTTACTTACTTGCCCTGTTTTTCACCCTGGTTCATTAGGGATTCCCAGTATTGTGTCTTTTTTCTCCTCTCTTTTCTGTACATTGTATGGAAATTGGCTGTTTGCTGGCTGCTTATCTCCAAACCCTGGCATCTGAGTTTGTTGCTGTAGTTCCTCCAAGGAAGTACTGCCAAGCGGTGCGGCGGCAGGGACGGCAGCAGGGTCAGATGAGTTCTGTAGGAACAGTGAGCAGCTTGTTCCACGCAGCATTCAGAAATGGTAGTGCAGGAGGGAACTGGCAGAGGAGAGGAGCACCCTGCACCCAGGGGTGAAGGAGAGCCCTGCATCCTGTGCCCTCTGCTACACATGAGCACCAGACCTTTCACAGATCAGTGCCCACATCAGCTGTGCTTCCTGTACGGGGATGAACAGAGCAAAGGTGGGACCCTGCTGGATTAATTATATATTCCTCAATCATGAAGTCGGGCACATAGAACCTTTCTCTTGCTTTGCCCTCTCCCACCCAGTTTTCCCCATTGCATCTCTGGAGTGCTTTGGGTTTGATGAGCTCCTGCATCCCAAACGTAGTAAGGGACCAAACACTGCTCACCTTGCACAGAAGCCTGGCACAAAGGGCACTTCATCCCTGTGTGCTGCCGTGGCACCAGGAATGGCGAGCATGATGCTCTGACCTGGCTGAAATGTATTGCTGGGGTGACATGGAAAAGCAGAGTGTCTGCTCTGCAGCAGGTCAGGGGATGATAGAGGGTTTTCAGCTTTGGGAGCCACATCATAGCATTTTTTGTTACCAGGTCCTGTGGGTAAAGGGAACTGTGTGACAGCAAAAGTGCACAGCAGTGTAGAGACGAGACCCTTCCAAAGTTTTCCAGGAGCTCTCTGTGTGTCCAGGAGGGAACAGCTCCTCTCTGTGAGACGTTTGGGAGATGCTGTAAATTTGTGCAGCTTTCCTCCCCATCAGGAATATTCAGCTGTTGGATCGTGTGGCTCAGCATCCTCCTTCACACCCCCACAGACCACCCTCGCTCCGGTCAGTGCAGGGAAGGAAGGAGCTGCCCAGCTGTCCCCTGGCAGGCTCGTGGCGCTGAGGGGGGCTGGGAAGCACAGGCAGGTGCGACTCTTTTCTTCTTTTTCCTTGGCATCGAAACACTCTCTAATTATTGTGAGGAGCGAACAGCTTGCCCACTTTTGCACGTACCCTGCCCCCTGCCTGTGATTTGGATTGTCTTTGGAAGAACGTGCCTTGTACGGGTGGGAGCGGGGTGGGGGGGGAACTGATTTCTCTCACCTGCAAAACTGAGACATTTTCACTGAGAAATTTCAGAAAGAAAACGCAAAATGTTCATTAGGTAAAAAGTAAGAGAGTATATAGTACTACTGGTAAAAGGACAAAAAACCCAAACCCGTGCTGTTTCTCTGGACAATAAGTTCCCCGTGTCGCAGGTGAAGGGAGGTGGGAGCCGAGGGCAGCTGGAGCTGCTCTGCCTGCCAGAGGCTTCTGAGAAAGATGTTTGTGCCTTAAGCAGTCCCATCTCACTCCTCTAGACATCCTTATACCACCTCCCGCAGCCAGGAGATGCTGAAACAAAGAAGTGTTGGGGCAAGGATGAAAATCCAGCACTTTCTCGCTCCTGATGCTGCGTCGCTCTTGCTTAGCCCGTTCCTTCCACCCTGCAGCCACCCCTGTGCTCGGGTTTTCTCCCTGCCATATCCTTGTCGCTGTCTGGACGTGTCACCTACGGGTGTGTGGCTTGGGTCGCGTGCCCGGCAGAGCTNTGGGATGCCGGCGGGATGTCGGTGGGATGCCGGCGGGATGCTGGCGGGCAGGGACACTCGCCCCGCTCGCCGGCGTGTGCTGCGCCGTGAAGTATTGCTGTGGTGAGTGGTCCTGGCACTTTGTTTCCGAGCAGCCACCTGGTTCCGGGCTGCTGAACTTTTCCTGCAGCCCGGTGGCGCCTGTGCTTCCATGCAGCGCTCCCGCTCTTTGTCTCGCTGGAAGGAAACAAAAGACACGCTCCCGTCTGTCTTGGGCAGCGCTGATGCCGTCGCAGCCATTTCTTCATCCGCGCCGGGACAGGGAGCGGGACGGACCTGGCCCCGCAGAGCGAGACAAAGGGCTTGGCATCGAGTGGGATGATTATTGCTGGTGATGAGGAGGAAAATTCTGCTCCGGTTTAAGGGGACTCTCTTTGTTATTCTGCGCCTGCTGTTGCAGTTCTGCAGGGGTCCGGCTGTGTCCTGATTGTCTGTAGAGGGAGCTGGTGACCCGCTGCCACCAGGTGACTTCTCGAATTAGCGTCTGAGCCATCTTAGGGAGCACTTGACACTTGGTAATGGGTTGGTCTTAATATGAGTCAACCTTTTCCCTGCTAGCCCAGACCACATGCCTTTCCATCCTGATTACAAGAGGAGTTATATTCTGCTCTCTCTAAGTGACGAATTGGAGTCTCTGATATTGCTGGCCCGCCTGCCTGGGAGCTTGTCAGTAAATTGCCACTTTTTCCTCATGTGCCCTTTCCTAAGGCCTGCCTTTCAAAGGCTCGGGAAGAGAGATTTTGTGTCCTTTATGGAGGCTGCTGCGCTTGCTGTGAGCGATCTGTAGCGGGCTGTAGTCGTAACGCTCCTTGTCAGGCTTGGTCCATGGGGTATAAATGTCCTGCTTATGTCTTCCAGGCTGTGATTTACTGCACCTAGCCCAGAGTTAGTCTAAGACTTGCTCTCCACCAGAAAGTTTTGCTGGAGAAAGTGCTGTATTCTACCAACAAGTGCTTTTATGCACTTACACAGTGGGTGTGCACAAGCCAACAATTATCCAGGTTGGGCTGGAGGAGGAATAGCTCTCAGCAGGACAGAAGCCCACAGACATCCTGGAAGTATTCATGTAAATGAAGCCAAAGGAGACCTTTGTACTCCTTGGGTATGGCAGGGCTCCAATAAAAGCTCTGTGACACACCAGGCTGGAAAATAAAAGCAGTGTTGGAGCACTGATTTGAGTAACAAAATACTCAGGATAGGCTTTGATTGCAACTCTTCTGACAATAGGCTGAGCACAAGCAGCCCATTTCAGGTTGGCTGCAGAGTTCTCCCTCCTCCCCATGAAACACTCCGTCACCTCCTGCTGCCCTGCAGGGGCAGGGAAGGCTGCCACGAAGACGTATGCAAACTTCTGTGCTCCTGCCTGGAGCAGGCTGAACGAGATGAATGTCCACAGCTTGTTTCCTTAAGCTGAGCTCTGAGGGAATGTCAGGAGCAGCGGTACCTGCAGGAAGAGCTGGGAGCAGCAGGATGGGGAGCACTCACAGACCCCCAAGCAAGCCAGTGGAACAAAAAGAAAACCCAGTGCTGGGAGCATAACTAAGGGATTTCAGGTACATCTGTTGGAAAGTTACTCCTCAGTCCAGTACTGGTTGTCTGTAGCAGCTTGGAAGACCCTCAAGGAGGGAATTTCTGAGCTTGCTGGTGAGGAGAGCTGTGGCAGGAGGATGGAAATCACCAGCCAGCCCATCCTGGATGCAGTACTGCTGTAGCCAGGCCAGTTCATGCGACCGGAGCGATGAAGACAACAAAGCAGTTCCCAGCAGGCCTTCAAGTTTCCTTTTGGTGTCCCACCTCTAACCCTGCAAGTGCACAATTCCAGTTGGGAATGCAAAGGGAGCCTTTCTGTCCCAGCAGAGAGCAAGGAGTTGCGAGTGTTGGCTCATTTAGCGAAGGCTTGTTGAGCAGCCAGCGGTGAGTTCAGCGATACAGCCTCAGCAGTGCCAGGGCTGCTCCTCTGTGCAAGGCCAGCCAAGCCCTGGGACCTCGGGCAGCAGTGGCACAGCAGATCCTGCCACTGCCACCCCCCCTCCCAGCCTTTCCCAGGCATCACAGCTCCCCCAGCCTTTCCCAGGCATGGATGAACTCAAGGGGTCGGGTTTTCTCTCGTGTGGCAGATGGGCTTTTGATCTTCCAGGGAAAGCATTTAACAGGAGTGCCTTCATCTTTCCTTGGGCTTTCAGGCTGTCCTGATGATAAGGCAAGAGGAAATGGCCTCAAGTAGCCCCAGAGGAGGTTTAGATTGGATAGCAGGAAAAAGTTCTTCAGTGAGAGGTCTGACAAGCATTGGCACAGGCTGCCCAGGGAAGTGGTGGAATCATGATCCCTGGAGGTGTTTAAAAGATGTGTAGATGTGACTCTTAGGAACATGGTTTTGTGCTGGGCTTGGCAATGTTGGGTTGACTGTTGGACTCAATGACCTTAAAGGATATTTTTAATCTATATGATTCTATAATTCTGTGGTTCTACAGGTATTTTGCTTTTTCGTCCCTGAGAATAGCATTACTTAAATATATCCACAGGCACAGTTGCTGTAAAAACCAGTTGTTCCAAACCAGACTTCTTCTAATTGCCTCCCTCATTTATTTTCCCTGGGCCTGGGTCATCCTCAGCAGCAAGAAATAAGCCCGAAGTGCAACATTAGACAATAATTATTTTGCCATTTCTCTGGCTTCCATCCCCAGTTACCTCAGGAAACAAGGAAGTTCCCTGGCAAAGTAAATTCACTGGAGGTGCAGTTTCAGGTGTCCTCCAGCAAACACCACGGCAGAGCAGGCTGATGTCAGCTGCTCAGTCCCTTGCAATGCAATAGGAAAAGAAAGAAAAAAGAAAAGAAAAAAAGAAGAGTATATTTACAGCTCCTTTTTCTTCACGTTTTCACTGTAAATCCTTGCCTTGGCTGGCAGCAGCCTTGATGGTGGTGGCAGCCTTGGGAGATGCATCTTCATCAACAGCAGCAGCACTGGCTCTGACGGGGAAGTGAAAGGGCTGATCCAAGGAAATGGGCACGGCACTGCTGAAACCTGCCAGAGCAGTGACAGCGGTGTGGGGTGAGAGCTCTTTCCAAACTGAAGTGCTGAACTCTTCGTGCTACTGCCAATCAAGTCCTTGTTATTGCATGCAGAAATCCCCTGGGGATATCCCAAACAAACACAAACCCCACCCCAGGCTCACCATCTGCATGCTGAGCACGCTGTCCCTCCCCGTGCAGTGCTCTCCACAGGCAGGGCTGCTTTGAAAAGCACATTTTGTCACAGTTTGGAAGTGCTCTCTCAAGGCATCCTCAGTCAGACAGCATCCCAGTGGGCTCCAGGTATCACCCATGTGTCTGGCAGCTCTGAATCCAAGGATGGTTCTTACTCTGTGACCCGGCACCACCAGCCCAGGCTTTGCCAGCACCTTCAGGAATATCACTCAGCTCTCAGCCAGCGGCTACAACAGGGGCCGTGTTTCCCCTGCAAAGGTTAAGCATCGTCGTGAGGCATCTCCAGCACCTTTTCAGACACCCAGAAGCACACTCAACTGGCAACCAGCAGCTGCTCAGGTGGTAATTAAACTTCTTACTGCTGCCTGGATTTCCACGGGGAAGCTTTGTGAGCAGGGGAGGAGAGAGGAGGTCGAGCTCTGAAACCACTATGGGCTCTTCAATATTTGTCAAGTCGACATTCTGATCTGGGATCTACATCCCTCTGGAGGTCCTGGGACGGCTCCGTTGCTGGTTCAGGGGTGTAGCTCCCACCCAAGCACTCCCAGCCCTCTTTGTGTAGGCACCAGATGTTATTTTGAGGGTGCTCATTCAGAAGAACTGCCCCAGGAGGATGTCTCTGCCCAGGAGAGTCCTTAACATCCACATCAACAGTGAAAGATGAAACCACATGAGACCTTCAGTATTCCAGTATGCTGCACAGAGCACTGGGAAAAGAGATGAGAGGGGTGTAGGAGGATGAGCCTAAGGGCCCACAGCCCCAAATGACAATGTTTTGTGTTGTACCATTTCCCAAGGTATGTGGCATCCAAGATGCTGCAGGAGCCTCTGGGATTTCTGGGTTTTGGGACACGGATGCTCAGGGTGACAGGTTCTGCTGCAAGACTCATGCTCTGCTGTTTGTGCTCCCTGAGAGCTCTGCTCTGTTAGCAGAAAAAATTATCTCAGGACAAATGAGTAGTGTAGACGTGTTTTGTAAGCAGTGAGGCTTCTGTCTCAGCTACTTCCTAGGTCTTCCCTGGGCTCCTGGGGTTTTTACCTTCTCCCTTCCAGAAGGGAAATAAATTACACAAACATACACAAAATACACAAACACACACACACTGCCCAGTCCCAAGCCCCTCACTGGATCCTTTTTGCCTGCTTCAATGTCTGTTTCTTTGCTGGCTCTTTCATTAACACAGCCAGAGAAAAAAAGCTGATGCCAGGAATAATGTTCTGAAGATGAAGGAGGGAATAAAGTCCTGCCAGTATGCAGGATGGGGAGAGGGGAAGTGTCTGACATTTGAGCTCTGTGAGCATGTGAGTATTTTTTCTGTAGAGCAGTGATAAAACAAGAGCATCTTGAGGTGACTGAGGCCATGCTGACGTTATGGCAAATGCATGTGGATGTGAGAGCTGCCACTCCACAGGTGCGAGGGACACTTTTCTGGCTCAGGAAAAGCACAAACTGGGTTGGGCCCAGAGCTCAAGGCAGGGACAGGGATTTGGTTGCCCCAGTGCAGAGTGATCCCCAGCAGTGTCCTGGTGACAGGCTGCCACGGGCATCCCTCCCATTGCCTCGTGTCCATTCGTTGCCAGAGCTGCACCATTCCTGCTGATTTGTCATTGGTTTTGTCTCGTAAGTGTTTCAGACTAATTGGCATATTCCTTATTAAGCAATAGTTGTCTGTTTGCAAACTCATGTGTCTTCATTCCACCGTGTCCTCAGCAGACACCTGCAGTGATCACACCCGTGACTGGCAGCCAGACAGAGGTGTCAGGGTCAAACCCTGCTCACATTTGCTCAGGAGCTGATGGGGAGCCACCGTTGCCACCTGACAGGCAGGGATGCTGAGCACCCCCGACCTTCCCATCCTCTTGTGGTCCCTGGGAAGGAGCCTGCAGGATGGGTGATGTTTTGGAAGTGGGATTGGGGTGTGGGAGGAGGTGACCAAATTAACAAGGCTGCTTTGCATGGCACTGACAGATCTGCATTTCCCATGACAAGTGCCATGAGCAGCACTGAGGCCATTGGCTGGTGCCTTACTGGTGCTTGCTGGAAGATGCTGCACTGCCAGCCTGGCTGCACCTCATGTACCAAACCTGCACTGGGACCCCAGCTGGACCCGGTGATGTTTCTGAAAGCCATAATATGGGCACACTTTCCCAGATGCAATTGTATGACTTGATAGAATTAAGCTTGGAACACTGAAAATAGCACCTGATATTTAGGAAGTTTTTGGCACTTGGGCTGCCAAGCTGTGACAATATAATCAAGTGAGGTTTTTTTAAACACATTGAAGTGCGATTTCGAACATCTCATCAAGATGTATTGCAGGGTCTTCTGTCCTAGCAGACAACTGCTTTAGAAATGTCTGCCCAGTTAATCCCTTTGCTTGCCTGGGGTGTGTGGGTACCACAGCTAGCACCCAGCAACCACCAGTTCTCTTCACCACAGTCTCCTCCACATCCTGGGATGAAAGCCTCCAAAGACACTGGTGAAATGCCACAGGAATGACCTGCAAGGGTCTGATGTCCCAGCTTCCCCCGGTGTGTTATGAGATGGGATGCAGGAAGGTGAGATGATGCTGGAGGCTGGAAGAACGGCATTCCTGGAGGGGGGAACAGTGCCAGGAGAGTGCACAATGGACTGTTTGAGTGCAGGATCTCAAGGTCCAGAAATGCATCTCTGATCCCATTGCTTCTCACCTAGCTTTGGCTTTTGTTTCTGATTTGCAGGTTGATTTACATGTGGGGCTAACCAGCCCTTCCTCTCTGAATTTCTCTCCTGGGATGGCAGAGCATTTGACAGATATGGATGGATTTTGACCTAAACCCCACAGTAACCACTTGAGTGTCTAGTGAGAAGCCCACAAGGGGACTTACCAATGAATGTGTCCTTTTTCCATCTTTTCAGCCACACCCTGATGTGCTGCTGGAAAGCCAGGATACAATCTCCAAGGAATCCTGGTTCGGATTCCGGGCTCAGTTTCTTCTCACTTTGGGCTCCTGGGACACCTTTGCTTGTCCACCCTGCAGGGGTTGGCATTTGTAAGCCAATTATTTCTCTTTCACAGACAACTTGGAAATGTGGCAATTTTTCCCCAAAAGCCTTGGAGTGTGTTTGCTGTTGTGCTGCTCTCAATACAAACTCTGAATTTCAGGGAAGGGGAAGGGAGGGTTGAAGCCTGTGTCCTGAGCCACATTTCACAGCACTGTGAGCATCAGCAGGAGCAAATCCATAAAGTTTGGGAGGAGGAGAGCCATCTATATCCTTCATTTCCAGTGGTTGGGCAGTGTATCCTTTTCCCCAGAACTGTTAGTTACAGTGCCTGGGTCACTGGCCACAACACAGGTTCCTGCAGAAGGGCTGTGAACATCCCACTCTGCATCCCCTCCACACTTGGCTGCCTCGGGGAGAGCCCCTGGGTTGGGAGGACAGTGGGTGGTCTCTAGCCAGGCCTAGCATCATGCTCATGTGTTCCTCAGATAGAAAATAACAATTCTGGTCTTGAGGAAAAATCAGAGCAGTCCTTAAAAAGCAAATATCAGTGGTGATTTATTATTTTTTTAAAATAGATACAGACTGCCTTAATGGGCACAGTCTGCAGCCATCTCAGGAGACTATTGGGTGCCTCTGCTTTTTGGGCCAGTGAAACCTTTGCAGATCAATTCCCGTGGTCCTCTGGGCCCTCTCACCCAGCAAGAGCCATACCCGCTCTCAGCAAGTAAAGAGCAGCATTTTCAAGAGGACAGGTCTGCTGGAAGCTCACAGTGCCTGCTTCTGGCTTGTGGAACTCATTTTTTGGTGTTAAGGGCCAAGCTACTTCACCCCGAGTGTCCCAGCTGTAAAACAAGGATCATAAAATGCACCTAATGTAAAAGCAGGTTGTGAAAATCTAATTAGTAGGTGTTAGTCTTTTGAACCCCTCAGGTAAAAATTGTGGCACTCTGAACTCTCTTCCTGAGGAATTCAGGTGGATAAATTCAGCTTAATAATCCCCCAAGGGACTATTATCTACCTTTTATGTGGAGGAGGGAGGAGAGGAGGACTTGGGTTGCCCAAGGTCAGGAAGAGGCAGAGGTTTTGTTCTACCAGGAATGAGCTGCACAAATGTGGTTAAATGCAGGAGGGCTGGAACGAGATGATCTTTAAGGTCCTTTTCAACCCACATCATTCTACAATCTCTGAAATGGGTGGTTGGGTGTGGCTGAAATTTCCAGTGAGTTCCTGTTTCTCGTGCCCGCTTCCCGTGTGCATCGCCCGCCACAAGTGCTGGGGGGAAGCAGGACTTGGGGGTGGGCATCGTAAAATAACCCATGGAAAACACATTTTCTAATTTGTGAGCCTGGGAACGTGGACACGTGAAGTCTGCTCTTAAGAGATCCGCTCGCCCAACGAGGCTCTGTGACCTACTTGTTCAGTCAAAGCAGCTTTGATTTCACGTGTCGAAATTGCTCGAAGCGAGACCGAACGTACCTAGCAACAATTAAGGGAAGCATTTAAGAAGCGGGAAACGATGAAAAGGGAAGCAAAAACCCCTAAACAGGCCCATTCACGGGGGGTGAATAGAAGAGTCTTTGCATACCTGATTTGTCAGAAATTATTCATCCAAGAAAATTTGGACCTGAACCGTAAGACAATTTTTCTTTTATATCCTCGTATATGAATCAGTGTCACTTTACATCTGAGCACAGAATGTTTTGACCTATATAATATCCTAGATAGTGGCAGTGCAGCTTGAAAATTTCAGCAAAAATGAGAAAAGATTGCATAAGTCAGTAAGATGGCATTAGCACATATAGATGCAACTTATCACTGGAAAACATCCCAACAGAAGCCCAAAGAAAAATGTTTTGTAAATAATAGGATTAGGAAGCAGGCTGGTACTTTGTGGAGCTGACTATACAATCAAAGTGATAACAACTAGATTAATAAGGCAATTCAATCCAAACACAGTGTAGCACTAGAAAGCTTTTCAAAATCAATGCTATCTGTGCTATTTTAATCGAGGTTGGTCTTTGCCTTTTGAGGCAGAGATTTGGAACTCCTGGTCAGGAAGGTATAACAGAATGGACTGATTTTTTTAGGTATTTATTTTTTTAACATGTGCTTCTTAATTAGTACCCTCCATTTCTAAATGTTTTGCTCTTCCCAGGTGGGGAAGTTTTCCTTTCCCAGGTGGGGGAAGTGAAGGCGTATGGGGTACTGGCTTGCCTGTGTCGGTAATGAAGTGTGGCAGACCCTGGAAAATATTGTGCTTGGCTCAGTTCTGGGTGTTTTGAGCAGCAGGTTTGTCTGGCTGGGACCCACCCGTGGGCTGAGCCGAGCAGGATGGCTGGACAGGGCCACACACCCCACGGCATCCTACAGCGCATGCTGTTCCACTGTACAGAGGGAGATTGTAGGGAAAACATCCTCAAGTTGTAGTGTGGGACACAAAGCACCAAAAGACTGACAGTTCTGAGCATTTTAAGATTCACTAAACCAGCTCAGACTGTCTCAGCTTTGGGCAGTCTCCCTGTGTTGGAGAGGGAAACCAGGGCTGGCACGGGGAGCAGTCTTTGCCAGCATCTCAGGTGTCCATGAGAGCATCGTGTCTGCTGCTGGCCAGCAGAGCAGTGATCCCAGTGCCATGGAAGATGGCTGGCAGAGCCCTGCTCTCCTCCACCAGTAAGCTGCCCCCTCCATGTTCATTTATGACAGCAGAACACTTCATGCCTCTGTTTGCATTGCAATATTTTTGCTTTCCACAGTGTGTGAGGGGGAAAGAGTAACCCCTGACACTGTCCTTGAGGGGGTTCCCAGCTGGCAGCCAGTCCCCTTCCCCACCAGGCTGCACACAGGCAGCTGGGAGAGGTGCTCTCATCTTCCTCACATCCAGCATCTCCAGCCCCAACACCTGCCTCAGTTCAGGAGGAGACACACAGACCTGTCGCTGGGGGCACGTGAAGCCAGACTGGCTAAATGCATTTGAATAATACGTGGTGATGCTCTGAATCCTTCCTGCTGTAGCCACAAAACATGGATGAGGTGGGAGCTAACACCTAGGGAATAGTCTTCTCTACTTCCTAATTTCCCTTTTTTCCTTTCACAGAGATTGTGAACCAGCACATAATCAGGGAAAAATAATACTTCTTTCTCCAGGCTTTGTCTGTCCTACAGCAAGTGTGAAGGAGTGTGAATCCCATTTGGAAGGCTCCTTCAGAGGAGAGAGACGTCTCCGAGCGGGTGCGTGGTTTGCACACTAATCCAGGCTGCTCCCACACCCCGCCGTGAACCCCATTAATGTGGAGGCTTGTTAAATGCCAGTAGGCTCCAGGAATGAGCCAGTCCTGCTGTTCCCTTGATGCACCAAAAAATGAAACAGCTCGCAGGCTCTCAGGTCTGTCAAAGGGAAGAGGAGAGTGCCGGAGCAGGAATCGCTCTGACTTGGCCATGGATAGTCTCTGGCAGGAGGGAGGAAAGGGAAAGCCATCATGGCATTTCCAAGGGTTTGATGTTATGTGGTGCTGAGGGCTGTGCTCAGCCTAATGAGGGGATTTATGTCGCATCCCGCGAGTCTGAAAATCCTTTTTAATGGCACCACACACGCTCACACACGCTTTTTCTTTTTCGTTTTTGTCTAATGCATTTGGGATTTTTTTTCAGAACTGGTAGAAATACATTCTCCTGAGATACATTTTCATTAAGGTATATATTTCTGGGTAGCAATATTTCTGTGGGAAGAGAATTCGGTTCTCTTTATGAGTGTGCTCGTTGGGATATCTGTGCAATGGGAACAATAAAACAGAGCAATGAGTACATGGCAGTTAAAATGTGCCTGACTGGGAGCCCAGCTCCCGTGAGCATCACAAGGTGGGTGGCTTGTTCTTTGTGACCCCTTTGAAAACAGTAAGCTAAAGCAAGAAGGGGCTCTGCAGCCAACTAGATGCAGACCAACACTTGTATGTGTTTATTTTTAAGTGAGGATTCACAGCTTGTGTGAATGGTGTGGTTTTCTGAAGGGGCTTGGTCCAATCCATTCTTCAATATAGCATCAGAGAGGTGCTGGAAACTTTGGCTATTCATTCCCACAGGTCTTGGTCAGACTGGTCTGGCATCTGTCCTTGTGTGGTGGTGTCAGGCTGTGACACTGCTGTCACTTCAGGTCTCAGCTCCAGCATGTGAATGACTGTGGTGAGTTGGCCTTGTAGCTTCAGCCAAGTTACACCAAAGGTGGGGACGAGGGGCTTAAAGGCACTCCCAGGATTGGAGTGGGCTGGAAGGGAATTCTGGGTCTGCCCTGGGTCCCTGGGAGCTGGGAGAAGGTACACTATGAGGTCTCCACAAGTTGCCAGGAGGCTGGTTATTCAGTCTGGATAAAATAGAGGTATTGGATGTTCTCAACTAAAAGCCCAGGTGAAGACAGTGGTGGGAATCCTGTCCAGGTCATTCCGTTCAGTCCCTACCTGAAAAGGACAGGGCAGCCTGGAGATGGAGGAGAGCTTCTCTGTGCACTGCTAACACCTGATTGTAAAGAGAAGTAGAGCTGTATTTAATGCAGCTGTAGGGCGCACGCTGCTGTGGCAGCGAGACCAGATGTCTGGGATGGCTGTTAGATCACGCAGGTATTATTAATTGGGGTGGCTCGGGGCAGTCTTTGCCAGAATGATGTCACGGTCACAGCAGGGCAGCGGTGACAATGGATGAAAAGCCCTTCAGAGGCATCAGGACATCTCCCTTCTGGACGGCGTGGCAGTGTCTCTGCTCAGAGCCCTTCAGAGCAGGATCTCTTGACTGTTGAACAATGCTTGGCAAAAGGGAGCTGGATTTATAAATAATGCATTTCCTTTGTCTTGCAGGAGTTCTGGAGGCAGAGGTACAATCAGATCAGCTGTGAACAGCTTACATAGCAAATCTAATAGGTTTGTAAATTAGATTTTGTGTTCATTTGTTTTTGCTGTAAGGCAGCTATTAATCTGCTTCTCCTCTTCGCTGGATAGTGCTGTTCTTATTTAGCAAATGTATCTGTTTCTTTTCACTTCTGCTTTGCATTTTCTTAATCGTTTCTCCCCCTCCTCCTTCCAGCTCAGTGCAATAATCATTTGCAAATAACCAAGGATCTGGAAGTTGCGGTGATTGAGAGAATGAGAAAGAGTTACTTATTGTGAAAATAAGTCAGTGATAGAGTTGCTATTTTCCATAGTTTTAAGTGCTATTAGAGCAGAGATCACTGTGTTTTGGGTCAGAACTCCATTCAGTTTTATTGCAGTGCATCCCTCCGTGGCAGAGCCATTCCCTGGCATCCCAGCCCCATTCAGTGTCTCTCTGTGTTATTTTTACAATGATTCCCTGTCAGCCCAGCATTGCCAAGTGGCATGTTTGAACAGCTGAGTGACACCCTGCAAGGAAGAGTGATACCATTCTGTGATGATGTCACCACCCGTGATGAAAACACAGAGAAGGGACAAAACCAAAAAAATCATAGTTATTCCCAGGATTGCTTTACCCTACTTCCATTATGATTTTTGACACCTTCTAGCTAGGTAAGCTTTCCAAGACATGAGTGATGCAGCAAAATGCAAGAAGCAAACAAATCCAACAGACTGGCAGCCTCTGGAGAGGTACTGTACACACACACACCAGGACACTGGCAGCCAGCATTTATAAACACATTTCCTTGCCTTTTTGAAACATTATACAGTGTGAGCCACAATGTGTCCTGGGGAGCTCTTTCCGTGGGCTGGAGATACCATCCCAGGAGCTGGATGTTTGTCCGTGAGCCTGGGCCACCACCTCTGCCCCATCTCTCACTCTGCTCCCTCCTTGGGGTTTACATGCTTTATACAAATGCATTTATTTACAAAGCATTTCCCAGCTGGAAAAAAGCCTTTGCAGTGGAGAGGGAGATTCCCTTTAGCTGATAGCAAGTGCTTTAGCTGTGTATTTTTCAGAGTGCTCTGAAGTGTGAAGGCTTTTTCGGGGCTGCAGATACACACGCAGCTTCTTGATGAGATGCTTGGCTTTTCTTTTTGGAGGGCAGCTGGCTGGAACCAAATATTTGGAGGCTCCTTCAATTCATGCAGTTTGATTTAAATGGCACAGAAATGCTGGGGCTGATTTTCTTCTTAGAGCAGGGATTAAACACTGGGGTCTCCCAGTGATCATCTCCAGCATCTGGCTGCTGCTCATTTCTTGGTCTGGAACAGGTGATAGGGATGCTGAAATCCTTGTGCTCAATTCTAAGCAGGGAAAAAGTTTCCGGTGAGCCAGCCTGCCCCTCTCTAGTACATGTTGCTCACAGCCCAGTCACAAGCAGAACCCAGCAGCTCAGCTACATTAATTGCTCCATTGGCTGAGGAGAGGGTTGCTCCTCTCTGACAAGGATTTTTATCTTCTGCCGGAGCGTAGCTGGCTCTGCTTTGGGATGTTCATGTGTGACCACGAGGCAACAGGGCAGCAGCCTTGGCTAGGAATTTTCTTAGTGAATTTTGGGGTCTTTGGGGTGTCTTGTCTGCAAGTGCCCATCTGCCAGCCTGTCAGTGTGTGTGTTTTTTGTGCATGCCTTCCTGCAGCTCGATGTGTAATAGTGTGTTTTCTGTGGAGCTGTGCCTGGCTGTCAGTCTGTGTTCGTGGAAGCGAGCGGGTATTTAAGGATCTCTGTCTGTCTGCCTGAGTGCAGCAGAATACGAACAGGCTTTCAGTTCTTGTTTAGCTAATAACTACAATTTTGCTTTTCTGATGAAGTTTGAGTTCCAGCAGCCAGAGCTGAAGACAGTGATTAGAACTGCCATTGGGATGCTAACGGGTTCTGTCTCCCTCTCCCCGACTTTCTTTTCTCTAGAGCTGAAGTAGTAATAAATGACTCCTCATCTCCAGCTGTTGTTGACAGAAGTAATGAAAGCATTAAGCACAACATTAAACCAGCCTCATCCAAATGGAGACACAACCAGACACTCTCTTTGAAGATCAGGTACTGGTAATTACCTATAGGACAAGAGACAGATTTGGTCCTCTCCAGTGCAAGCTGGCAAATTGCCTCTGTGTATCATCTGAAGAAGTCAGGGAAGAAATAAAAAGACTTATCTCCTGCTGAGCTAGGCTTCATATCTGTAAGCGATCGCTTGGAAATGAATTCCCAGCTGAACCAGCTGGCCTGGCAACAACGAAACAGGGAGCACTTGAGCCCCTGTTTTTCAGGCCAAGTGGAATTCGTGTGTGCAGGTGATGGGTCACAGAGGGAGGGAGACCTTCTTCCCCAGGTAAACTCAGGGACCCTCACTAATGGTGGGCTGACTACAGGAGCCTGCCTTGGGCAGGAATGAGTGGAGAGGGAGCAGGCATTGAGATGGAGATATCCTTTTGTAAGCTGTGCCTGGAGAGCATCGTCAGAGGGACTGGCCAGAGAGTGAGGGCAGCCAGGAAGCAAGAGCTCATCTTACATCTGACCCAAGTTATCTCTGTACCTCGCCTGATAAGGCTGTTTTCTTCCCTTTCCCTCAGGAAACAGATCTTGAAGTTCCTGGATGCAGAGAAGGACATTTCAGTGCTGAAGGGGACGCTGAAGCCGGGGGACATCATCCACTACGTGTTTGACAGGGACAGCACCATGAACGTCTCGCAGAACCTGTACGAGCTGCTGCCCCGCACCTCTCCCCTCAAGGGCAAGCAGTTCCCCACCTGTGCCATCGTGGGCAACTCGGGGGTGCTGCTCAGCAGCGGCTGCGGCCCCGAGATCGACGCTCACAGCTTCGTCATAAGGTAGGAGGGGCTGCTCCCTGCAGCACCGTGCGGCCCCAGGGCCTTTGGGGCAGTGCAAGGGGCTGCAGTCCTGGTCACCGGGGGCAGCACGGCCTCACAGCCCCGTGTGCACACAGAGTTCACCCATGCAAATGTCCCGCTGCAAACCCTTCCTCTCATCTATCTCCACGTGCTCCCCACGTGTTCTTGCAAGTGCACCTCGTCTCTTCTCATGGTGCACCATTAACCCCCCACAACCTCCTCTTCTCTAAGGTTTGCCCTCTTGCAAACAAACCCTAACCCCATCCTGGGCTCTCACAAACCTGATTCTTTCTCAAATCAGTTCTGCCCTCAAGTACAGGGTGCACCACACGATGCCCTGGCACCACACTTGTCCATGCCCAGGTGTGACACTCCCCTGTGTCCCCTCTGTCCCCACCACTGCTGTCCCTGCAGCTACACTGCCCCAGGGACCTGCAGCAGCCCATCCTGAGCCCCGCTGGGACACACCAGATTCACTGCTGGAGGTGTCTGAAGTGGAGAGGAGGAGCTCCTGCCCTCCCAGCCCAGTGCCCCTGTTAGTTGAGAGGCTGTGGAATCCACGGATGATTTATGTTTGTGCAGACATTTGTTTTCTGGTGAGTCTATTACGAGGACAGCCCAATCCATCAGCAGCTCACAGAGGCGGTGCTGGTGTGACGTGGGAGTGAGGATAATGTCACCTCTGCACCCTGCTCACACCCTGCTGCTCCAGCTGCCTGGCTGCTGGCAGCTCCAGCCTGTCCCCAGGGGACAGAGCATTTTCCTTAACTGGAACCCAAGTCAGCAGAGGGATAAACTGCTTATTGTGGTTCTGGCAAAGTTTAGTGAGGGGCATTCATGTCGGGCAGCAAAATTGCAGGAGAAAAGCTTTTCTGCATGTGAGGATGGGGATTTTGAGCGACTTCTCCCCAGCCATGTGCTAGTGCAGGTCTGGCACAGACACACTTCCCATGGTAGGTTGCCTGAGCCACTCCTGGAACCTGCATCTTCCTGAGGAAGGTTTGCTCCATCCAGGCAGCCTTTTCAGCAGGGTTGGCAGTGACCAGTGATTGGGTCTGTGTCCAGGATACAGGTCCAGTGTTATTTTCAGTGAGTTTACTCCTGCAATGAGTCCATCAAAGGGCCCCCATGCCAATAGCTGGATTTTCTTCCCACCATTCCCTTAGTTTCCCCATCTGTAAAGTAGGGAAAACAGTAATAATGGCTGATTATCGAGGCAGATGGTTTGTATGCAATTGCTGCTCGTTAAATACTGTAACTTCACTGTCAAACACCACAGCAGAGCACTCAGTGTGCAAACACATGGGTACCGTCTGGTTTTTTTGGATGCTGGGGGAGCATCCCTCTGCATCCCCCCATCAGTTGGTTCCCAGTGCCATTTGCCCTGTGCCGTGTCTGTGGCACAGACAAAGATTACCCAGATTACCCCCCTCAAGGAGCTGTAGGAAACCACTCTCTAACAAGGGTGATTTGTTGGCAGTTTGTCCCACAGGCCCTCAGCCCTCGTGCTGGTGTGACACAGGAGCTCGTGGCACGTGGCCCGTGTCCACATGTACAGCCTGAGAGGAGGCACCACTGAACACCACAGAAAGAAGAGGTTTTTTGAGGGTCACAGCCTCCAGACAGCCAGGCCCTGTGGAGACCATGTCCTGGCATCCCCCTCCTGCTGGTGTCATTATCACCACTGGTGCCACCAGGTCTGCTGTTTGCAGAGACTCGCCAGGAGGAGAAAAGGCATTTGGGATAATGTTACTCCAGCAGGGCTGGAATCAAGAGGCAAGTGCTTTCCTTGAGTGGGAAAGGCTGTTTGTCTCAAATCTGCCGTGGGAGCAAAGACTGGAGGTTTGTTGCTGATGTTATTTTTGAGCAGCACCAGAAGAGCTGCTGCTCGCTACAAACCACCCACGAGGCACCACAGTTATGGCTGACATTAGCCTTGTCCCAGAGGGACACATGGGCACGTGCCATCATGCTGAGGGATGGTGGCCTGAGGTGGAGATGGCTTATCATCACCAGTTTATTGCAGAGAGTCATTCTCCCTCCTCTTCCTCCCAAAAGCGAGGCCGAATGGGCGCATTGTCCCCAGCCCTTTTGGCATCACACATCACACCCCCCCTCGTGCCTGTCACTGCCCTCTCTCAGTCCATTGAACAGGGCTGTTGGGTGTTTCCCTGTGTAGGTGCAACCTGGCCCCTGTCCAGGAGTACTCTCAGGACGTGGGCATGAAGACGGACCTGGTGACCATGAACCCCTCGGTGATCCAACGCGCCTTCGAGGACCTGGTGAACGAGACCTGGAGGGAGAAGCTGCTGCAGCGCCTGCACAGCCTCAACGGCAGCATCCTCTGGATCCCGGCCTTCATGGCCAAGGGGGGCAAGGAGCGAGTGGAGTGGGTGAACGAGCTCATCCTGAAGCACCACATCAACGTCAGGACTGCCTACCCCTCGCTGCGCCTGCTGCACGCTGTCCGAGGGTGAGAGCCTCTCTGGTGTGCTCCGAGCCAGGGTTTCCTGAGCTGGAGAGCGATCCGTGGGTTTGTGCTGGAGGAAAACTGTGCGAGTTGTTTCTGCAGACCCTGAGGACTGGGTGGTGCAGGATCCCTAGATAAGAGCTGGAGACTGCCTTGTGGACAGGGGCTCCCTACTGTGCTCTTTGAGTGTGAAGGCTTTTAGCAATATCCAAGCCTCAGTCTTCCAGCTTTTCTGGGGTGTCACTGTTAACTCCCCAGCCTGTGGTTAGGGCTTTCCTTGGAGAAACGTGTGTGCACTGAGCTAGCAATGAGATTTGTCACCTTCTCCTTGAGTGACACGTACAAGTCTCACACAGCTCCTCAAGGCAGGCAGCCTGGGTGGGAGGGGAGTGGCATGGTCTGGTCCTGCTGATCAGATGAACAGGGCCAGGTGGTGGTGACTGGGTTTACTGTGAGGGAATGAAGGGGTCTTTCTGCTCTCTGCTTGCATCTTCAGGTGTACAGGAGACACAGGTGTGGTGGGGATGGGGAGGGTATAAAGAAAGAGAGCCCCAGGGGTGAGACTTTCAGGTAAGTAACTTGGGAATGGGGTAGGCTCTTGCTTTAGTGCTTTATTTCTCTAGGAAGATTGTGATTCCTTAGGCACTTAGAGAGTTCAGGCACACAGTGACTTTTGCAGATGACTTATGGCAGTAGTTGTCCTCTGATCCTGACTAGACCCCGTTAATCTCACAGGATGGGATTTTCCATATGTAGCTGGTGCTCCCACTTCCAAGCCTCAGCAGGAATGTTCCTTGATTTCTTTGAGCAGTGCTCCCCTACACCTCTGAGCCTGAGCTCTGCTGGTCAGTGGGTCCCTGCTGGGTGTTGCCTGTCCCAGCTCAGGCTGTGTGTCAGTGCTGGGGGTGGGTAGGGGACAGGTTTTGGGGTCATTTCCGCCAGGAGCAAGCTCAAGGAGGGGCTCCAGGGCAGCCTGGGGGGGCTGGGAGGAGTGGAGTGGTGCCACGTGCCTCACAGGCAGCAATAATGAGCAAGTACCACGCCCAAATGTCTGTGTTAGAGGCTTCCCTGGGCCAGAGAGGCATCTCGCAAAAAACACTGGCTTTGAGGTAAAGAAAGGGAAGGAAATGATACCACAACTCACAGAAAGGGGAGACAGGAAGAAAAAAAATCCCACAACCCAAATTCTGAGCTATTTCTAGCTGTAATTGACTTACTTTCATCTGTCAAAATAGAATTAAGCTCCTGTAATAAGCCCTCTAAATCAACAGGCTGCTAATCCTGTGCTGGCAACCATTCCCAGTGCCAGAAACTTCCCATAGGAAGCTTTGCAGAGGAGTTGGCAAGGGTTGGGCATCAGTTTCCCATAGGAGAGGAGGATGCCTCCACAAGCTCAGCTGCTGAGCTTATCTTCCAACTCACAGCATCTTCCTGGCCTTTCTGTGTCACAACCGTGCGGTCCAGCTGGGCTGGCTGGCACGCTGCTTGTCCCTGTGCAGCTCCAGCAGAGCAGTGTTGGAGCCACCACCTGTGGCTGGCAGTTCCTGGCTGGCTGGAGGAGGTGCAGGGATTTTGGGAGAAGCCCAGGGGCTCAGTGCTGTGTCGTGCATGGAGCAGTGCACCCGCTCTCCCCCATGGCTTGGAGCAGCGCCTTCCTTTTGCACGTGTTTTAGTGTAACCGTGGACTTCACTGGGGTCCCGTGCAAGGAACGTGGGTTTGGGCTTCTCAAAACCTCCTGGGGCTCAGAGGGATGCAGCCAGTCAGACCAAGGGACTGAAGTGAGCTGGTGGTGTCAGGGATGAGCATGGCACCAGCACGATGCTGATGGCAGAGTCCAAGGTCCTGGCTGGAAATACAGCCAAGACCTCGATCCTGCCCCTTGGGCTGGTCACTGTGCTGGGGGCAGTGGAGAAGGTGGCTCCTGGCAGCACAGAGACAGCACTAACTCAATTATAACCACAGAGGCCAGTGCTAATCCTCGTCAATCCTCGCCCTCTAAGCCAAGGGAGCTGTTGCCTGACCTGCCCTCCTGCTCTCACGCTTATCAGCAGGAAAACAAGGATGCCTACTAATTAGCAATTAATCTAATGAAACCTGCAGCCCCCTCAGAAAGCCAGAACTGATGGGAGCACTTCAGCACTGACCCCGAGTGTTGTGGCCTGGCCCAGGAGCTCGAAGTGGGATCACCCAGGGCTGGGGGGCAAAGGGCTGTGTAGTTCTGGGGGAAGGCTGGAGTCAGTGTTAACCCTTTCCTTGGTGCAGCCTCCTCTGGTTTGGTCTTGGGTGGGTTTAAGAGTGTTTCAGGCAGAACTGAATGAACTGGGCACAGCTGAGGGAGGTGGCTGATGCTGTGGGGCTGTATAGGAAATCTCTCAGGTACCAGTAGGGTTGTCCTGACCATGTGCTCAGGTTAATTGATATGATGTGGTTTGGGGTGAAGGAATCCTTCCTCAGGTCAGACTGACCAGAATCACTAGGAGTTGGCTTATTCATCTTCTGTGACACTGTCCAATTCCTCTGATCACCCCATATTTTTGCTTATGAAGGGTGTGGTCTCCAACAACATCCTTTGTCTCTCCAGCTCTCTCTGTGCCAGTTCATAGCACTACACTTCTGTTTGACAGATCTGAGATTTGTGAAACAAATACATTCTGTGGCATGTGGTGTGCAGCAGAGAATCGATAATCCACAAAGCCCCACAGCACATCCCTCTGTGCTGCAGTGGGCTGCTGTTGCAGAGATGTCCCATCTTCTCCCTTTTTGGATAGAACTACCTTTTATCATCTACCCTGAGTTGATTTGGAATTCACAAAGAAATGAGGGAAGTCTTTCAGCCAAGGCACCCTTTTACATTTTTTTTTCCCAAGGAATAGCACTTTCTACAAAGGCTGACATCTCAGCCAACTTCAATTTGGCCACAAAAGTGTTGCCTTTTCTTTCTCCACTACCAGCAAAACACATTTGTGAGCCCTTGACTCCTCCTTGAACCGTAGTATTTATTGTCCTGCTCTGCTTTCCCTCAAACCAAAACACATTTCACTGGCAATTGAGCGTTTTCCCTATAATTTTCAGTGCATTTTGGGGCATTTGTAGAGGGTGCATTGCTGAGATAAGTAAAAAGCATTTGGTTTTGTTGTCCTTAACAGCATCATTTGAGACATCACCTTTCTAGCTGTGAGGGTGCTTTAAATGTTTGCTGATAGCTTTTTGTGTTGTTGGTTCTGGATAATCGGTGCAGTAGGATGGAGACTCTTCTCACACAGTTCAGCTCACACCAGGAGGGGAGAGAGCCTTCAGCATTGCGATGGAGGAGCTCAGAAGGAAGCACAGTCACCCCTGGCGCTGAAGAGGGGAGCAGTTTGGTGGCAGGAGCCATCTCCTGGGGACAGTGGTGTGTGTTTCAGGGTGTGTGTGCAATTCCATAAAATGTCTCCTGAGCAATTCCTCTGGCGAGCCCCGTGCTCCTCGCCTGGCTGGGGAGCAAGCAAGCCCCTGTTAGTGTCTCCAGAAAGCCTTGTAATCCCTATTGCCGAGCAGCTTTCATTAGAGAAATAACATGGAATGCAGGAAGAGAGGGAAAACAGTTGTGTCTGGAGGTTTGTCTGTCACTGCTTGCAGCGAATTCATGGGCACGTTTCACTCTGTCTAATGTGGTCTAGCACTTCTCACTGTGTCCATCACAAGGGTCTCTTGGCAGTAACCAATTCCAATCCCGTAAGATTCTGTTAAGGGCTTCTTGAGAGGAAAAAAAAATTAAAAATCAATAAACCTTGCAGCTCCTTGGCTTGGTCTCCCGTTAGGTTTAAGATGCAAACAGCTGTGACAGTTGGCGAGCGCTCGTCAGGACAGCGATGGCCTTGCCCAGGGTGCCACGTGCACTCAGAACTGCAGCCTGACAGGCCACAAGGTGCATTCCTCTTTGCCTTGGATGTCTGCCTGGGTCCTCACACTCAAACAGGGGCTGAGCCTTCGCTGAGTTTTCAGGGCACGATGCCTTTCCCATCCGTCCGCCGCGGTGGAAACTTTCATGGTGGAAACCCTCACCTGGTCCCTCCTCGTGTCCCCATTGTGCCACATCCATTCCAGCATCCTTTGACTCACTTGCAGCCACACAGGGCATGTGTGCAGATGATTCTCCTCGTGTGTTGCTTTGACTGCACTCTTTTGCATCCATTTGCAGCCTCTCCTTTTCTCTAACACATCAGTCCTAAGCTCCTGCTTTTCATTTTCACATCCCTCCCAGCTCAGCTTTTCTCACCCTCTGTCTCAAGATTGGTTCTGCTGTGTCCAGCAGTGTCTGGGCCAGCATCACCCACTTGTGGGTTTTCTAAACCAGCTACTTCATGCTTCCTCCCTTAAGGAGTTTCATACTTACAGGGGCTCCTCTGAAATACCTGCTCTGGGGTCCTGTGCCTCAAAGCCCTTCCCCTCTGGTCCCACAGATGGTTTAAGGACAGTGGTCCGGTGCTCAGGTGAAGGAAAAAGATGTCCAAAGGGTGTAGGGGAAGAAAACAGCCATTCACAAGTGTGGGATTCAACTGGGATGTAGGGGAGCTCCAAATAACCCATTTAGCCACATGTGGGTTAGATCAGTGGATATCCCATGAAGAAATCCTTGTGTGAGCTATTATTCTCACCCCTTCTGCACTTGAGGCACATTGAACCCAAGCTGTGGTGTGCCTGCACTGAGGCCCCAAGAGAGTTAATTTGTTCCTGTTAATCAGGAAGATTTAGTCCTTTATTTTTCAAAAGAAGTGAAGAGGCATAGGAAGGAAAGGTGAAAGAAATAAGGTTATTCTCAATTATTTTACTTTTCTGTCTGTTTGGAAATGCTTTAACTTGAGGGTGTTGAGTACCATGTGTGTTTGAAAAGGCATCACAGAGCTCAGGACCTGAAGGGGAAGAGGTTTTTTTCTGTGGCTCAGAGTTGATTTGCTCGTGCCAAGTCACCAAACCAGAGCCAGTCCACATGGTCTGGATCCAGCCTGGACAAGGAGGCTGGGTTCAGTGTTTGGGCTTTGCCCAGCCTGTGGGTAAAGCCTGACTGACACCAGATCCAGTTTTTGGAGTCAGTGCTAACAGTTGGATGGGGACGTGCCCATTCCTGCTTGTCCAGCACGGCTCTCATCGCTGTACGTGGCTCTTGGCTGTTCTGGTGGAGGTGACAGAGGAGGCTCGATACCTGGACAGAAGAGGGCTGGAAGAAGCTGAATGGGGGGATAGCAGTTGCTCTCTGGGCTGCAGCACTTCATCCACCCAGCACTGGGATATGTTCTGTCTCCTGCCAGCACCAATGGGTCCTGTCCCCACCTGCACCAACATCAGTCTGGGCACTCGCTCTGGGTGTCTGTGCCTGGTTTTTCCCGGGTATTACTGGGAGCAGGATGTGTGTGGCAGACTGATAATACACTGCTGCCAGTCAAGGACTGGCACCTCCACAACAGCTTGTGTTTATATCACACTTCTATGAATTAGCTCTTTTGAAAGAGTCTGAAATTGCATTATTTCAGCTATTCTGATTTGTATCGCGAAATAATGCAGCTGATACTGCTGAAATTTGATTTCTTCATTGACCTAAGTCTTTTATTCATTTCATCAGGGCAATGGATTTTCTGTTAATTTTATCCTGTGGGTTAACCCTTACCTGGAGGGTACAAGTTATTTTAGGCTTTTTCAGGCGTGTCAGGAGGTGGTTGGTAAGCAGAGAGCAGGACCCTGCCCTCTCTAGCAGTCCTTGAATGCACAGAGGAGTTTTGTACCCAGCATTCCAGCCCAAATCCAGGCCAGGCTCTTCTCCCCAAATTCAGTGATGCTGGGGGAGGAGGAGCACTGTCAGTGAGGTGGGGCATGTGCTCCAGGTGTGCAGTGGGGAGGCTCCCTGGTTCAGGTGGCAGCTGTGGCTTCCTAGGGGCAGTTTCAGAGTGTTGCCTCCTGAAGGATTCCCACTGGGCTTTAAGGTCCCAATACAGCAGTTCCTTTCCTTTCCAGAGCAGCTCCCTCACAAGAGACAAGCACTGGTGGTCAGGCACCTGGCAGCAGTTCTGCTCAGGAGACTTGTAATCATCTCCAGCTGATGATTAGGAGATGAGGAGCAACCAGAACCACCTCCCAGCTGTAGGATGAGACTCTCTGAGCTGCTCTTCTTAAATCTCGGTTCAAGAAGGTGTTAGGGCTTGTGTCTAGGCTGCCTCCTTACAAAAGATGGCCTTGAAGATCTGATGGCATTTTCCATCTGTCACTACCATGATCTGAAACCAGAGCTATCTCAGGCCATTTTTCTCTGACAGCATCATGGTTCCTCTTCTGAGCCACATCCTGCTCAGGCTCCTGCCTATCTTGGGAGTTGCATCCACGCCTGAGGGTTTATTTACAGACACAGCACCAGCTTCTGAAGGAGGTCCTCGCTGGGAGAACAGCTCTGAGAACAGAGGTATTGGGTTTCAGGACTGCTCTTTGCTCTTCTCTTTTAATTGCTGTCTCTTTCCATAAAATGTTGCAGTTAATAGTTATGGTGATTGGTGTAGCCAATTCGAAAAATAATTACTGCCTGCTTCGAGATTATCTTTCCTCCTAATTAAAATCCTGGACCTCGCATATTAAAGGTGCGCTGTTGACACAGCATCCCATGTGCGCCCAGACAACCTCATTTGGATTTACAGAATTAATTAGGTTTTTATTTCCATCCCCAGCTGTTCTCTCCTGCGCCAGGGTTGTGGTTGCTGTCTCAGCTGGACAGTGGTGGGAGAGATAAGAGGAAGATCTTGCATAGCTCTGACACTCCCATCATAAACCAGTCATTAAAAAGTATTTCCCAGACCTCACCAGAGGACTTCCCACCTTCACTGTCCAGGAAACGAATTGCAGGAGCTGCGGCATGGCCTGTGTTATGGATTGGGCATTATGTGTTATGTCATCCATGTGGGTGGGTTGGGACAGCCTGGAGTCCATCACCCCCTCTCAAACCTGTGGTGAGAATTTATAATGCTTCATGAGCGAGGTTTTTGCAATATCCTGCCTGCAACAAAGGGAGATACAGACGAAAGAGCCAGGTTTTAATTTTCATTATTAAAAAAATGAATTGTCAATGTTCCCCACCCCAATATTGGCAAGTGAGTGCTCTCTAGCAGTATGTGCTCAGGTGGATATACTGGGCTGGTTGTGGGAGGGCTGCTTTTGGGTGGTGGCTTGTGCACATTTGTTGGTCTTGGTAAGGTTTTTTGTTGCAGAGTACAGCATGTGTCTGTAGGATGCTTCAGTGTCTGACCCAGGTCATTTTTCTCATTGTTAATATGCATGAAACTGGTGGTCACATGAATGTCCTGTGCCTGTGTGCAAGAGTCACTTCATCATGCTGTCAGGGTCCTTGGACGTTCACAGAGTATTTACAGCCTCAACAAAAGACAAAAGTTAATATTTTGGGAGGGCAAAAGGTCACCAGTATTTTACTGTGTGCTCCAGCTGGTGAATTGATAAAAGGAGAGTTTTAAGGCTAAAGCAGCTGCAGGACAAACCCAGACAGTTGTCCTCCCCCAAAGCCAGCTGGTTAATATGGCTTGACAGTTCTTCCCAGGTGGCTTCCCTGCTGCATGAGGATACCCTAATTCACAGTGTTAAGTGGTTGTGATAATCTCCCATTTCCCTCTGCACACAGGGGGTCTAATGTGCTTACCCATAAACTCATCAAGGAGGCTGCTTTATGGCTACCTGTGGGAGCAGGTTGCCGTGGCACTGCAGCGAGCTCTGCTGGGTCCCCACAGCACAGCCCTGTGGTTGGGCAAGCACAGAAAATGCTGATGCTGTGCCACTGAGATACTGCTTTTCTCCCAGCTTCTTGCTCCTTTTTCATTCTGGATGCCAGCATGAACCAGGCAAAGACCTCCTTCCCAAAACATCATATTCTTCCTTTGCTAAAGCCCCATGTGCTTGAAAACCCCTGTCTGGCACCCCAGAAAACTGTCCCTGTGCCCTTCCTGCACATGCCGAGGCAGCCACTCTGCTTCCAGGATTTGATTCACCAGAAAAGTCAATTTTTTCTCTTATCTGGCTGAGAACAAGCAAGCACGTTTTGTGCCTTGGTTGCTAAATTTTAATGGCTTTCGTGAAAAGCTAATTTGCAGGATTAAGGCTCAGCTCTCCCAAGGGTTCCTGCTGTCTGAGCACCAGACCCTCAGGAGCCCAGCAGAAAGTGCGAATGAGGAGCAAGACAATTCCTGGGGCTCCACTGCGACAGCAGGACCCGGCTCAGGATCCCAAATGTCTGGTGAGAGCACAGAAAGGCCACGTGCTTTGCTCTGCCTCCCCCTGCCTTTTATCCAAGGGCTTGCCAGTCACTCACCGGAGCTCAGGCCCTTGGAAATACCTGTTAAAAGTGATCCGAGGGCTCGGACAGGCTGCAGCACAGTGGGGTGTGCTGCCTGCACCACCTCTGCCTGCTCTGGGCCCGTGCTGGCATCAGACCTGCTGGGGGAGGAGGGAGTGCGCCTGATGAGGATATCTTCTACCTCCCCAAATCTTTTGCTTTCTGATTTTGCTCCTCTGACAGTGTTTTCCTGCTGAGCGAACCAGGTAAGTTGCCTTTGCAATAAATACTGGGCGCTGGAAACATCTTCTTACAGGATGTTGGTGCTGCAGTAACTTTTATCGGCAGCCCAAAATACCACGGCTGATACCGTTCCTGCTCTTGCATCACTACATCCTTCCCCTGTTCTTTTCGCCATCCCTCGTAAAAACTAATGTGCTTCCCAGCAGCAAGCACAGCTGACCTCCATATCTCACATTATATATTGCAGTGGGCCATATTGTGTGTCTGATGGACTCATGCTGCTGAGTGTAGTGAGGTATCTTGGTCCAGGATCACAGCAGCAGTTGCTGGATGTAATGGGAACTCAGCAGTGCATTTTAGCTCTTTCAGCCTGGTGACCCTTTGTTCCAAGGCAGATGTTTTTCCAGCCCTGTCATGTTTGCTGTCAGAGTAAAAATCTTCATTCATCAATGAAAGTCATCAGCATGTGTTTGACTCTGCTTCGAGGGGTTGTTGGAGTCTACTTGACATGTGGATGCTTTGGTCTGTGGTATTGATCTCCGGGGTTGATTGGAAGATAATTGTAGGCTGAAGTACCGAAGGCCACTGTTGCAAGCAATTTGTTTTTCATAAAGGATTGTCGAGGCATGAGATGCTTCAGTGCCATGGCAACAAGTGTGATGTAACCAGCAGACCAAGAGCAGGAGGATGCAGTCCCTAGAGAGGCTTTTTCTTGGCGTGGAGGACTCTGCTAGTCAGAAACCTCTCACTTTGAATCACCAATACACCTCAGTCAGAGGCTGGAGAGGGAAAACGTGTGGGACACAAGCTCGGTGTGCGGGGTGAGTAACAGGCTCCACTGTCCCTTTGCAGGTACTGGCTGACCAACAAGGTGCACATCAAGCGACCCACCACCGGCCTCCTCATGTACACCCTGGCCACCCGCTTCTGCAACCAGATCTATCTCTACGGCTTCTGGCCCTTCCCCCTGGACCAGAACCAGAACCCGGTCAAGTACCACTACTATGACAGCCTGAAGTACGGCTACACCTCGCAGGCCAGCCCTCACACCATGCCCTTGGAGTTCAAAGCCTTAAAGACGCTGCACCAGCAAGGAGCCTTGAAGCTGACTGTGGGGGAGTGCGATGGGGCCACGTAGGGTGGTCCCCAGCCACGTTCCTGCACAGCCACGGGAGGAAGGGGAGGGGGCGGAAAGGACGAGTGGTGCCTGGTGGGGTTGGTCGTCTTTGTTAACGCGCAGGACAGCGACACAAATATATCTACGTGGTACCTATATATGTTGACCTGAGTATTATAACTGTTCGGTGTTCACCAAGGGAGGGGCAGGAGAGATGCAGGAGCATCTGGCAAGACTGGCCTGGGCAAGACCCCTTGCCGGGGGGCTTGCTGGACTCGAAGGGTGTTTGCCTTGCACCCGAGAGGTGTGAAGGTGGCCTTGGTTTTTGAGGGTATGTTAGGTGATNCAGGGGGGGGGGTGGGCGGGGAAGGTTTGTTGGCGGCTCTCACAGCCCAGGGAGTGCCCGTGGCACCGAGCAGGACCCGGGTCCTGCCCCGCAGGGCCCAGTGCCCAGATCCATTGGAACACGGAGCACCAGGCTGGGCACGGCCTTGGGAGCGGTGAGGGAGAGGCCTCCGGGGCTGCAGCTGGGTGTGCAGGAGGTGGCAGGGAGCAGAGCTGAGCTGGTCCCAGTGACACTCACACACGTGAGGCCCCCCAGAGAGCGAGAGCATCAGCGCTGAGCCGATGAGGATGCTGAACGTGTATTTCTCTTCCTTTTCTAAGGAGCAATGTGGGAAGGAGCAGAGATGCTGGAACGTGGCAGGAAGGAGCTTTGCTGCCACAAACCAGCGCCGTTAGTGTTGAGTGTCTCACTGTGCCACAAAGGCACTCAACATCTGTCAGGGCTTGTGAAAACCATAAGTACATCCAGCTCTAATTCCCAACTGCTACCTGCTAAGCAGCCTGCCTTCTCTCCCCCTCCAAAAACTGCCAAAATATGGGTGATAGGCCTAGAGCCAGCCAAGCAGAAAGACCACAGGACTTCAAGGGACTTTTTCAAGTCTAAATAATTTATTTTCAGTTTCTCCCCGAAGAACCAGCACACAGCGCTGAATTCCTGGAGTCCCGCTCTGTCAGTCCTTTCAAGCCCTAATTATCTCTCACTCTCAACGGTTAAATAGGATGTCAGACAGATCTTGATGGGATGCTTGCCTAGAAATGAACATCATAGAAATAATCTTTTCCTTTTTTTTTTTTCTCCCCGATGGAACCCAAAATATAAAGAATTTTTCATAACCACATTTGCTTTTCTCTGATTTTCGGGGGTTGTGAAGGAAGCAACTAGATGGATCTGATGATTCTGTTTCATTTTCTGCCTCTGTAGCCTATTCTGTTTGTCTCCTAATTAGCACTCAGTGCAAGAATGCAGGTGAGTCCAGGGTTCAGCGAGGGCTGCTTGGGTTTAATTTGTGTAAGAGTAAATAACACTGCACTTCACTGCTGCCATGGCTGGGTATCACCACCTTTTGGGCCTCCTCCTGCTGCTGTGTTTTTTTAAGTTAAAAAGTGTACAGTTTGGGGCTGAAATACTTGACTTTGTCTCTTTAAAAGCTGAGTGCTTCAAGTGGTAAAAGGAAGAGCTCACTTTCATGTTTTGGGCCGTAGCAGCTACTGTACCCATAGGAGCCTCCAGCCTGCTAATTAGTGTCAGATGAAGATGGCTAAGATTAAGGGGTAAGCAACATTATAGTGAATAAATGTGGGCTAATCTGCCACTGAGGGGATGTTTCTTTCCAGCACCAGAAAATTATTTCTTTCATGTCTTTTTTTTTTAAAACCTGGTGCTTTTTTTTTTTTTTTTTTCTGGGGGGAAGGGGATGTCTTATTTTTACTTGACTTTAGTTTCACAATAAAGCTAAACCTGGCTGTGAACCTCAGCTTAAGCTGAGACAGAAAGAGACAGAGAGTAAAACTGCAGGATGGAAGCAATCTGCAATCCCAAGGAGCTTCCTGTGATTCAGGAGTGGTTCTTAAAGCCGGATAATTCCCAGGTTTGTCCCCAGCACGGGGGAGGGACAGAGCAGGGATGGAGCTGCAGGGACTGCTAAAGCCAACTGTTGTATCGAGGGGCCTGGGCCATGGTACTGATTGCTGTTAGCAAACCTTCTTTTTAAATAAAAATAGAGGAAATGAAATAAATGTGCAGGGGTTTTATTTTTATTCTGTATTTTCATCGAATAGAAGGGCGAGAGGGGAGGCAAGACCATGAAGTGCCATGGGATTAAATGGGGAGACCCTGGGACCCCCTGTGCTGGTGAAGGAAAGGGGAAGGCTGGGTTTGTCTGCCCACGTGGGGTGGATGTCAGTGCCATGCCAGGGAGACATCCAAAGCCATCAGGATGATGCCCTTGCTGTGCCTACAGAGATTATTGAGCTGAAGCTACAGCAGCACAACAGGGGGGTGTGCTGGGGGGTGAAAAGGGGATGGGAGAAGTGTTGGTTTTTTTTTTTTCTGGTGCCCTTGAAGCAGCTGCTGCATCAAAGCACAGGCAAGTTATAAGCAAATTATTCAGGGGGATGAAATTGCTGGTGATGTTTCTATTCCCAGAATGGGTCCTGTTCCACCCCTGTTGTAAAAATGCATTAAACCATGAGCAAGACCCTGCAGCTATTGAAATCCCTGGCTGAGCTCCCATTTCACCTTGCTGCCATGCAGGCTGGTCTCTGCTGTGTTTATATGCACAAAAACAACTAGAAATTTCCCCTTGCTTTAGTGTTTTGTGTCAAGCCCTCTGGTCTGGTTCTCTGAGCAGCTCCTCAGGTTGGAAACATAATTTATCATCTCGGTTTCCAGCAAATAGCTGGGACCTGGCTCCACCAAGCCCCAGCGAGCCGCAAAGCCCTTGTGCTGTTCATGAGCAGCGGGAGCAGAGATTCAGATTCGCCTCCTGCAGCAGTGCTTGGGGTGGGTGGATGATATTTGGGCTATTTTGGGGCAGCCGCCAGCCCTGGAGCAGCGCAGCAGCTGCCAGATGCTGTGGGGACCCGGCGGCTGCACCGAGCTGCTGCTTGATGGATTTCTTCATGCCCAATTAAGGCTCTTCTGTCATCAAGAGTGAAACAAAAGAGAGCATTGATGCTACTTAGGCAGAGATGCAGGTGCACGTGTTGCACCATGAATGTGGTTAAGGGCCCTAAATGGCAGCAGCAGCTCCCCTTGCTCTTCCCTCCTCCATCCCATCACTCCCTCCAGCAGTGGGGCCCATCCAAACTGGTGGTGCTGGTGGCTCTGGGATGGGGAGCTCCCCACCATGGGTTTGGCACAAAAAGGCCTCCGGATGGTAAGAAGCAACCTAAACTTGCAAAATACAGGTAAACTTGAGTCTGCAGCTGGCTGAGCCCAGAGTTTGGGGCTGTTTTCCAGTGTGGCTTTTTAGGGCAACGCTCTAAAAGGTGCTTCTGGCCAAACACAGTGCTCTCCTCACCGTGTGCCCCTGGGATATTTTCCATGTTCAAAGGGGATAAGGGTTGTGTGTTGCCTGCTCCCCACGCCACGGTGAGAAGCTCAGCTGTGTGAATGGCTCTTCATTTTAACTGTGGTTTGCTGGGTTACATCCCAGCCTTGGAGTGTGCCACAGCTTTGGCAAATATATATACATATAAAAATATAAGTAGTGACATGGCTGCTGCTCTCCTGGGGGAGATCGTGCCCGTATCTGTCCCTGGCACTGAGCACATCTCTGGTCAAACTGCAGAGTCCACAGGCTCTGCTGCCAACACCCTTTGTGATTAACACCTGCGCTGCCTTGTGTGAAGCTGACTGGGGTGGTTTGAGTTGCAGCAGCTCCTCTGAACTGCAGCACGGGATCCCCTGGCTGCTTCCCACGCTCCCCAGCCCCTCGCCCAGGCAGGGCTGCCCAAGGAACCACTTCCATCCCAGCCCCACAGGAGAGGAAGGGAGGAGGGACAGTCCCCTTCCCCCAAACTCTCCATCAGCCAGGGCTTGCTGCAGGTCAATAACCAACCCTCTGCTTCAGTCACAGCTCAGATAATCAGTGAGCAAAGTACAAATAGTCACTGTGATTCAAATTACCTTTTAATTTCTTTTCAAGCTGCCTGAGGGGTTTCTTTAGTCCTATGAAAAAACAGGGGGGTTTTTTTTGAGACACCAGTCTTGCAAACCAGAAAGACACAATATTTTGTATTCAAGGTGTAATGAAAGTTGTTTGCATTTTTACATTGTGGTTTGGATACTTCTTGGGAATAACACTGAGCGCTTCAGTCAGTCTCAAATGATACAAATTATTTCAGTTGATCCCAAAACCAATTCATTTTTAATTTTGTGCAAAATAGTCTCAAAAAGGGCTGCACCATCTACAAATCATGACATAGATATTGTTTTTTTATCCACCACTCCTTTTCAAAATTTAAACAATCCAATTTCATGCTAGAGAGGCTTGAAACTATGGAGATTAAAGGTTAAAGCTTTGAGAGACCCACAGGGGACAGCAGGGAAGTGGTTTGGTTTCCTCCAGAGTGCCCTTCAATGTCAGGAGGTAAAACCAGGCACATAACCATGGTCTCCAATGTAATGATTTGTCAAACCATACATTTTTCAGCTCTTTTGGTTGCTTTAATTTTTAGGTTTCTCATGTTTACGAATGGTTTATTAGCATGTGTTTTCATCTCTAAGTGTTACTCTATCACCCTCAGCACCAGACAGCAGAATTTCATTTTGGGGTCACCTTTTTAACCACATCAAACACTTTCTAGCCTTCTTCTTCTTTTTCTTCTTCTTCTTTACTACTACTTAATCTTATTTTTCTCTGTGAAAACAATTGGGCATCTATGAGCTGGCAGATCTGCTCTGCAACCCCGGTAGTGCTCATGTCCAAGTTCTACATTGTATATGTTGTATTGTATCCGTGAGAAAAGCACAGAGTTTGAGCATGGATTAGGAAAAAACACTGTCCTTGAAGGCCAGAATGCAGCCGGGACCGTTGTCCCCTCTCAAAGTGCCCGGCCAGAACAAACCCACGGCGCTGCTGGAGGAACGCTGCCAGCAATAAAAGTTAAGTCCCCCTGTGCTGAGATGGTGGCAGGCCATCTGACACTAATCCTGTGCCTCCAGCAAACAAAGCCTCCCAGGCATTGTGAAATACCCTCAGCTATTTGCTGGCTTGGTTGCCTGGAGAAGCTGCTCCAGCGAGGGCCGATGGAGCACTCGGTGTTCTCGCACGACCCAGGCAGCAAAGGTTAAAGCACATTAGAGCAGCGTAATGAGGTTTTCAACCACTGCTCTGGAAAGCCTGACGCGCCGCTTTCTAGAAAATGTTGCAATTTAGGCTTCAGCAGGAACCACAGAGCAAGGAAAATATTATGCTTGGACCATCAGTCTTGCAGTGTCGTGCCGCACCGCTTCCAGATGAACTTGCTTAACTCGGCTTGTGTCTGGGAACGACTTTGGATTGGAGATCGCTAGGAAGAGGAGAAGAGGCATGCTCTATTCCTGGACTGCATATTAGTGTTCCATATGGGTGCAGAGCCAAAGCATATGGACCTCCATCTGTTAGGCAGGCCTGGCCTGGCCCCATGGATGGTTTATAATGCGCGTAGATTCATCCAGATTTGGGATTCCTCCAAAGCAAGACGAGAGCCAATGACTCAAATATTGTGCAAAGCCATTGAAACTAATGGCACTAAACAACAATCATTTGTCTCCTGTTTGATTTTACTTGCTGTAAAATAATGAATTAGTTACGGGGGTGGGTGAGTGTTGTGCTGTGTATGGAAGCTTTGAAGGAAACATGGTTAAAAGAAAACAAAACAAGAATCATCCCAGTGGTTCTGTATCAGCTTCCTCCAATGTATTATTCCCCAGAAAGTAAGCTGTGTCCTTCAACTTCAATAACATGGCATTTATGCTCCATCTGTGATCAGATTTAAAGAGGTTTGCAGGCATAATTCAGGCAACTTTCAATGACAAATTCAAGGAAGCTCGGGAAAGATCTCTTCAAGTTCTTCCATGACTAAAACAACTCTAGGGAAAATGAACTTTGCTCCTACAAGCTCTTTATTAACCACAAGCTCCAGACTTGGTTGGTTTTTTTTTCTTTTAAAACAAATAATTAGCCCCAAAAGACTCCAAGTCTTAGCACGCTGTGCTGTTTCTTGCACGGAGAAGCCAGCGTGTGGTGGGACTTGTCCTGACCTCGCAGAAATCAAGAGGCACTTGCAGCCCAGCAGCACTACGACTTCATCCGCTTCTTCAGGTCACATTTCTGCTTTGAAAGATGGGCCCAGAGGCTGAATTTCAGGCACCATGCTGGAAACATTTCTGCTGAACTTTCCTGCAGAGCTGTGTGGGACACATGATTAAAGCCATGGGATGACCGCCAAGGAGATGGGCTATTGTGGCAGCCCCTGGGAGAGCTCATAGCAGGAAAAAAAACCTCTCTCCACTAAATTAATTAATTGCCATGCATGTTAGCTCTGGGGTTTGGGGAAATTACCGTGGCCTGATTTCCTTCAGCACTTTTATTCCTGGCTGGAGACCAGGGGAGTTGTTGAGGTTGCTGACTTAAGACACCATAACAAATGGCTAGAAATGACCGGGCAGGAGTTGTGATTTGTCACCTGTGCATCTCACCTGCCTCGAGCTCGAGTTTCACGGCACCTTTTCTCATGATTTTATGGAAGGGGCAGATTTACAAGCATGCCAGCCTCCTCCTGGGCTTCCCAGGAGAGACCAGGAGGGCACAAATTTCTTGGCCGAAAACCATCTGAGGAGCCAGGCAAGCTCTGAACATTCTGTGGTTTATTTTTGGAAGAAGCAATTTTGGTAATTGTATGTGCTAAATGAAAGGCAGTTAGGGATGGAGAGAAGGTGTTGCATGTGTGTTGGAATAGGAGCCAGTTCCAAGTCAAAGGGTCTGTTAAAAATGTGGACCCCTGAGTGTGCCACAGGCCAAAGGGGGCTGGGAGGTGCTGAAGGGGTGTGCGGGTATTTATGGGTGTTTAATGTGAAACAGGGCCTGGAAACACTTGCATCTGTGATGTGTCTTTTATGGTCTTCCCAAGGTTTTAATTAAAAACGCAATAAAAGCACGGCTAGAGGAAACCAGGATGTTTTAACAATCATCTGTTACAAATTGTTTTGTAGGGGGGGAAAGAAAATCAAAGAGTGATTGTTCGTGTAAAGGAGTTTGGGACACTGAGTTCACACGGAGAAATAAACCCTCTGGGAAAGCTTTTCCTGTCAGGAAGCACGTGCTGCACAGACAATAAAGTGCAGGGGGGCTTCCATGCTGCTGTGGGCATCTGCCAAGTGGCTGTTTCCCCATCAGGTACATCTGTCTGCCAGAAACATGGTACATGCCAGAGGACTGGGAGCAGGACCACACGCCAGGAGGTGGGATGAGGAGGATGTTGGATTTGGGCTGGGATGATCTTTCAATGGCTCAGAGGAGTTTCGGCTGTAATTTCTGAGACGACAGAGCACGATGCATTTTGTGCTTGGTGACAGGCACACTAAAATCATTTTGTGCAGCACCTGTTGCCTCTGACAGAGGTGACGGCAGGGAAACACTGGAACAGGATGGAAGGGAATTAATGAGGCCCGGAGAGGCGGCTGCAGGGCATGCAGGCATCATCTCTGGCTGTTTTTAAGGGATTATGAGGGTTTGAGGTTGTTCATGGCCTTGGAAAGGATCAGGGGGTTGCTGCCTACTGCTGGGGTGCCCAATCCATCTGGAGATGAATGCATCTGGACATGTCTGTGAGCTGGTCCCCTTCCTCGTGTCTCTGTGTTCACGTTCTCAGTGGAGAAGGGAGCCCTGGGCCAGCCACCACAACACTCCTGGGCTTTTTCTCCTTCTCTTCCACAACCTTCATGCCTTTAGACTGTTTTCTCCACGTGTGATACTTAGTTTTTTGCAAGAAGAGAACTGTCTATGCCCCCAGCTGGTCCTCACTGTTCCCACAGAAGCATTCTGGATGGGTTTTCTCTCTGCCTTCCAGATGAATTCAATGAAAGCCCACGACAGCCATGGCTCCCGGCAGCCCCCAAGGACCACGGCTCCCTGAGCTTGTAGTTTAAATGGAGATTAGCTTCTAAAATTTAACGAGGATCTCTGTGAAAACAGAGTCCCAAGGATAAAACAACAACCAAAAAAGGGAAGCCCACTGAATACCCATCCAATTAAGGCTTCCAACTGATCCTCATTAAACATCCGTTCCTGACATTTGACAGCACGGTTTAGATTAGAGCAGTGAAAAATCCCCTTGAAAAGGCAGATTGACATTTTGCAGAGGAGTGTTTTCGTAGTAATACTAATGGCTTCAAACCCCCAGCTTTTAACCTAACGTGGAAAAAAAAAAAACCAAATCCGAAACAACCGATGTTGGCTTGGCAAGGGGGTAAGGAACAGGCAGGCTGGCTGGCAGGGAAACTCCTGGTGACCAAACTCCTGGCTGTAGTGAATGCAGGCAACCCCTGGCCTTGGCTCTCGATGTGTAGGGTCCTCAAAAGGCAGCATTTAATAAGATACAGAAGCTGGGTTTTTTTGGCTGAGCTGAATATGAAATTGCCATGGCAACCTTTCTTCCAAGGTGATCTGAGTCAGGTAGCAACAGCAGGGATGAGTTAAAGGTCATCCCTGCAGAGGAAGATGGGCACTGGTAAAGCACTTTAACAAGTCCCAGGGGAGGTGGCATTTAAAAGCCACTCAAAGGGCTCAGCCAGAGCCGTGAAGGGAGAGAAATCCAAGAACAGCAGTGATTTGGAAAGCTCCTGGCTGAGAAGGCAGCAGCATCAGCAGTGCCCAGAGGTCACTCCCATGAGGGCACTGGACCCACGAATGTGTGTCCAGCCTCAGGCCTCCAGGACCTGGAGAAGGGCTCATTTGGCAGCTGGGTAGGAGCTGGGGAAAACCTCTGCAAGCAAAAGCTCCTGTTCCAGAGTGAAAGCAATAACTCTGTGTAAGGGATGAGACCTCACCCTCCAGCAGAGAAATAATAATTTCAAAAATCATCTAAGACTAATTGCAAACTGATTTTCACCAGGACTTACGCTTCCAAAATGCCTGAGGTTCTTTGAGAAACATCCCCTCCCACCTCAGACGACGGGCTCAGTGTGATTTGTGACAATGAGCCAGTGCTATTATCCTCACTCCACAGAGAAGGAAAACAGAGCTGTGGAGGGGGTGCTGTCATCTCCACAGCTAAATCCAGGCATGTAAAAATACAGCTTGGAGTCCAGTGACAGCAGCTGCTCTGTAGTTTGGCCAAGTGCTGGCACATGACATTTTGGGCAGTACAGGGTTGGGGTGGCTTGGTCTGAGTGACCCAGGCAGCAAGGCAGTGGCAGGGAATTCTGTTGGAGTAATACCGGTGGGAATCTTCCTGTATGCCATCTATTTTTAATTTTACTATGTTTTTTTCTGGTTCTCAGTGTCTCTTTTCAAGTTTTTCCCCTGTAACCACAAGGGCTAGAAATTCACAGCTTTTGTTGTTTTAGTGAAAGCTGAGCATCCCAAATAATCTCAGGTTCAAGAGCTGTGCCTTCAAAAACCCCACAAATGGCATGCCCTGTGAAAAAAAGTAGTCCAAGCTCACAGCACCCCTTTCCCCCATTCCTGCAAAGCTCAGCTTTTACCTGGAGCTCACATCCCACTCTCACCCACAGCTTACTTTCATCTCCTCCATGGCTGCAGCTCCTGGGTCAGGACCTTCACTCTTAGAAGCCAGGGAGTAAGCCTGATGGCTGGGAGGGAAACCAGAGGATCAGGAGATCTTAAGAGCTTGTTCTTGCTGCTCCACTGGTGGGAGCAGAGACCCCGACAGCCAGAGCCTCCCACAGCAGTTTTAAGCAAGACCCAAATGGAAACTCCTGCCCCACCCTGCCCTGTGGTCTCTAAGCTGGATGCTCACATTGCAAACCCTGCTGCACACATCACATCACTGGATCTATCCAAATCAACGTGTATTTACTTGCAGGAAAAATGTCTCCCTAGCTTTGTTTTGGAAGGAGAAGATGAGGAAAAGGTGGATCTGAAATGAAGCCCAAAGAAAGGGTACTGGGGGACCACGGTCTGCAGAACACGTGCAAGTTCCAGCCCTCCCCAGATCCCAGGAGTTTGCTGGCTCCTGCTGAAATTTCTGCTTCTCTGACCGAAGCCACACGCTCACTGCTGGCCCCAGCCCTGCCGGCTGCCAACCCATCTGAACACAGCGTTATGCAAGTGCTTTGTGCCCTTCCTCTGTTCAGAAATGGGGACTAAACAAACCATTCTGCTCTGCTTGCCAGGAGGGTCAGTCTGCACCTTGCTCAGCCCTTGGAGTTGCCACTGACTTGTCATCAGAGCGGCTCTAATTTGAACTAATGACTGGGAAACTCGTTGCTGATTACAGGGCACTGCCAGGCTCCGGCTGCCAGCACACAAAAATCCAACTGCCCCTGCAAAGCCTGGTAGGATAACATTTCATAGCATTGCCAAAATGGGCTTCAGCCGTTCATTTTGACAGCTGTAGTTGTAATCATTTATGATTAGGTTTTACAGTGTGCTGGTAAAAGGACCACGGGGCATTTCATAAAGAAAAATAAGAAAGAATGAGCCTTGTAGGCCTTGTCTCAGGGCTGTGATAAACCAGGAGGGAGGAATGGGGTAAGGCTGTGCCAAAGGACTCAGGCTGGGAATCTTCTACACACCACAAGGAAAAGCTATTTCCCTTTGGACACCTCAGTAATTATCATAAAGCTGAGTGAGTGGGCAGTTCATAACTTTGAGACTGGGCAGAAATTTGCAATGTTTTAGAGCACAGACTTGTTGTGGCAGGCAGGGGACCAGTGAGCAGGAAAATCCATGTGCTCCATCCTTTTGCCAGTTAAATTCCATCCCACCCACCAGGCAGAAGAGCATTTCCACTGCAGTGTCTCAGCATTTGCCTCTTTGGGAAACAGAGACTAAAGCCACACACTTCACAGAAGAGAAAGTGACACAAATATACATGAGGGAGGGGGAATTTGGAATGGCTAAAAAAGTTCCAGCCTGTCCAACATCCACCCACATGTTGGGAGAAGAGCCCCACTGGCATCCCAGTTCGTATCCAACATACCCTGGTGCTCCTCTCCTTCTCTGTGGGGTCCACAAGACAGCTCACAGATTGGCTAATCACGCCTGAAATGTGCAGGTTGGGTCATCTCGATTTTTTTCCCAGTCAAGAACATCTCCAAAAATCATGTCATTCCCATGGAAAACTTCAGGCACGCAGAACTGAAAATTTCATCAGAAGTATATTTAATGGGAATTATTTCCCTGGTGGTGCTAGGCAGCCCTCAAAATGTGTGAACTTGAGGACATAATTTCATATCTCTGCCGCAGCTCTTGATTTTCCAAAGGAAGAGAGAAACAGTAGCCCACCTTGTTAAAGCTCTTGGAGACAGATTGCTGGAGAACATTAAATAAAAGCTCCCTGTTACCGTTGTACAAGGGAGTATTTGAGGTCTTGCCATTCTCTTGCGAGGCGGAATTTGCACCATAACTGGTGCTTGATGAATGTGAGCCCGTGGCAAAGGCGGCCCCAGAGATACTGCAATCACCACTTCAGTGTTAGTCTGAGGGGACCCATCACTTCAGAGGTGATTTTAAAGGGGAACATGAAAGGAGCTGAGACTTAACACCCGCACATCAAGAGGAGATAGATGTAAAAAATAAATCGGTTTCTCAGGCAGGGGGTCAGGCTAATCACCAGGCTCTGTTTGCTTGGGTGTGTTTCCGACACAGCAACCGGACCAGATTTTTGCCCACGTTAAAAATAAAAGCAAGTTAGGATGTCTGAAACTTTGAGACAAGATTCTGGGGAAATCCTTGCTCTGGTAAGTGCCTTCTGCCGTGGTTTTCCTCACATGAAGAGCAGGACGTGGCTGTGCCAGCCCCACAGCGCAGGGCAGCAGCCACTCCACGGCCACTAAACTTCACTCACTGGTTAAGCCATCCCTGACCGGAGTGTGCTCGTCTCTGCTGCCCTCCATCTTCCATGGTCAGTTCCATCCGTTTGAAGTCCCACCAGGTCGTTTCCATGGTCGTACAGAATTGATACAAATGACTGCAGAATATGCAGGGCAGAAGAGACTCAGCTCGGCTCTCAGCAGAGCGTTTTGCAAAGAGGATTAGCAGCTGTGGGGGATGATTATTATCATTAATGATGTCAGAAGGGAGGCAAGCAGAGAATTCAGTATTTAGTATTTTGACAAAAGCCACAGGGTTCGGATTTGCAGTCAAATTCTACAAAATGTTCAGCACCAAAGGCTTAAAAAACAAGTTAAATGTTTATTATACTAATAATTCTTCAGTTAACGTCAAGACAGGTGAACAGGGGATCTAACACTTGATCCCCTGCTAAGGCTTTGGCAATTGCAAATGCTGGAAAGCCTGATGAGACTACACAGGTTGCACAGAAGTAGCAGCACATGCTGCTGGGGACTCAAAAAGGGCTGCTAATTGCCCAAACCTGCCAGAACACTGTTTGTGCCCTGGCTCCTGACCTCCACACAGCCTGAAATCCAGTGTGCTCCAGCTCTACAGCATCAAACACACCCCAGGAGGATGTATTTGGAGCAGGCAGGATAGCTCTGGCTCTCATGTGATGCCCTTACAACCTGAGCACACCTCTTCAGAAGACTGTGATCCTCCTCTGAGCCTCACATGCCTTCAAAGAGTGCTTTTTTCTGCAGCTCCAGCTCCCGAGTCTGAGTCCATGCTCATTTTTCACTTCCAAACCCCAAACTAGAAGACCTTGCACGTGGCAGGGTGTGCAGAGAAGTGTGTAAATAGCTGTCCACTGAGATGTTCAAGTTAATTAGGAGACAACATTATATAAAACACAATAAAGCACTAATGAATAAACAAACAAGCCTCATTTGGGATCTTTTCAAGCCCTTTCAAGTCAGTGTTTTGACTCTTGGATGCTTGAGAGCCCGAGGAGTGGCAGAGGCAGCAGCAGGCTAGAACATGGGCCTGGAAGAAATAGGTGGGAAGGAAACACAGAGCTGTGATTCAGAGAGAAGAGCAGGACTCAGCATTTCATGCTCCCTGGGGAGAGATCCTGGTTCACTTCGTTGTGATAAAGACAACCAGCTTGGCCTAGGGCAAGACTTTTAACCTTTCCCATAGAAGTGAGCCTTGATTGCTGCTGAAAGGATCAGATGGACAACTCCCACCAACACCCTGGGTCCCTCACCCCATGGCTGCTCCAGGGTGCTCGCAGCCCTTTCAGCACAAACATGATACTGACTTACAAAATGTAATTCTTTCGAACCAGCCCAGTGCACCTCAGTTTTCCCTAAAAGGGGCCATGTCCCTCCTGTTCTGGACCCTCGAGGCTGGTTTCCCCCATGGCAGGGACAGCAGCAGGACACTGTGGGGCTCGACGACGGTGACTTTATTCCGCAGTTTCAAACCTGGGAAATGTAGGTCGCTGATCTTCAGCATGACCTACATTCACAGCTCCAAATAAGCCCCTTTTGCCAATGTTGATGCTTTCTAGCCTCAAGTTGAATCTGGAATGCACACATGAGTGCCCTGCTTTGCCTGGGTGTCCAAGGAGGGAAGCTATGACCGTGCCCAAGCAGATGCTGCCCAGACCATGCGTGTCCTGCACACACGGCTGCAGCGAGGCCCTGCCTGAGCCAACAGCCAGCTCAAGTCTCTGTAAAAGCATCTCCTTACTCAGGGCTAGCTGTACTTATGCCCTGCAGGACTAATCTGTATCTCTCCTCTTTAAAACTGCTCCCCATTGTCCTATTGCTATCTGCTTCTGTAAAAGGCCAGTCTCCCTCTTTTTTAGAAGCCCCTGTTAGGTATGGAAAGTCACAATGAGGTCTCCACGAAGCCTTCTCTTCTCCAGGCTGAACAAGCACAGCTCTCTCAGCCTGTTTTTGTATAAGAGTTTCTCCAGCCCTCAGATCACCTTTGTGCACCCAAAAATGTCCTGCCTTGGCTGCCACTGGCAGCACTCCTGCTGCTGTCTTCACTGGAGGCAAGTTTTTCACTCCAGGTTTCTTCTTTCTTCACACAGGTGAGGAAAAAGAACCTGTCAGATGCTTTTTGTGCATAAGGGAATTCTTTGTGTGCCTCATCTGTCTTCTATGAAAGTGCCACTTTCACTGATCCTTTCAGACCTCGTCACCACTCCATCCATCACATCACCTCTACACCCAGGGTATCCAGAAAATATGAGTCATACTGACTGGATTTTGTACACAGAGAGAAGGGAAAAGCTCTCATATGCCTGTTACTTTCCCTAGGTTTGGGAAGATATTTTAAATGGTTCTTGATTATTATTAGCAATTCCTTTCACAAGCTAAATATGAAAGAAAAGACAAAAAAATCTGAAGGAGGAGGAATGGCATGAGAAAAGGGAGCAAGAGGAAGAAGCATCCTTGTATGCTCTGGAGACAAGGCATGGAAAAAAACATTATTCCTGGTGCCTACATGCCCTGGAGAAGGCATGTGGTAGCTCACAGCAGCCACACAGGTCACCTAGCTGTGCTTGGGGGCCTTTTAGTGACAAAAAAACACCTGAAAGGGCAATGATGTTCACCCTGGGAATGTCTCCAAATCCTGCATAGCCTGGCATCAGGGACACAGCATGGCTTGAACAGCTGGGGGAACAGAAATAGCCCAGATTCTCTCCTGAACTGTTTATTTCAAGACTGAGGTGCTTCGGACAAATCACCATCGATGCTCCTCTTCCTGCCTCCCACAGCTTTCCAAGGCTGCCCAGGGAGAGCCATGTCTGTCACTGGTTTCATGCTGTTACTGGCTGATGGGAAACAGCTCGGGCACCCCGGCTTGGTTCAGGACCAGCACACTTGGTGCAGCACTGATCCCAGCCCTGAGGGTCCAGCTCCGACCAGCGCAGCCTCCCGGAGCCTTCCCAGGAACCACACAGCACTCCTGCCCTTCCCCAGCTCCTCCATCACGTCCTGTGTATGTTTGCATCCCATGTATCATGCACAAATGTAGGTCATTGCAAAGACCATGCCTCAGCAAACTGAGAAATCTCAGTTTGGCCTTATGTGCAAGAGGATTTTCTCACCTCCCATCGCTCCGGGCTGCTGCTGCACTGAGCTCTTCCTTCTCAGCCAGTCCCTGCTCCCCAGCAAGTGTCAGGAAATCTCCTGGCAGCAGCGATGGCAAACACCCTGTGACAGGGTGAACACTGCGGGCTGCCTCGGGCAGGAAAAGGGGGTGAGGTGTGACAAACTCCAGCATCTCACCTGAATATCTTTCGTGCAACCACCCATCCACCACCCCCACTGAGACCTCTCCTAGGTGTGCCTCCCCTCTGTGCACTGGAGTGAAAGGGACATCAGTTTGTTTTGTACATACGAGGCACCGAATTCTTACAAGCAGTGGGGGAAGCCCCACATTTGTGTTGGTGGCAGCAGGAGCAGGGTCCATCCTTCTGGCTTTTTACTGCTGGGTGGGCAAAGTCAAAAAACCAAAACAACATGTCCACGTACAGAGAACAAAATAAGAGCTTGTTGGCTGGGAGCTGGCAGCACAGGAAATCCTCCTTTGTGTTGTCTCAGCAGAGCCACAGCTGAACCAGCTGCATTTTTGGCAGGAACCCTTCCTCCTTTCCTCACTCGTGGTCAGTATGTGCTGCACCGAAGCCTAATGCAGGCTGAATGACACCAAGCTGTGACATCCTCGGGGTGCTTGGAGGTGCCACACCACATTTCCAAACACCCCAGTGACGAGAGCCAGCCAGTGGAGTGTGATGGGGAGAGAGCTGGAGCCATCGAGCCAGATGATTTAATGTATTGGCCACGTTAAACACGCGTCACCAGGGGCTGAGCTGACCTCCACAACAGCAGGAACAGATTCTTCCCCCAGTGCTTCAAGCCAGGCTGTGCTCCCTGCTCCTTCTACCTCCATCCCAACAGGGCTTCCAACCTAGCAGAATTAGTTCGGCTAAATAAAGGTAGCTCCTAACAAGGGCTCTTGGTCTCTGACCTAGCAGCTCATGTTTTTTTGGGAGGGTCACAGACGTGATGTACACAAGGTCAGTGCAGCACCGAAACCACAGACTAACCCCACACCTGCTGCACACTCGATATTCGTGATAAACAAATCATAAAGGTTTCCTCTGTTTGCACACATTTTTATCAGCCCTTAATAGGCTTCAGTGAAGTATTTTCAGGTTCTGCACAAAACCAAAATGCCAAAGGAAGCCTAAAATTCTGTGTTCCTTCATGTCCTTCCTCAGATTTCACCTTTTTAGACAGCACATCAAAATAGGAACATAACGGAGCTGCTATTACTGCTAATGCTTTTCACATTATTCGAGGTGCAGGGAACAATTACATGGCATTAATGACATGTTGCTACACTCAGATCTGCTGCCAAACTGCAGCTCCATTCACCTTCTCCCCTCCACTTCTGTTCCTCCCCACCTGCTCCCCGTCAGAAGGCGAGGCACAGCCAGTTTGCTCTGCTCCCTCTGAAAATCCTATCAAAGAAAACTCCAAACGCACCGAGTTCCTTTCAGAAAAATAAAATAAAATGAGCAGAGGAAATGTCACCTTTCAGAGGCTTTTGCCCCAGAGCAGCTTCTGCACCTTGGTGCCTCCGGTGCCTCCGGCGCAGGGCAAATTGCACGGCAGCTCCCCGTGACGGGAGCAGACCCACCTTGTGCCCGGCTGCCTGTTCTGCTGATGAAGAGCCTGGCAGGTCTCCTCAGTTCCCCTTCCAAGATTTTATGAGCCAGACTCATTAATCACCTCTCCCTTACCAAGAGAGACCTCACTGCACACTCCCTGCTTGCCAGCTTTGGAGCGAAAAGAGATGTGGTTCCCAGGCTTTTGACCTGAGCTTGTGGGAGCTTCAGGTTCTGCAGCCCTCTGTGCAGGGTGGTGATGCCCTGGCTGACTTGTGAAGCCCTGGTGAAGGGATGGAGCTCTGAGAGCTTTCTTGTGGCTCAGGCTGCCCAGGTTGGCACAAGCTGCAAGCCCAGCCTGGTGGAAAGCCAGCCAGCCGTGCAGCAATTCCAAGCCCAGCCACACAGTTAAACGGCTGAATAACCCTGCCCTGGCATGAGGGAAGGAACTGTCGTTCATTTTATGGCTGGAAGGAGCATCTTCCAGGGGTAAGAAATGCACACAGCACCACTGAAGCTGTTGGAAGGTTTTGTATTGTGAAGTTCTGGACACGCAGGTTCCAAAAATGACATGTTTCCCCAGAAGCACAGCCGTGGTGCTGTAGGGCAAGCACTGGGGCAACCTCAGCATCCTTGCACTTAAAGGGGTGTGATTTGGTGAACCTGAATAACTAAGAACCTTTCAGCCCGATGCTGTGTCTGCCAGCTCTGTTTTGGATCAGCAGCCTTGTGCCTTCTTCATTGGGCTTCCTCCTCCACCTGGGTCTCGTGGATAATGACTGAGGTGGAAGGAGCAGCTTTAGAAAGGATAGGACTTGGCAGGTGTTTGGTCACTTGATGGGATGGGAGGGAGGAAGGGCCAGGACCAGAAAATGATAAAGGGCACAGGTGGAGCAATCATTGCAAGTGGTACAAGGTGGCTGGGAGGTGTTTTGTTAGCTACCAGCTTGTGGAGACCAGCAGAGCTCCACACCTCCCCAGAGAGATCTCCAGGTGCTTCCTAGATACAGGTAAGGTAGAAAAAGTAGCTCAGAGGGTTTGTTGTGAGCACACAGAAGGTGTTTTGGTTTTAAGTGAAATGATGGTGGTGTCAGACACCACATTTGTATATGTGCTTGTTTGTTCCTGGCACCCCTCTCCGAGTGGTTTGGTAATGCTCAGGGTGGAGAGGGGATGCCTGAGACATCCAGATTTGAGACTGGAAATGGGTGAGGGATCAGTGACAGCAGTAGTGAGGTGATTGGTCACCTGTATCTGATCTTCAGGCTTGAACCCACCAAGGTGCACATCAGGACTCCTCAAAATCCTGAAGCTTAAAATACCTGGAGGCAGAGTGGCCGAGGGCAGTAATGGCAACTTGGGGAGTGAGCTCTGGGTGTATTGAGGCAGTGGTTTTACGTGACTGAAGGGCTGTGCTGTGTTCTGGTGGGTTCAGAGCAAGCAGAGCAGGAATTGACACATCTTGAGGGCTGTGTTCTGCATTTGACATCTCCGTGCGTGCACCTCGTGTGCGTGTATTCATCCTCGCAGAGGCTCCTGCCCGTTTGCTCTCACACTAATGAGATACTCTCACTCATTTCTTTGTTATGCCAGCTCTAATTTCCAGCTCTTTGACACGAGCAACCATTTTTCTCTAAAAGGCTGAGATCACATGGCAGGATTATAAATTTGCTCCTGAAATGCACCATTAATAAATAATAAAGTGTTTATAAATATGCAAAATAGATTATTAGTCAATTCTACAAAATCTTGGCTACAGGAGCATAAAAGTGTGCCCTGCAGCTTGTATGTCTATTATAAAAAAGAGGAAGGAACTAAAAAGAAATTCAGATTCCCTTTTTAACTTCCAAGCAGTAAATGCTGAATAACTTACTTCTGATTGTGATTATGTTAAAAGCAAATCATTTGTTTCCTTGAACAGCAATGAACAATGCACTGCAAATATGTGATTTTAAAAATATTATGTACATGCAGAGGGACAGAATATGTTCTTCATTTGAACAGCTCATTAAACAGAAGCTCTTCAGCAAGAGCCTTGCCCTGTCTGAGCACCCTGAGCAGGACCATTCTTTTATTTAAGCTTAGCAAGCTTCAGGAGTGCTAAGAGCACCTAAATATTCCTCCCTCTTAACTACAGGAGCTCAGATTGCAAACTTGAATCGCAGAATCACAGAGTGGTTTGGGTTGAAAGGGACCTTAAGGATCATCCAGTTCCAGGGGCGTGTGTGTTTGCTCACTGGGTCAGACACGGGAAGCGGCAGCTCCTGAGGATCTCGGCATTGTTCTGGATAACACCTGCCTTTCTAGCAAGACCCATCCTCATCAGTAGGTTGTTGCAGCAATGTTTTGCCTCGTTAGCCCAAAATAAACAGATTTATTTCTCCTTTGCCACAGCTTTATCCACAAGGACGTTGTTAATCTGTACTGCAGGTAACACACAGCAGGGATGGGAGTCAGGAAATTGGGAATTTGGTGGCAGAAATACCACGGGAAGCTGGAGGGCACAAGGGGCAGGAGGGGAAGAAGGGCAGGGAGCACTGCCTTCACTGCTGAGCTCTGAAAGCATTGCTGCACATCAGCAAGAGGAACTGGTCTGAGCCCAAAACAAGTCATCATACACAGTAAAGGAAACAGGAGAAATTGCCTGAACAGACTGGGTTTTTTTCTGTTTACCTGAGAATCATCTCAGTGCCACTGGGATCTGTGCTGTAGGAGTCCTTATGCAAGAGATGGAGAGAACCAGGTAATTTCAGACCCTGTCCAAAAGGTGCTACTGAGACAACTCTGCTGACAGCCAGGCAAAAATGAAGTGGGGAAATGTCAAATGTTCTTGACCTGAGCTTAAACCTTTATGAACTGAGGGCAGAGGGAGAGAAATGTGTCTGTAAAGAAGAGCTTCACTTCAGATAAATATGTTTGTATTGAGGCACAGACAGTCTGGAAATCCGTGGAGGGGAAACAGCTGGGGAAGGCAAAGGATTTGGAAGTGATGCTTCAAGGAACTGATGACAAAGAGTTTATTTTTGCTCAGCAGCAGCACAGTGGTTATTCTGGGCTGGCAACAGAGCTGATGAGGACCAGCCACATCAACACAGGCCCCTTTAACAGACTTGTTCCCTGGCAAGAAATGCACATCTGAAACTCACAGCTGAGGATTTGCTCTGAGCAGGGCCAGTGAGTCTGGAGGGGAGGTTGGCTTCTGTGATCCTATAGCCTGGAGAGAGTCTCTTTCCAACCTGGATGTAAGAGGCAGTTGTGCCACAGTTATTTCACTGGCATTTAGACTTGGCAGAGGAGTCCCCAAGGATGTTCTGTGCTGCTCAGCACAGGTCAGAGAAGATGTTTAAGCTGGCTTATCTGGCTTTTGGAATTGGTAAAGGTCCTGGGCAGGTCTCTGGTGCTAGACTGTTGATAGGCCAGAATAACAACATGTACACTGAATTAATTATCTAGGAAGAGCCACTGCAAGAAGCCCAGAGGGGTCAGGACGAGCTTTAAGCAGATGATGTGTTACCCTTCACAGAAAAGCCTTAAAATAAATCACCCTGGCTGAGGTGGTGCAGTAGGTCATCTAATCCTTATCCCTCCTCATCCTTCAAACCAACAGTCCCCATCTGCACACAACAAAGCTGAAACCCTGGCCAGGGAATCTGAGTCCTTGTTTCCCACTCAGATCAGTGGGTTCCCCCCATCACAGGCCAGGATGGATTGGGCAGTGACAGGCAACAACCAGGAGTGTGCTCTCAAGCCAGGGCTGGCAGCCTTCGAAGGCTGGCAATTGGGATTGTAACATCTTCCAAGATAGAGATTAAACATGCTGGTTGAAGCTTTGAAGCAGCTGCTCAAGCTCCTCAGGACCTGCCTTCTCCTTCCTTGTCCATATGCAGCCTAAGTGGGTTCTCCCCATGGAGCTGGGGGGAGCTGGGCTCCCCTGTGCTGCTGGTCCCTCAAGGTGGAGGCAGGTGAGGGAACAGGATGGCTGGAGACACCAGGATGAGAGGAGAGAAAAGCCTAGAAACCAGCTTTATGCCTCCTAAGCCATCAAAAACTGCATCTGCATTTTTAACACCCTTTGCTTCTTAGCTTTAAAAGCAATGGCCACGCCTTCCATGCTGCTTTCTTGAGCTGAGGAGTTGTTTTCCATGAATTAGAAGTACTGTTTTGAAATATATTTGGCCCATCTAACAGGCTGTGAGCAAATGGCCACGGGAGAAGCGAGCCAGCCTGGAGTGGGTGTCTCTTTGAAACCAGAGCTAGAAGAGTTTCTGGCCTCTTCAAAATTGGTAATTGCCAGCTGATAGGGAGATTAACTATCCTCAGTGTTTCTGTGCAGCCTAGTTACAGACTACTCGGTCTTAAGCAATTAGAGCTGTTCCTGTTTCATACTCTTAATAGAGCTCGTTGTCAGGCACGATTCCAATCATCTGTGTTCAGCTCCCGTCTCTGAGAGCATTTGCCACACATCGCCGACAATTTTGCAGTTATCAGTATCAAGGCATCCAGAGATCACTGACACTGAGACACAAGGAAGACATCCCCCCGCCTTTTCCAGGGTTATAAATGTGAATTAGCTCTGTTCACTTAACCTCACTCTTGCACAGACTCGCTAATAAGAGCAGCAGCTTGTACGAGGGTGGTAACAGCCACCCACGGGAGAGGGGAAGCTGTGTTGTGCTCTGGCCCACGCAGAACTCTTCTAGATACTGCAGAAATAAATACCCTTTAATGGGATCCATTTAGAAAAAAATATATATGAAGACTTGCCTGAGAAAATCTTTGTTGCAGCTTTGGGCTTCCCCATGTCAAAATTCAGAAAGGGTTAAGCTGAGCCTTGCCTTTTCCTCACACAGCCTCAGCTGCAATCACCTTCATCAAACTCAGCTCTTCAGCTCTTACTTAGGTAATAATTTCCACCAGATTTTTGGTCATTTGCTCATCTTTCACTTGAGACCTCATCAGAAAGGTAAGTACCCCAGCGACTGCAGCCTCTGCCTTTTGTTCTGGGACATCCTCACTCCTGCAGCCTGAGCTAAGAGCAGCCTGTCCTGCTTAGCCAGGCTGGGGCTCACCTTGAGGGGTCTTACAGCTTCCTACACAAACCAGCTTTGCTGCTCAACAGCTGGCTCAAGGCTGACAGCATTTTCTTGGGTACTTTGAATTAGATTGAGGTTTACTCTGCTGGCAGGACATAATTTAAAAGGCAGAGGCAGGACAGCAGCTGCTTCTTGTCTGCAGCACTGAATTACTTTTAGGCTGTTCCTGAAGAGATGAAGACATCAAGGCAGAGATATCGTGTGGTACATGGCAGAGGAGAGAGGCAGAGCTAATCCCTGCACAGGGTGCTGGACCAGTCTGTCCTGTAGCTGCTCCAGAGCCCAGGAGTGTCTGCTCTCCATAACCAGGAGGGAAAACAGTCCTCTGAGAACTGCTGAAATGGAGCACACAGGTGCTCTCACATCCACCTCACTCCAAAAAGCAACACCCCTTTCCCATTCCTGCCTTAAACATAACACACAGCACAGGGATTTCAAGAACACGTTTAATGATGGCAGTTTCTACTGAAACACATGAAGTCCATTCAAACGCAACCACTTTTTCCTTAAAAAGAAGCTTTGGTCACAATGACAAATTCTTTTATTAAAAAACTTCAAAGCAATTGCACAAAACTGAACACATGGTCCTGATACCTCCTGACACACAAACTGCAGCAGCAGAAACTCATCTAACAAGGAAAAACCTTTAACAAAAACCACAGCCCACCACCCTGCAGCGATTATACCATGTACATGGAATTAGAGGGAACAGTTATAAACAAAGTGTTTAATTAGTGTCTATGTGTTCAAGCTTCATTAGTGCCTGTAGACTCCTACAAGTAAGTTTGGCCTTAAGATAAACACTAGGGGATCACAAAGTCAGTGTGCTAAACAAGTGTTCGCAGTCATGTCTGCAACTTCCAGGGAACAAAAGGGGGGGGGAAATGCAAATACAAAGCTATCTGTGTACTTAGTTCTGCAGGTAAGCATGGCACACTGACTTCTGGCTTCTCAAGTGTAATCTCTGGCGACAGGGCTGTGGCTGGAGTAAAGCAGCCCCAGTTCTGTGCAGGGTTTTCCCTCCCCACGCACAAAGGGAAAAGTCTCTGACTCACATACTCTGTTTGCCTCAGCCAGGAGTCGGTGGATTCTGTAAGCAGTAAGTGAGCTACAGGCAGACAGCTGTAATAGCATTTCTGTTTTCATTTTCCGTAACAAAAAAATATGCCTTTAAAAATGCTCTTGAACAAAGCAAGTTTGACTGCGCAACACAAAATAGCAGCAGATACTAAGACACGTTACAGTCACAATCAGATTAAATCTGCAGTGTAAGATACACAGAACATTAAGGTAAAAAACTCATGTAGTGGTTAATGGCTATTTCTTCTCTGATGAACTCCTAGAACTACCTGAACCAAACAGTTCAAATTATTAAAACTATGTTTTAAACTGACTTCTACTATTAAAAAAATATTCATATATATATACTATTAGATGAGTCACGTCAAGTGCTCTTAAAATCTTAACTAAATATAGCTATAGAATATTTAACCAGACACTTTAAATCACATACAGCAAGTTTTGTAGAGGTAAACATTGCCTCACTTTGCAACAGCAACTGAGTATCAGACAGAGCATTCGGATTATTTTCATGACCGTGAGCAATTGGTCAGGTTGACCTTTTATTTCCACCAAGCAGCTGCTGCTTCCCTATAAGCACTTTTTAGCTTATGGCACACAGTTTGGGACTTCCCCGAGGAGCCAGGAACTCCCAGCTGCTGCTGAGCACCTCCATCTTCAACATCTTAAATACCTGGTCCCTGTCCACCATTGAGATTTGGCCATGTTGTGAAAATAGTGAGATTTTTTTTTTTTTAGCTACAAGCAAGGGGAGCAGAAGGCCTTTGCCAGCCTAACTCAGCAAGTGACCTGAAGTTGCTGGAAAACCTGATTTCAAGAACCAACTTGCCCTCAGAAGGGAGAAGTGCCCTTCATGCATCTTTTCTTCTCATCTCTCTCCCACATAACTTGGTCTTGCCTTTCTTTTGTGCAAAGAGATGGTTTCATTCCCTGTCCCACACTCTGAGAGTGCCTGATGCTCAGTTTAATGAGCGTGGCAGGACAGTGGACACAAATATGTTCCCATGGTGCCTGCAAAGACAGGGCAGCCACCTCATCCTGTCCCCTCCTTCCACAAACACCAACAGAAGCTTTTAACCTCCCTCTCTCTCAGCATTGCCACTTCTCTGACTTCAAAAGGGCTTGGTCTGCCCAAGAAGTTCAATTCCCAGCCTTCAAAGTCTTGCAGCCCTGAAAAAACTCAGTATTTCCTTCTGAAGCATCCAGCCTAGAGCCTGAAACCTGTTTTACTGAGGCAGGGAAAGAGCTCAGACCTTACCTCAACCTGCAGCATCGTTCCACTCTCTGCTCCCTGTGGTTCCTGCCAGCCAGAACAACCTGCCCAGCCCATCCTCACCTCGCAGCTGACATGTCAAATATTGCTTGGTAACAGTGCCACAGAATGACTCAAACTATTCCATGAATGAAAATAACAGAGCATTTTATATTGCCTCGATGACTAATATTAACACAACAGTCTGCTTTGGGATTTTTCCATCCAGGCTGAGTTGGCTGTCTGCAAAGCCTTTGCTGAGTCACGGCTAGGGAAAGCAAGCTGTGGTATGGCAGCTGCTGGGATGAATGCATGAGGCTGCTGGAAAGGAAAAAAATTCCCCTTCACCTCCTTTTACTGACTGAAGGGCCCAGGGGAACCACACAGAACTGGCGCAGGTCGTGGCATCGTGACAACGCCGTTTGGCGCTCTCAACAAACCTCAAATCTCAATAGGGCTTTAAAAAAAAAGATAAAAATCCCAAAAGTGGCAGCCTGCTGCAAGGCTGGTGCTTTGCCAGAAACTGCAGTCTTCTTGAGGGATTGCAATTGCAAGGCTGGGAGAGGGTCAAGCAAACAGTGGGACAATCCTAAAACAATTGGAAAAGATGTGTTCCCCAAGAAAAGCAAGGTCCCAGCCAGCTCAAAAACCCAAAATAGAGGGTGTTAAGGAGTGCAGTAAACAGTAAAGTCTGAACTTCATCTGTGGTTACTCTAAAGGAAAACCACAAAGCAGAGAAACTAACCCAGTTAGGTTTGCCCTTTCTACTGCTGGCCTGGAACGCCTGGCTGCCTGTGGGCTCCCAAACCCGACCTTTCCAGATGCAGCAATCTAATTCCTGCAGTGTCATCCCACAGCTCTGACCTCTGCAGCACAAAGCACAGCAGGGAGCAACAGGTAAAAATGCATCCTTGAGTTAAACGAGCTTTGTCAAGCAGGTAGTAAGGGAAAATTTCCAGTTTGACAGAGAATAAGATCACTTACATGAAGCTTCCATGAAAAATAAGATGTGTTCTCTCTGCAATCCAATCACTCCACATGAGGACTTACTTTGCTTAGAAAAAGGTAATATAGATGAATTGTAGACAAGTTACAGTCAGCACAGGACAGTACAAAACACTGGTTTTACTCCCAGTGGAAGGGCAGAAAATTACAAAAATATATCTTCTTTAATCCAAGATTGTTGTAGTTTAGAGCATGCCTGATTCTTCCTATTTCCCTGTGGTCTCGCTTACTGAAGTTGGTCTGATCAGAGCTCCTTGGGACAATGAGAGTGTCATCATGAAAACTTAGTGCAATTGTTGTTTAAAAAAAAAAAATCAGTAGCAAGTCAAGAAAATTTCCTACATGAGTCAACCTCCCAACCCCTTCCCACCCAAAACCCTACCCCAAACATAGTGTGACATTTCAGCATGGCTTACATTTTTACTGTCCTAAGTCACCTCTGTATGGCCCAAAAATATTTCTTGATTTTTTTTTTAAACACATGATCTGTTTAACAATGACCAAAGTTTAACAGTGACTGAAGTGTTGAATTAGGATTTCGGAAAACAAGTCCTTGGGGCAGCTCAGTTTAATCTTCCTTGTCTTCCTCCCTCTGCAAAACTTATTTAGACCGTAAGGAGCTGCACCTTGTCATGCTTTGGTGACACTGCAGCCCTGCTAAAGCAAGAGAGCCGAGTTTGCAAAGAGGAACTCTGGTCATTCCAACGCAGGAGTCGGGACACCAGGGAACCAAATGGTGCTGTTTTAGTCAGAAGATCCACAGCCTGCTGTACAAACAGCACCTCGAAGTGAGGCTGGGTTTGGTCGTAATGCTGCAGAGATGAAAGCCTCCCTTTCACAGTTATGGGTTCAGCAGGTCCCTCGACAGCAGAATGACATCTTGCAGGGCACCGACGCTCCACGGAGCTGCTTTACCTGGAATGCAGAAGAATTAGTACAGCTGGAGATTTGCAGTTAAAGAGCTCACAGGCAGAGATGAGAACCCACATGCGAAGTGTAAAAAAACCAAAATCCCAATGGCCACACAGGAAAAGGCAGCATCATTCACTGGGACTGCCACTGCTCCCCTCCAGCAGTTCATGTATCTGGTGGCACTGATGGGATGTTAGTGCCATGCCAGGAGAAGAGATACCAAGGGAAGACAAAAGCAGAGTTAGATGAGACAAAGGCCAGATGCTGGAAAATCCTGTGGCCAGTCACTGTGCAGAGCAGAGAAGGGAATGGGCACAGGGAGGCACATGAAACCCCATTCTGCACCTCACAGCTTTTTCACACCAGTGCACCCCTTACCCATCAACACACACGGAGCATCCTCCTTGCTGTGGATGCTCCTCCTGATACCCTACTGCCTTAACTGCTTCAGGGTTCAAAAAAAATCTTAATAGGAACTTGTTACACTCCAGGAAGGAGGCGAGAGCCCTCCCGCAGGACTGCAGAGCAGCAGAACAGGGTGTGCTCCGCAGCAACTGTTACAGCAGCATCAGGGAAGAACTGGCCTTCAAAACCCAGCAAAAATTGCTTTTTGACTATCTCTTTTTCTCCCCTGCTGTGGACCTCTGGGAAACCCTTAACAGCAGCACCAAAGCTTTGGCACTTTGTTGTATTTATAGTGAGCTGCTGCCCGTGTTGGTGATTTGCACCCCCTTCAGATGAGGATAAATGATACCCCTCCATTTACACACAACTTGTCACTGCTGCCTGCTGGGGGAAAAAAAATAAGCTGCTATAAACCCCAGTACAATTCACCTGGCAACATCCAGAATTGCCTGCAGCTTTCACTGGAAAAAAAATCCATTAGACCTGCTCCCTTGAGAGTGAACACCTCGCAGTAACAAACGGAACAATTCCATGCTCCATTCAGAGCTGCACATGCAGTCAGGATCTGGAACGGATGTAGTCCTAGAGAAGGCACCAACAGTGTAACCCGTATTTTACACAGACTCCCAAGGCTCAAGTACATCAAAGGCTGAGCTCTGCAACTGTGCTGAAGATGTTTCTATACAGTTCAATGCTATCAGTGACTGAAAAAGGGATGAATCCAGAATCCAGCCCTTACGTGTGGTGCATCTTTCCTCTAAAACATCCTGCAAGCTCTCAAAAGCCCTTTAGACCCACAGTGGCTGAATAAATATTCCTGTCCTCTTCCCTCAGCCTGCCACTGCTCCTTACACATAAATCTTTCTCCTTTCAAGAGCACTTTGGAAGATGCATTCCTAAACCATTTCTGCGTTCTGCTGTTGCTGCTGCAGTTAGAGGGGAAAAATGACAATCCACAGGGAAAACAAACTGAGGAATTTTACTCCGCCGACAGGAAGGACAGAGGCTTCAATCTGCCCCAAGAAAAACTTTCTATCAGTATTTATTTAGGAGCCTGACATCACGACTAGCATTTGAATTCCAAGTTCTTTCCCCAGCTCTGGGCTGTCACATGGCACATATCGCCCTGGACAGTTGTGAAATTCCCCCAGCTGGGCTCAGCAAGCGAAGCAAGAGCAGAACTCGCTGCCTCCAACAGCTGCAAGTCAGCAGGGAGAGGAGTCACTGCTGATATCCCAGATTACTGAAGTGCTTTCAAAGCCTTTCATGTGCAAGGCGCCACAGAATTTATTCAGAACTTGTTTTCAGTTTCCTATTGAAGCTGACAAGAAATCCCCCAATGAGCTACGCTAGAGTTAATAAGCTTAACAAGCTAACAATTTTATTTACCTTTTCAGAAACTGTTTCTTTTTGCAGCTGTTTTAATCTCTTTTCTCTTTTCTCTTATTATACAAAATAAGCAGAGTGCTCTGTGGTGGGGGATGGACACCAGTTTGTTGGGGAGTCTGCCTGTAACCTACTTTACTTCACTGCTCTCTGCTCGAGTATCACTCAGTGCCAAATGCTTGATGAATCAATGGCTTAGCTCCATCACAGAGATCACAGAACCCGTGCAAATTCCCCTTGCCTTCTTGAAAGAAAGTGCTAAAGGAGCAAAGAGGAGAGGGAAATCTTCAAATCAAGATCTATTTGTGGGATGAGAAAGAGCACATTTGGGGGATGGGATTTAGCTTTCCACTAACTCATTTTTGAAGATGTGCAGCAAATCCCAACATAAAACTTGAAAAAACATCTGACATCTGGGAAATGATGACCAATACAGTTCATATGGTCCAGGAATCAACTGGACAAGGATGCTTTTTGGCCTTCAGCACAGACTGAGTCGGTGATCAAGAAACAAAGACTCTTTCCATTGCTCAGTTTGCTTTCTTTGTGTAGCTCTGTAATAATTTCAGAACTTTTTATCCAAATGCCTCCCTCAATACCAGAGCAAATACATACAGAAACATACACATTAAAACAGTGGTTTCCATGAAGCTTTTTAAGGAGGTGTCATTGTCCAAGTGATCTGGCACCTTTACTCTGTGACACTCTTTGATTTATACTTTCCCCCTCTTGCACACAGAAATTGTGCCTGCAGGATTAGAGAGGCCATTGACAGAGCTGCTTCCCTGTTACTGGAATGAGGTTGCAAAGAGGGGATCTGATCCAGCACACATTCGACTGAGGCAGCAGTGGGTGGCTTTTGCATGCACAGAAAGGGCTGTGCTTGGGTAAGATTTTGAAGTGGTCTCATTAGTGTGCCTTACTGGAGGAAGGTGGTTATTTCTTGTTGCTCCACTGCCCAAGGGAAGCCGGGGGGGGGATCTACTGGGAGCCTAAAACCTTAAAGCCTCCTGAAGAAAAAATGGAAAAGAATAGCAACGACCTTCATCCAACAGCCCAATTTACACTGTCTGCTGCTCTTTGATGCCTCATGTAAGACTGGAAACAAATCCACACAAGGACAAAGCATTAAAGGAAAGAAAATTAACTGCACGAGAACAATTGGAGAGGTAAATGTGGCTTCTCCCCTGTTGCTGCTCCACACCAACTGCCTTTTAATTAGAGAGCTGTTTGCATTACACAGGGAGAGACCACAGAATCTCAATTACTCCCCCAAACACAGATGCAAGTGCCAGCACAGATCCTTCAGCGATGGGAGGGCATCTCAAACAAACCAGCCCAGAGCCTCCCACACCATGAATGCCAGTTTGGGGGTAGGGGAGGACTGGGGCAGGTACCCCAAGAGAAGACCTGTTAGAAGTTTGTTCCCTGACTCACTGTGGGGCAAGTCTGAGCTGCCCTTTCTGCAGCTCCATCCCTCTCTTCCCATCTGAACACAAGCACTGATGAAGAACCTCCTGACTAGTTTAATGAGGTTGTCAATGGCCAAACTCAGCAACTCCAATTTGAAAAGAAGTCTCTTTACTGGAGACAGGATTTGTGAACTGTTTGGGATAAGCTGCACAAAGGAACCAGAGAGCCTGACACCTTTTACAGCAAATGTATCCTCAAAGAAGCTTTCCCAAAATCAGCACTGCTAAGGGGCTGTCTGTAAGATGATCTCCCCCTCTAAACTGAGTAGCTCTGTTTGAGCTAAACAAAAGTATGCCTGAAATAGCAAGGACTGCAGAAAATGTGGAATTTAACAGCTGTTGCACTGTGGCAGAAGGGAGGAATTCCCACAGCTGAAAAGAGGACGGGTTGGCCAAGAACAGGGACCCAGCATGAGCCAATACCCTCAGTGAAAGTGGCAGAGTGCCTGCTCCAGGGAAGCAATGTCAGATAACACCAACACAGCTCTCAAGAGACAAATGGTTTCCAGCAAGCTCTCTTTGTTCATCCAGTATTTTACTATTAGACATCTTGTCCTGAAGCACTGCCATGATTGAGATTCTTCTGTTCTCGCTCTTTGGGAAAAAAACCCTCTGATCCCACTTCCAAAAGTTCACAGAGAAAGTATGGAGTTAAAAGGAAAAGGGTGGGAAATCTGGGCTATTTAAACAGGTCATGGTGACTCAGATCTCTGCACTCTGGGTTTAACAAAGCTCGATCCCAAAGTACAAACTGCACAAGCTGAAATTGTTAGAGCAAACGCAGAGCAGCTACAGGGAACAGCAAAAGTCAGGTAAGGACTGATAGGAGTCTTCTAAATCAAGAACTAATTGTTTACACATAAAGGCTTGAGTCACACCCTTCATTGTTTCATGGCTCCCAACTATTTCTTGATTTTTATAGAGCACCAAGGCAGTGATTTTGGAAACAACCACTGGAGCATATGGTGGTGTGCAGTTCAGATGTTGGCACACATGTGCTCAGAGCAGATGTGGTGTTCCCCCTTTTCCGAAGTTAGGAGATGGGCAATGTGAGTAAAGTCTGTAAAATCTCCAGTTAGAAGTTGTCAGGATCTGCACGTTTATAATTAGGAGAGCTTATTTCAGCCAAAGTAGGACAGATTTTAGAGTAGGCCTTATTTGGATGAGAACACAACTCCAATAGTGTGGATGGCTTGATGCAAATAAAAATAAGAGATGCAGATACCCTGATGCCATAAATCAACAAGCAGCATCTCTATGTGCTGAGTTGTTGCCATAAATCTTCAGGCCCAGAATAGGCACCAGAAGTTTTGGGTTGTCACACCACTTCCATCTCAAAAAGACAAACATATTTAAGGAAAGTTTGTTGCCAAGGGATAACTGCTAACAGCATCAGTGAGAGCCCACAGTCCTATCTGTGTCATAGACTAACACGGGAGCACTCTGGTAGAAACCTCCTGGAGATGCATTCTCATCTCCCTCCCAGGCTCACAGCAACAGCAGTGCCTGGGAAAGCAGCCCTGGATCCACGACCCTTGATCCACAGCCCTCCATCCACTGCGAGCACACAGAATGACTGCCAGCAGCTGCCCAAGAGGGGAAGTTCAGTCTGTCAAACCCTGTCAGCTGCCTGGGACACGTGTATCCCGTTGTGCTGCTCTGCAGGGGAAAGACGAGGGCAGACAGCCTGGGGACAGTGACATGGTTATTGCAGGAGCAGGGGAGGACAGAGCTGTGTGTGCTGGGAACAAGGAGTGTAAAGGAAAGGGATAATGCTTGGGCAAAAAGGGAGACTGTGACTGCCTCATCCCTGCCAAGTTAGCCCAGCAGAGAAATAAAGGAGCTGTCTTCACTAACAAGAGCTCAGTGAGCAAGTCTAACTGGATGGATGGCAGCAGTACCTGTATTTCACATCAAACACTGTTGAATCTTCATCCTCGTCGTCTTCTTCGTTCAGAGGAGCCATTTCTACCCGCTCGGCTGGGGTGGTGATTATGTCGTACTTCCTGGTCTTCTTAATCCTCTTGCCAGACCTGAAACACAGAGGTGAGAAAGATTGTCTTTATACAGTATTCCTTGGAGAGGCTGAAGCTGCTCCCACCAGCTCTGACTCTGATTCAGACCCCCCAAGAGGAACACTGCAGAACCAGCCTCTGTCCCCTCCTGCTGCCTTTCCAAGGCCACTGTTGGTGCCTGTCTGTGGAGCAGCTTCTCGTCAGCTGCAATCCAAATCAATGTCAGTCCTTCCACTGCTGACAAACCAGAGATGCTCTGGCACCCAGGGCAGGCACACAAACGCCGCAGCCACCACGTCATCCTGCTGCCACACTCAATAAGTGAGACATGGGCTTAATCAGCTGAAGCAGCCACTGGTTTAGTGAACATGTTCAGATGAGAAAGCACAGGTTAAGCCCTGCTGAGCCATGGGAATGTTCTAGGCAGGATTAGGAGCAAGGAGGTGATGATGTCTGGGTACAAATAGCCTGCTCTCTTTCCTTGCAATCAGGCCAAGCTCAGGACTCCCACAGCAACAACCTTGAGTCTCATCTGAGCAGTTTCAGGCTCCATGCTGTGTAGGCGCTATGAAAAATAATCAACCACTGTTCAAAGCTAACTGTACCTACCACCTCTCCTCCCATAGATGCCAGCCTTACCTTCCTTTGGAAACAGAGATGCTCACACACCTGCACATCCCACGGTTTTGAGAGATCTATTTTCTAACACTTACTTTCAATTAACAAACACTTGGTGTATGGCTTTTCAACTTATTCTTTGCCTCTAGCTTGAATTGCATGGGTCCTTTTTTTTTTTCATTTCACCTACTGCTTTCATGCACACTAGGAAGGTCACACTGCTCATGCATCATGCATTTTTGTGATTATACATTCAAGAAGGTGCTGATGTGTATCTGGCCAGCCTTCAGGGACAAAAGTGGGTGGTTTTGGTTAACAAAATGCAGAATTTTCCCCTTTGCCTTTTATAAAACAAAACTGGCACCTGCCAAGAATGACAAGGGAGCTGGTGCAGACACAAGCAAGCAGCCCTAATTTTTGGTAATCACAGCTAGTGCTCTGAGCAGTCAGCCATCATGAGTGCACCTTCACCACCAAGAAGCCTTGCCCTGGCATGTCATGCGAGGTCTGCCAGATTCAACAGCACAGATTTTGCCTCAAGATGTCTTTTAAAAGAGTTACACAGCAACAGGAGCTGGGGTGTGAGCACTGCACAGACACTGGGACTCCAGCCCTGAGCATGCATCTCCACCACAGTGGTCCCTTCCAAGCTTAAAGTCAAGGAAATTTAGATCAGTGTGATGTGGAAATCTCAGTACCTCTGCCAAGCACTGGTTTTGGGCAGTAGTCCAAGGCTGAACAAACAGGTCCCAGCCCTCGACATGAAGCAGTTTGCATTTCCTCCCTCCTTCCTTCCTCCTGAAGGCTGAGGTTGCATCAGGAGTGAGGAGAAAGTCACCTCCTGGTCTAATATCTAGTGATCTGTGCTGCTGTGTCACGCAGAGCACAGGGTGGTTTGTTCTTTCACTGCTGTTGTTGAAACAAGCAATTTTATGTCCAGTGCAGTAGGACTCTTAACCCAAACACTTGAAAATCCTTTTGAAACCACTTCTCTGTTACTCTGCTTCCCTGCTAAAACCTAGCAGCAAAGTGGCGCAGGGAGGTCTCCTCTCGCAAGTAATGCATTGTTTTTACAAGAAATATTTACTCATGCTGGGAAGCCTAAACACAGACCAAGACTAACCTGTCAGAACTAACCAAGCACAGCTTTACCACTCTGCATTCACATACAGGCTACAGGGGGTTTCCATGGATTCCATTTAAGATCCTACCCAAGTATCAGGCCCACTTTACTGAGACCATCCTCGCTCAGTCCCTCCATTAGAAAACATAACTTATTCCACAGACTTAATCTTAAAACAGTTAATAATGGAGTGGTTGAAGAAATTACTGCAGAACAGATATTTTTAGAAATGGGAAACTAGAATCCTTTTGCCTCCAGCCATTAATTAGTCTATTTGGACTACACTTTAAAGAGGACCTGGAGCAGAACTCACAGTACAGTGACCTATTAATCCCCACAACCTCACTTAATGATGGTGCTCATCCAGGATAGGGAGGAAGCTCATTTTGCTGCTGGCTTTTGGCTAAGCTGTTACAACCAGTTGTCTGCCATTGATAAGGCAAAAAGGTCTTTCCTTGCCACCTCTTTCTCAATCCATTCCACCCCAGATTATCTAGCTAATTTGTCATTAATCTGCTTTCCAGCAGTCCGTTTTCTCATTTGCCCATTTGAACAACTCCCCCATGCTTCATAAATACCAGAAGAATTACCCGAGCTAACTTTGCAGGAAAGCCTTGGGAGTTACTCTACATGCACACAGAATAAGGCTGCCTGTCAGGAAACTGTTTCACATTAGAACTCCTGAACCTCAGTGGGATCCCTGTAACCATCAGCAACAACAGCACAAAAAGGAAAAGCACTTTATTCAGCAGGTGGGACCAGGCAACAGAGTCAGCGCAGCAGCACAGGACAGGAACTACAGAATACAAATGTTTCATGAACTTCGGAGACCTCCTGGATAGGATCAGGACACATGAGACCTCATGGGCAAACAGAGCATCTCCTTTCCAGACACATTCATTCTGTGCGGGGCTTTTAAAAGCAAACAAGCAGCATGCTGGAAGCTGTGGTCAGAGTGTGGCCCTTGCACAATGACAATGCACTCCCCAAGTGGTTTAGCCAGGGTAGAAGTGGTTTTGGGTAGTTTAGCACAGAAAACCATCTTCCACTTAAAAAAATCTTGTTGCTTCTGCTGATTCAGCCACCCCCTGTAATTAGGAGGGAATGCTACAGGTCTTGCCCAGAATTATGAGGAGAAAAGAAAACCCAGGTTAACTGGAGGCAGGGATATTAACCTTTTACTGCAGACCCAGTGCTGAGGCACCACACACCACACCAGGGTCTGCCTGGTCCACCCAAAATCAGACTTACATGCCTCTCCAGACTGCAGGGAAGGACAACACACAGAGAGCAGAACGCTGACTCTGTGTCTGTACTTTGACCGGGGGCTATTTTGATCAAGCACCAGTCATATGCAGCACTTCATCCTCCTTTCTGAGGCATCATGTGGTGGGGTAAGTGCTCGAACCAACTCACTGGCTCATTGTATTCTTTACGCCTCTAATCTATTTTAGTCCACAACCCTGACATTCAAAGATTACTCTTTTCCTGACCCAGAGAGAGAGGTCTCTGCATTTCTTACCTCCTGCTAAGAGATGTAAAAGGAGGGGACCATCCCCTGGGAAAAAAAAAAACAAACCCTCAAAAAAACCCCTTATCCCTTCTAAGTAGGGTGCTTACTGGAAGTCTGATTAAGCCAGTCCCTCCCAGAACTGCAGCAATGTTATATCCGGAATGGAATTAGGACCAGTTTATTTCCTGTTAATGGACTCCCTTAGCAGTTAAAAAAAAAGTTATGGAACTATAAACCTCAAGAAACTCCAGGCTTCCCACCAGCTGATGAATTAATCAGCAATATTTCATTACTGTTGATCTCTCTGGGTATCTCTGCTCTCTGGATGCTGCTGTACACAACAAAGCTGAAGCACTCAGCCAAGTCCTCATGTGCTTTCTGGAGATGGGGCATGTAGTGACAGGACAAGGAGGAATGGCTTCCAACTAAAAGACAGCAGGTTTACATTAGATATTAGGAAGAACTTCTTTACTGTGAGGCTGGTGGCGAGGCCCTGGCACAGGTTGCCAAGAAAATCTGTGGCTGCCCCATCCCTGGAAGTGTCCAAGGCCAGGCTGGATGGGGCTTGGAGCAACCTGGTCTAGTGGAAGGTGTCCCTGCCCACGCAGAGGGGTTGAAAAGAAGTCATCTTTGAGGTCCCTTCCAGCCCCAACTGTGATTCTACAATTCCATAATCAATGCTGCTGCCTGCCCATGGCTTTCAACACAGGTCATAAATATATGTTTTGGGGTTGAGTGTTTGGTTGATTTTAGTTTTTTTTCTTCTCCATTCAATGTAATTTAATCTGAGTTCTTCTTTCCTGTTGCTGGCAGAAGTCTTGTCTTTGCTGGAGCACTCTAACTGTACTCCAGTTATAATACAATTAAATTTAAATCAGTAAAACTCTCTGGGGTTAAGTCTTGGATGGCCCGAAGCAATTGTCCAGCTCATAGAACAAAGGGTCTTGTATCCTATGATCATATGCTTGAACCTCTCTCCTCAATCTGTGTCATTTATACCAGTTTTGCTATTACTGGAAAACTAAGCTTAAAGTGGTATTTGAGGAAGAAATCAAAATTGAACAAGTGGCAAAACAACAAAGCAATGAGATACAAAATAAGCAGGTAGCTTCTCTCTAAAAATCTAGATATACAGCAGCTTTTCCAGCCTGGATTCTGCTCATTCAAGGGCAGGCCAAGACATGAAGCACACACTTCTAAAGCAGACTTTTCTGCAACTAAAGCTTTGGGTTGCTCTCAGCTGGCCCACTGGAGCAAAAGTAACTTATCAGGTTTCCCTAGAAGGCACATGAGCTACCACCACAGTTGGCCACATCTGAAAAACTGTGTTTCCTGAGAGCTGATCCCAAGAACTGCATTGCAATGGAATGAACTGAGCTGCACCAGGAGAGAGAAACGGGGCAGAACACTGAGGTAAAAAGGCAAAATCCAAAACACAGATCAAAGAGTGAATTTAGCCACACACAGTCTGTTGCAAGACACTGGGTTTCTTGGTAATGCCAACTACCCAATTATTTGATTGAGAAAAACATGGAATTTGGTTTGTTGTGGAAATGGTTTTGGGTTGGGAGCACGCAGAGCCCACGGGTATAGGAAAGAAAGCAAACCCAGAACTGAGCTTGCAAAAAAGAATAAATAAATAAATACTATAGCAAATTAGACCTTGCCACATGCAGACAAATAGCAAAGCCTTGGCTGGCCTTCACAGACCCCAGCAGCCACAGAGAGAAAGGAAATTCAGACCACTTTGGGTGATACCACATTCTGAACCAGAGGACCATCAGATGAATTCAGAGCTTAACATTTCCAAAAGGAATTAAGAAGAATCTCTGAGTTGCCTTAAGAACTGAGCTGAAAACTGGAGAAATATATTCCTGCTCAAACAAAAAAGGAAAAAAATATAAACAGAAAAATATGTAAAAATGATATGTATATGAAAAATAAAATGTATAAAATATTAATCCAATGCCTGTGACGAGTATCTGGCCACTCATTGGTTTATTTCATCTCTACAACCCATATATGAAAGGATAATTTACTTCCAGCAACCCAGAACAATTTCACAGTGAAAGTTTAATCAAAGACTGGATTTCAGCAAAATCTCTTTAATAGGAATCCATGACTCTTCAGAAAAAAAATCGCAATGTTTTTTGACTAAGTGTGAACAAAGCTCTTATTCTGATGGAGAACAGCTTTAAATTTATTGAGGGTAAATCCCTTATCTCTTCTGCAACAGAATCTCCACTGATCTGTGTTGTCAGCTACAAGTGTGATGCTGTACAAACACACCTGTTGGTATTCTTGTCTCGTCTGCAACTGGGATAACTGTTTACAAACAAGTGCTCTGTCAGATAAAGACACATACTCAGAAGCCAACAGCTTCATTTTCCACTTCCCCAACAGGTTCTACCAAAGATATACAAGACATCTCAGAGGGTGTTTATTTCAACATATCTTTAATGCTGCATTAACTCTGATCAGTTGTATAATGATGACTTTGGCATGGGAGAATTAATCCATCTTTCCCAAGGTGACTTTAACCTGGATCTGGTTTTGCTGATAATGGTGTAGGGAAGGCCTTTAAAGGTTATCAGTTTGCCTTCTTTGGCTACAAATGTTCAGCCTTACGCCAGATCTCCTTGACACGAGATTTTGCTCTATATTCAGAAGAAACTGCGGCAAAGAAAACAAACTCTCCAAGATGACACAGAACTAGGAGTAGAAACTTAGCGCAGAATGAAAAACCTTAGTTATAGACTTCCTAATTCTAGCTCATGTAAACTCTACCATTTCTGCTGTTTGTCCGTGACAACTTTGTACAGCTGCAAAGCAGATATATTGATTAAAAAAAAAAAAAAATCTCTTCAATACTTTATTGGGCTCTCCCAAACGACCTCACTTTATGAGCACATTTATTTGCATTGCCTTTGCCAGCTGCTGCACACACTTAAGTAGAATACAGTTAAATGTCAATTTCTTCAGGAAGTACCAGCCCTGATCATTTCGGTTTATAGACCATACTTTGGAATACTACCGTCGTGAGCGCTGCCCTTCCTACATGGAATTAGTTCAGAGCAGGAGAAGCAGAGCATTCAGCCATGCACAAAGGAGCTGCCTGAAGACAGAACAAGGAAGAATTTGCCAACCCTACTTGTTTAACTGCTTCTGTCACCTGAGCCGTGGCTTCGCCTCCTCCCGCCGCCGAGTGCCAGCTGTTCCCGTCTCTTTCCGGCTGCCCCTGCCCAGCAGTGGGACACTGCGCTGTGACACTCCGCCATCCGGGCCTGGATCTCCGGCCGGGCTCTGTGTGTCCCCATGGTCAGGCACCCATCGCGGTGACCCAGCACCACCGCCGCCAACAACCCCGCGCACCTCCAGATGCTCCACGGGAGTCTCACGCGTTTCGCTCCCTGCCCGCTCCAGCCCCCGGCGCCCACCGCGGCCCCACGCAGCGGGTGTGTTCCCCACGCTGGAAAATCCCACTCGGAACCCAACTCCTGCCCTGGTTTCCTGCAGGAGCGGAGGAGGGCGCGGGTTTGCCAGGCCGGCAGCCCCGCATGGCTCCCCCGGGGCTGCTGGGCCAGCCACACGCGCTTGAGGCCGGGCTTTGAATGCATCACTAGCGGGCAGGTCACGCTATTATTATATAATGTATGATTATATATAAGATACGTATTATATATCTAAATAATAAAATAATAAAACAGGAGGGGCTTCCCCCCCTCCGGCCCCTCGGCCGTGTGTCCCCCCGTGCCCCGCCGGGTCCCGGGCTGCCGCGGGCGGTCCCCACCTGAAGACGCGGAGCAGGAGGCAGGCGATGAGCGCGGCCGTGAGCGCG
>VWZW01005069.1:0-62095 GCA_013397115.1 Edolisoma coerulescens | reverse complement strand
GCCGGGGCCGGGGCCGGGGCCGGGGCCTCCGCTGCCTCCGCCCCCGGAGCTTCCCGCGGCCCCGCCGCTGCCTCGGGCCCTGCTGCTGCTCCCTCGCTCAGCACGACCAGCTCTCATTAAACAGGATCCAAGGGGGCTGCGATGGTGGGGAAGGGTCCGGAGGGGCCATACGAGGAGCGGCCGAGGGCACTTGGGTGTTCAGCCTGGAGGAGAGGGAGGGCAGAGCTCAGCGCGGGCTGCAGCTTCCTCGGGAGGGCCAGACCCGAGCTCTGCTCTCTGTGACCAGCGACAGGACCCGAGGGGACGGCTGGAGATGGGTCAGGGGAGGCTTAGGATGGATATTAGGAAAAGGTTCTTCACCCAGAGGGTGCTGAGCACTGGGACAGGCTCCCCAGGGCAGTGGTCACAGCACCAGCGTGACAGAGCTCAAGATGTATTTGGACAACAGTCTCAGGCACAGGGTGGGTTGGTTGGGGCGTCCTGTGCAGGACCAGGAGTTGGACTTCGATGATCATAGTGGGTCCCCTCCACAAAGTTCTCTGTTTCTGTGATTCTGTGGCCACTTTTAATTACCACACACAACATCGGCCCAGCTGCAAAACGATCACATGGCTCACACTGCCATCAAACAGGGCACGGCCCTCCCGAGCTGCTGGGTCAGCACGGCCCAGCAGCTACATCAACAATTCCTACATCAGATTTATGTCTTTTTGCCTTTCCGCTGGTCACCAGGGCTCTGCTTCCAGGGTAATGTATTTACAGATGTTTCACATCTTTAAAAATGTAAGATGCATGGAAATCACAGCCCTGGTTCTGCAAACCATCCTGGGGCACTGAGCATGTGAGTGGTGCCATCAGCCAAGCCAGACAGGGAGCATAAATCATAGAATTATAGGACTCATAGTACCTCCTGGGCTAGAAGGGAATCACAAGTATCATCCAACTCCTGGCTGTGCAGAGGACAGCCCCCAAAATACCACCCTGTGCCTGAGAGGATTGTCCAAATGCTGCTTGAACTCTGTCAGGCTCGGTGCTGTGACCACTGCCCTGTTCCAGTGGCCAGCCACCCTTCTCTAGATCCTCCACCATCTTCATAGCCCTCATTTGAACACTCTCTAAAAGCTTTATATCCTTCTTATATATTGTAGCACCCAAAGCTGCACACAGTGTTCGAGGTGAGGAGTGAATGAGGGAGCAAAGTGCCTGTGCCACAATGCTGCCAAACACAACTTACTTCTGCCTTCTGCGTTCAGTGTTAGCAAGAGCTTCATGGCTGCTAAATAAATGTATGTGGGGAGAGGGGCACATTGGCACTGAAATGACATGAAACAAAGAGGGGAAAGATGAAAGAGCTGATTTCTGTCCTATTAAACTCTGTACTTCAGGGCTGGCATGGCAAGGTATAATCTATAGGAACGCTGGAGTAAGGTGTGCAGGAGATGACAGAGTGTATTTCATTCCTGTGGGCAGTATCCCCCTGGAGAGGGGGCAGTGAAATAATGCCTGGTTCATCGGCTTCCCTGGCCAATTGGGATGCTCTATCAAACGCCACCCACTCGGTAATAAAAGCATCCTGTGTGTTTTGCAGGAAGTTCTTTGGGATGAGGAAATTTTGACATGGAGACTGTGCAGAAGGCCCCCTAGACCATCTGAATTGGGCATTGTTCCAGCTTTATTTCATTGCTGACTTTTGTGCAGTTTCCCAGTTTCCAACATGGGGCCTCGGTTTATTTCTGTTCAGAAAAAAAATAAAATAAATAAACCAGTAAAAATTCCATCTGGGCAGGAGGTCAGATTGGTGGTGCGGGCTCCTTCCCAAACGCTGGTGTGAGCGCTGCTCGCATGAGTTATTATTTGTAAACACTGACCCTGTTGCTGGCCCTGCCTGTTCTGAGATGTTTGCCAGCTGCTGCCTGGCCTCTGGCAGATTTCTCTGGCAGAGCAGTGCTTCCCCACAGGATGAGGGAAGACGTGTAAAGGACTTCCAGAACAAGAACCACCTCCTGCAGTTTGAGTGACTCTATCAGAGGTGAAGACCCATTAACATGACAGTTTTGGAGAGTATAATTTGTTTCAAGTGGCTTCAGGATTTCTTGGTTTGGTTTGGCTTTTTTGTAGGTTTATTTTTTTTTTTCTCCTCAGATGCTTTACTGATATTTCACATGTCATTTGCCTAATTTGGGAATCATTCCTAGGTCCTGGTCTGGAATGTGGGATTTCGCAACTCTGTTCTTCAATGACATCATGTGGTTTGTTCTGAACACAGCAGTAATAAATGAGAGCAAGGAGAGTTTACCAGCCCTTCTGTAATAAACATTTTATCTGAACAGTCTTTTTTTGGGGATCTGAACTAATTTGTGGGGTTTAGATTTTGCCTAGTAAGTCATGTTTTCCATGTATATAGGACAAAGAGTCCCACTTGGATAGCAAGGAAGCTACATCTTGGTTTCATCTCCCCCTTAGCAGTGGCGGCTGTGGAAGCCAGCGCTCCCGAGAGCTTTGGTAGAAGAACACGACTTTGAGTCGAAGTCGAGAGGAAATTCAGTCAGTGAAAAATGCAGAAAGTATTTGGTTTCCCCTCCGATGAAGCTTGGGTTTCACTCCTGACACAAACACTCCTGGAGAAGAAGGCTCTGCGGGTTGCAGGGCTGGGAGTTGGTGTAGCTTTTCTCCCTGCTGAGTTTTCTTCCCGTTTACACCTGTTCGGTGTCATTACAAGTTGGAGCTCTCAGCAGCAATTGCACTTTCTGTAGAAGAGTCTGTGTTGGCTAAATAGAAGGAGCGAGTGTGTTTCTGTATGCAATTGCTTCTGGGAATGGCAGATTTCTGTATTTATGGATGCCTGTTACAGGAGCAACCCTGTTTGTGGGGAAGGCTCTTCATGCACTGCTTAGCAATGCATATGGAGCTCGGGCTGCCCCTTCCTTTGTGCTCTCAGATGGCCTCCAGGCAGCACCCAGATGTATTTTTAGCTCTCAGAATAGGGAAAAATTTGCAAGAAATTGTGCAGAGAAGAAATAAGCAAAGGAATTGAAGCTGGCTCAGTCGTCAGATTTAGGCAGGCTGGACTTGCAGGAATAAATAAGTGTTTCTGTGAGAGAAATGAAATGTGTACAAAATGAGGCAAACCACATTCCCAAGGATTTGCTGCAGAAGTAATACACCTTCTGGAAAAGACCAGGGTCCAGCAAGGAAGGAAATAAAATGGAACTGGTAAGATATCAGTGCTCCATGAGCACACCTCTGACATCTCAAAACCAAAAAGCCAGGCTACTAGCAGAGATATAAATTCAAGGAGCACTCACCTCTCCATCAGAGGGTGTTTGAGCTTGGATGTCAGACAAGAGAGCACAGGGTAATTGCAAGATTTAATCATTCTTCCAGTGACTATCGATAGATAACCTCAACCAGCAGTGCAGTAAAACTGCAATGCCTCATCTATCATGAGTGGTCCAAGGGCTGCAGAGATGTCCTATTGCTAATTAAAGACCAGTGGTGTAGAGAAACAGGAGCTTCAGATATACTTGGACAAGTCTTTGCACATTCCTAGTTAGCACATTACATTAGCCTGTTATTTCTATAACCCTCTAAACCATTTATGGCTTTTTGCAGACATTAAAAGCCAGTGTTACTGCTGCAAAAGGCTTGTAATTTAAGTCTATGATAAGCAGCAGATTCCTTTTAAATGAGGTTGCTGCAGTCATTAAGCTGGTGTGCAGAGATTATCTCCTGAGCAGGTTCTACAATATTGCTAATACACACAACGTTGCAGTGCAGCAGTTAATCTAAAGAAAAAACAGGGAATGGAAGGGCAGCAGCAAACCACAAATCTTTGTTTAGTTTGGATAACAATAATCAAAGAACACAAAAGCTGATTATGACTTTGCCTCCCACTGCTTCACTGCCTATTCATGCAGTCTGTCCGTGCTGGCCTGCTGAAGTGCAACCTGAAGGAAGCTGACAGATAATTCAAGCCTTTTTTTTTTTTTTAAGATAATTTGTAAATGTAGTCCTTAGACTGGTTTTCTTCATTTCAGCTGCATGAAATAAACTCATCGGGGTGGTAGTGGCTAATCTTGCAGCCTCAGATGGCTTTAGAGGTTCATTGATGATGGTAAAGTGATTGCCAAGTGGCAGGACTCCATCCAGAATTGCAAGTGACCAGGATATGAAATAAACAGAATTGGATTTAACCTCTATCTCCCAGTCCAGCTGAACCATCGTCAGACATGGCACTTATTTTGTCATTGCAGGAAAATAAGTCAGACCAGCTCAAAGGGGAAATATCTGTGCTGTGATAGTGTTTCTCATCCATCAGTACCTACTTACCCATGTCTTAGAAGTCCTGCACAGGCAGAAGAGGCAGGGAATCCACCTGAGCCCTTGTAGGATGCTGCTCTAACACATCGTGGTCATTGCCGCTGTGAGAGCAGCTCGGGATGTCCGTACAGCCCTCGCCAGCAGACATCCCTCTGGAGTGTGCAGCTGGTCTCCAGATGGGCTGAAGGGCCCAGAGGTGCCCTGTCACTCACCTGTCCATCCCACGTGGAGCACCTCACCCTGGCAGTGCCTCTGGAGAGGTGATGCACTCTCCCTGCCCCACACCGTGCCTCTTTTGGAGCTGCTGCTCCTGGGTGCTCTTTGGTAAATCATGAACCACCCCAAAGGGCTACGGAACAGCAAGTTCTTGGGAGTCACATGCCTGGCCAAACATCTGTGCGCAGCTGCCAGGAATCCCAAACCCAGAAGAGCAGGGATGAGGGATGAGGCAAACTTTGCCTCCTGGCTCTCCGAGACATCCCCCTTTAAGCAGCAGCAGACCGTAATCCTGGTTTAACTGAGCACTGCCTGGAAATGTCATCCCAGCACCAGCCTTCTCCCTGGAATGACAGTGATCTTGAGTTGCCTGGAATAATTCTCTGTGTGAAGCAGCTCCCCTGGAAGCTGTGAGATTAAATCCTTGTGGCATCTTGTTACAGGGATCAGCTCATAGGGGATTATGGATGCACGAGTGGCACCCACTCTCTAGGGAAAGTAGGGAAGCATCTGTTAGCATCTGCAGCCAGGCTTCCAAATCCCCAGTGAGAACCAGGCCTAAGACTGTCTCATGGCAAGATAGATATCGGGGGAGGGCATCCCAAAAGGTGTGCTGGCAGCAGGGAATCTGTGTGTTCTCACTACAGTTCATTGCTTTCTAAAAGGGCTGAACCCTGTGGTTTGTTAGTGGAGTTTTTGTTTGGTTGTTTCTGTTGTGATTTCCAGAGAAGGATTTTCCTGGTTTTACTTCAGCATCATGAAGCCTTATCTTTGTGTGGCTGGAAGGTCTCTATGGATGAAAAAATAGTAGGATTATGACCTTACTAGATCCAAAGATAAAAGATAAGCAATCAGGAAAGGAAGGATTATTTCTTAAATTGCTAAAAATTCGCTGTTGCTTGTTATCACCTATTTAATTCAAATATCAGAAAGACACCTGGGGTAGGAATCCAGCTGCTCTGAAGATTCAGGTATCTCATCACTGTGAGAAAACCTCACACCTACTTTCCACTCCGTTTAAAAAGCAAAGCAGAAAGGGAAAGTGTTTTGATAGTTCTCCAGTAGCAAACGTGGTTTTTTTCAACTAAATTTTGACACAAGAGGAGTGGGTGTAAAATATATTTGTTTCCCTTCAAACCAACAAAATAAATGTCGCTTCCTACCACACAAATTGTCACTTAAGCTAGCCTTTGTGAGCTGCAGTTTCTACCCATCTCTTGTTTTTGCTTCCTGAAACACCATTTAAAATATTTTCAGCACCACCCCAAATACAGCTGATGATTTTTGGAAGCAGCACTTCAAATGAGGTTGGCTGTGAAGAATTTGCCTGGCACTAAACATCTGCTGTCAGTGCTGTTATCAGCAGAGTGCCACAAACCCTTCCTCACCTGTGGGATGCTAATAGGTTTACTGCCGTTCAGATGAAAGATGTCTAGTCCATAAGCCTATCCTGTTTCTCCCCATTTTCTTTCCCCAACCCAAACACCTGTGAAAGAATGTGGTGTTTATGAAGTTGGAGTCTGATAGCACTATTTGGAGCCAAACATAACATACAATCCTCCCTAAGGATGCACTGGGGTTCTAGCTATGAAGATTTGCTAATTTAGTCCCTCTTCCAACTCTTGTCCCTGCCAAATCTGCCATGCCTCTAAATCCTGAGCACCAAAAACTCTGTGAGCCCTTCTCCTGAGCCAGATGTACTTACTGTCTTCCATAAACTTCATTTCAAATCAAGCCTCTTAAAATTTCAGTCCTAAATTCAAATCCTTACTGGTAGAGTGAACCCTGTTAAGAGCATGAAGCCTCACCCAGTGCAGGGAACAGCGTGCCCATTCTCTAGGAGAAGGGCTGATAAAAAAAATCAACTCATTTGAATTCAGCTCAGAAAAATTTCCCACTTTATGTCATGCTTCCTGCCAGCAGAATGCAAAGCCTTTTTAATCAGACTAAACATTCTCCAAATCCCTGGGCAGTGGGTAATGATGTCTACTTCTATAGTGTACTTCAAAGCCTCTCTTCAAAGCCTTCGCTACCTGCACAACACCAAAATGACCTTTATTTCACAGAGAGATAAAGCCACGCTGGGCAGCAGTGCCAGCCAGGGGAGGATGGAGCGGTGGCACGGGATGCTCTGCACGTGGATTTGTATCAGCTTCAGTCAGTGGCAAAGTGGGAAAGGCCTGGAGGTCACAGAACAGTGAAATCATGCAGACAGCATTTCCACAGGCGAGTGGGCTTTAGCTAATGCCAGGAAGGGTGGTGTGAACCGACAGGCAAATGTCATTCCTCTGCTCCCACCTACTCCAAATCCTTTAGTGCTGGGTGCTCTGGAGCTATTTGGCATCAGGTTCTCTTGTCCCAGTTCCCTGGCTGCACTGCTCCATCCTACCTCTCCTCCAGAACATCCTTCCCTGGCTGCTGGCACAGCGTCCTGAAGGGAGGGATGCCACAGCATGGCAGGGAAACCTGCACAGAAGAGCTGCTCTAAACTGGCTAAATTTGCCCAATTTTCCCAGGGCTTACAGATCAATGATTCATTTGTGGTTGAGAGTGTCCCTAGGAGTCCTCTCCCTGTCCTAGCCCTCTTGTCTTCCAACCAAGAGGTGCTGGGAGATGGCTTGAGGGAACTCAAGACTGCCTGCACACTGTGGCAGGTACCAAAGCCTAAACCTTGTTTGGAATCTCTAGAATCCCTCCTTAAATCCAACCCCAAAGGAGTCCTCTCAAGGAAAGGCAGGGTAAAGGGTAAAGTAGACTTTTTCACTTCTAAATTTTCATCTGCCAGCAGAGGAGGGAGCGTAGATTTCAGGGAAATAAGAGAGAGTTAGGTGCGCTTCCCGGAATAATCCACTCTTGTCAACAGAAGTGGCTAATAGAGGCTCTGCCTGGGCATTTGGATGGAAATTAATGCATGGAGGAGGCAAAGCCGTGTGCAGTTTGCAGACATGACACCAGCTCGGTGAACAGAAATGATACATCAAGTTTTATTAGAGAAGAGTCTTGGTAGACGTGTTTATTAAATGACCTGCCTGCCAGGAATGCTGAAGGACCCTTTGTTGTTTTCCTTCTGGCTCGCTGTATCACATCTCTAGGGCTTCACATGGAGCATCTCCCCACACACTGCACTTTTTAAGCTTTTCACCCCATGGTGTAATCCTGATGAGCATCACCTTTAAAGCCTATAGGCATCTGCAGAGATGTAACTTCTGCTCAGGTCTCACATTCACTGCACTGGGGAATTTTTGCCCCAAGTTTCAAGTCTATCCAGATTCCTTTGCATTATCTTTCAGCTTACCCTGGTGTTTGTGATCCCTTTCAACTTCATGTCACTGTGTGAATGCCTGTCATTTTTTTGTTTAATCCTTCCTTAGAGTCATCAATAAAAATGTCAGTAAAGACCAAAGACCTGATCTCTGTGATGCGCTAATAAACATAATTCTGTAACAGAATCACTCCCTGTTTAGTATTCTTCTTTGTCTGCAGCCACTCAGCTGTGATTTGGTCCATGGATTATTGCATTCAGATCATCCAAAGAGCTAAATTTTGTGATGTGTTATCAAGTGCTTTACCCAATCCAAAGAGGCTCACAGATTTTTAAGATCAGAAAGAAGCATGAGAACATCAAATCTGCTCCTTTGAATCCTTGGGTGAGCTTGCTAAGGTCACTTAAGAGATGCACTAAAGCATCTCTTCCAGAATGGCCAGGGTTGGAGACCCCTTGAGATGAAAAATCAAACACTTTGGTTCGTTAATCACACATACTGCTTTTTAAATTTTGTTTTAAAATACTTATTGTTAAATTTAATCAGGCTGTGCTTCCTAGACATTGGGTTTGTGTCTTTTTTTTCTCAGGTTAAAGATTGCCTGGTATCCTGTTGTTTCTTGCTGTGCTTATTGATGCTTCATGCAGTGATCTTTGGGGTTTTTTTCTTTTTTTTTTACTAACACTGCTCTTGATTCTACAAACTCCTCTTTTCACATGTGTCTGTGTGTAGAATTCAGTCTCTGTGATGAGGAGGCTGTTCTTTCATGGGACAGTTTGCAGACTTTGAACTAGAGCTTCTAATCCTCCCCATAAACAAATACCTGTCAGCTCTGGCAAGGCTCCCTGTCCTCCACATCTTGCTATTGCCTGTGGGTTCCCTGATGTACTTTAATTTTCATGTCTCCACACAGAACTCATTTTCAATCATTTCAAAGCTTAGGTAAGTTTCAAGACTATCTTTAAACAATGGTCCAGATTCTCAGCTCGTTCAAATGTGGGCAAATGCAGAGCAACTGCTTTGAAGTCAGCATTGGAAAACAGGTATAAATGTCAGGGGAGACAGCCACAATCTCTTTTGATATCTGTGGAGCAGGTCATGCAGAAATAGAATCCCAAACAATATCTGTGACCAGCTGTTCTGTTCATCCTGTGCCTCCAGTCATTCTCCACATCCATCAGATCCCATCTCCCAGCTGACAAGAAAACCAACTAATCCAAAAAATGGAATTACCTAATTTTCTTCCCCATTATCTGAGGCTCATAATAGAAATGTGAAACGACCTGCTCTATTTCAGCAGCAAAAGCAAAGATGCCAGTTGACTCTCAGCTCTCAATTCTCACTACATCATATTTCCATTTGCAAAGGTCAAGGTCAAGCCTGGTGGGGATTTTTGTTCAGGGAAAGCTCCCTACAGATTAAATGGGATTCTTTCAGAGTTGAAAAGGGAAGGGGGAAAAAAGAAAGAAAGAGTTGCAGGATTTATTTAATGGAAAAGTCCTACTTCTCAGGTGGGGGCAGTTCTGCTGACAACAGCAGTTGAAGACTGGGAGCATCCTGTGCCCTTGCTCCACTGTCTCATCCCATAAATCGTGGCCAGAATGATCTAGGCTTCACTGTCCCTTCATTGCATCCAGCCAGGGCTGTGCCATGCCTTTCTCCATGGGAAGGACAGTGACTCACCCACCACGATGTGGATTTGGGGATTCCCCAGAGCCATCAGTGGAGTAGAGACAGGCAGCTCCATCCTCACACTCGTACCTGTGACAGATCATCATCCCACAGGCAATGCATCAAGAGGAGGGAGAGATATTTCAACATTTCCTTTACTTGCTCAACCTCTGAGCACAAATATACAGGTGTCTAGGTCTGGGCTTCATCTTGTGAGCTGTAAATAAGGACCTGTAAGCCATCTTAAGCTTGCAAATCTCCCTGTCAGCCTGAGAAATCAACTGACGTCGTCAGCCAGACCCGGCAGAACACATTTCATAGCACTCATTCCTCAGGGCTGAGAGCAAAACCGGCGCTGCCTGCGGAGCTGGGGCATCGCAGAGCACATGGAACAGGGAGAACACGGACCCATGCAGAGCTGCTGTCACCACCAAGGCCACCAGCAGAGCTGGGCTGCTTCCTCTCCAGGGCTGGAGCACGGGATGAACACAGCCAGGTGCCGTACAGAGCCAGTGGCACGTTCAGTTCCTGGCATCGAGGTTGCCAAGGAAGCAAAGTCGCAGGATCTCCTCCACGACATCTGCATTGTCTCATAAGGCATCACATATGTCAAGGACATTCCTCCCTTGGGCCATCATCTAGATTGGTGGCATGTTTGATTTGCATGGCAGTGAAGGTGAGCTCTGTGCTGTGAGCTCAGTGCCACAGCAGTAGGAAATGATTTTGCTCTTGGGTTTGAGTTTCACAGTATCAGAAAGGCCCACACTTTATGTCTGAGCACCAGACCTCTACATCCTCATTCGTGTGCCTAAAGGAGCGTCAGCCCCAGGCTGTGAATTCAGGCCAGGTGGTTTGGCAGGGCCCTGCAGCAGCTTTTCACAACATGTTGCTCTCAGAACAGCTTCCTCGGCTGCATGGCTCCAGGGAGGTGATGGAGAGCACAGGACCTGCCAACAGTGCTAAAGACATCCTTTCTTCCCTGGCCACCCTTCCACAGCAGAGGCTGTAGCAGGACTGTGGAGGCACAGGTTTATCCAGGGCCTGTGAAGCCAGAGGGATGAAAGGGAGCAGCTCCCACAGCTCCCGAGAAGTGAGGAGGGGAGCAATGAGTTGGGGGGAGCACTGATCCCCGTCCTGCACGGTGAAGCTGCTGTACAGCACATCAGGGGCTTTTTGGAGAGAGAGGCCAAGCCCTGGCTGGCAGAGTCACATCCAGACAGCAGCAGTGATGAATGGGATGTGATTCGTGCAGCAAATGTGCTCCCGTGACGGAAATCACTTTGCTGGAGGATTGATGATGCTCGGCATGGGTCAGTTCATCTCTCCCAGCTCCCTGTCCTGGATCCTGCCAGACACAGAGACCACAGCTCACCCTCCACCAGCCCCGAGCATCGCTCACATTGTAGGAGTGACTCAAGGCATCTGCAGGGGACTGGCTTTTTGGGTGGAAGATTTTCCAGATCCATTTGTTGGGAGCTTGGGCAGCGCAGCTGAAAACATCTCTGCAGCCCCCACTGAAAGCTGCCCAGGGCTGCAGGGAGGCTGCAGGGACTATGACACGGGCTATGCAGTCTGGGGGAGATAAGCAGTTTTTGCAGGATCATAGTGATCTAAAAGATAGTGTTTCCCATTTTGGCCTGCACATAAGAGTGGAAGTTGCAATAGGGCAATTCCTTGTTGGAAAACAGTAGGAGGTATGAGAGCTGAAGACTTCTGGGCTGCCAAGTGAAAAGGTGTTTGGGACCCCAGGGATCAGATGTTCCTTTTGAGCTCCTACTTCATCCTGCATCAGGACTGCACTCAAGAAACAATATGAGAACATGGATATCACCAGTTCCCAATGAATGAGTGGTTAAATCCAAGCAGTTTTGTAACTTTCTTTTCCCAAGTTCAGGACCATCTTGCAGAACCTCTGGGGATAACAGAAGGAATTTTTCCTGCTCACTGGAAGCAGCACTGCCATGTGATGCAGGCCATCTGGGGAGAACCGTGGAGCCGCCTGTGGTGGGAGAACAATGCCAGCCTGCCTCCGGGATTGAGGCTGCTGCAGCTTTCTCTCCTGCTGTATTTCAAGAGGGTTTTAGTAACTCTTGGGACCTCTTAAAACAGATTGTCTGATTCTTGGCAGTATATTTTGAGCGCCCAATTTGTTTCATGGCACAGAAGCATTTGTGGACCATGATGTTTCTATGTCAACACGTGCTTGAGAAGGTTTTTTTTCACCACAAGTGGCAGGTGTTAGAATCCAGATCAGAGCTCTCTCCACATCATTATTTTTAGAAAAGGATTTTTTTTTTAATAAGACATGTTGATGTGTTTTCTCTGTGTGGGATTAAAAGCACTTCAGGCTCATGCACGGAATTTTGCTTTATAAATCTGTGGGAGTGCAGATTTCCTCCACTCTTGTCCACTCTTGTTATATTGCCTTTGTGAAATGGGAATAATAAACCTTGTCTGCCTCCTGAAGGGGCAGAGAATTAACTCTTTGAAGTTTGTAAGACCATATAAATGCCTTCCTATTATTGAACTTAGTACTGCTCGGGGCTTTTAAACAGCTGCCACATTTCACTTCAGAGGAGGTTGCCTTGAACCAGTAGGTGACGTGAACACAGTATATCAGGGTGTTATGCTGAAAAAAAGCTTTGGGATCTGTTAGATTGAAAGGCCCTATATAAATATGAGTTATGTGTAGAAATAGATTTTATAACCCTATCATTCTCCTCTGGTGTACCTCTTAATCTAAGGGTTTCGCTATCTTTTATGAACACTTAACAAGACCTATATTAAGCGTCAAGCCTCTTCAGAGCACATATTTTACACGGAGTCAATGCAGAGGGGACAGACCCATTTTTTTTGCCCAGCTTACACAGCAGGTCAGTGACGGACCTGCCTGGCCTGCTCTGGTAATTAGTAATTCATAATGACCTGCTGCAGAGAAAACGCTGAGAGAAATAGAGGAGCTTTAGGAAAAGATGGCCTCTAACGCTGTCATGTTTTGAAAGATTCACTGCCTTTTCCTCTCCTTTCAGCTTTTCTAGGAATAGCTGAAGACTGATGGTCTCGTTTAACAAATGTAGGCTCCTGTTAAGTGGTTTTGGATTACAGGCTCAAAGGCCAGTCCCTGAGCCTGGTGTTCCTGTGTTTGATCTGCATGCACCCATTCCCAAACTCTTCAGGAATGCTAGGACAAAATAATAAGTAAAAGCTTGTGATTGTCCCAATTATTGCTGTTCTGGAGACACAATGGGGAAACTGAGGCAATTCCAGACCATTCTGTATTGAGAGTGCCAGAGTCTGGATTGACAGAAGATGTAGGAGAATGGCATATAAGCATTTATTGAAGAAAGATGCATGAGGATTTCACTGCTCTTATTTGTCTTACAGTATGCATTTCTTGCTTTGTGTCTTCAAAGTACTCAACAAGCATTAGCTAATTAATCTTTCTAGTGTGGCCTGTAAAATCGGTAAATATTATTCTTGCTCTGGAGCCAGAGAAGTGAAAACAAGAAGACACAGTAGCTCCCCTGAAAATTGGTGTTAAGGCCAGAAGTGAAGCCTCCTGACTGTTGATGGCCGTCATCATCTGTGCTGCCACGGGTGTGCCAGTGTGTGGCACCTTTTCTAGAGGAATTAACAGCACAGGCCTCATTTGTCAGCATCGAGATGTGCCGAGGTGCAGCACAAATTCTGATTTCCAGCCCTGTCAGCCACACACGCTTCACCAAGCATGGGGAAGAAGGGACAAAGCAGAACATGGTCCCACTGTGCATTAGATGCTCAGCACCCTGTGCTCTGTTGCATTTACAGGTGCCATGTGAGTTAGAAATTAAATACTCTGAGACAGCCCCTTCTTTTACAGCCACTTTGTTTACAGCTGCCAAATACAGTGGATTTGGAAAAGGCATCTGAATTTAGGATGTTTCTTTCCACTGAACCACTGCAATTCCCAGGCAGGTGAACTGTGGACCATGAGGGTACCCTGGATGTGTAACATAAACCAGTTCTCTCTACCTGTTCTCAGTTTGACCTAAAGTTTCCCTATTAAAAATAAGCAGCCAGCACTATGGATGGAAATTATTTGCCTTTTCTGGGTAACATAAGTCTTAAGAAAAAAAAAAAAAAAAAAGAAAAAAAGCACAGCCTAAGAGCTTCACACCATTCCTCCCAGTTTGATGATCAAAGGTGCTTTTTGTTCTTTCTGCTGCCCCTGTTGTTTTACACGGAGAAGATTCGGTAAACAGGGAGCGCGGCTGCCCAGGCAGCAGCAGGGAAGAGGATTAAACTCCAGGAGTGAGACACCGACGGTACCTGGAGGTGACACGTTTTGTACTGAACATTTCATTAGCTCCCACAAGGCTGACGCCTGTTCATTAGCCACAGACATCCCAGCCCAATTGCCCATGTAGCTCTGCGAGGGATCCCATCGCTTTATCCCAACGGTGCCGCATACAAAGCAGGAAGGCTCCAGATTTCAAGCCAGCTCCTCAGTAGGAGATGTAATTAGGGACCCTGGTCCATCAATATTTCACCACATCTGCTCCTGATCTGGCTGTGGGATGTTTCTCTGTAGCTCATGTGCTGCTTAAACTTGTCTCCTTGACAACTCTTTAGTTTAAACAAAGATTATTTTGGAACGGGAGCTGTCAAAAAACCCAGCAGCTCCAGGAAGTTTTCTTGTTAAAATATGTTGGCTCGGCAGCACCATCTTCTGTCCTGCCCTTCAAACAGCCTGGCATGTCACACTGCGAACGGCAGCGTGTGCCTTGGCTAGCTCGGGGCGAAGGAACAGTTTGAATAAGACTGAGTTAATGTTTTCCGTGCTGGCAGTCGAAGCCATAAAGCAGCGATAGCACAACAGATGGGGAGCCCGAGTCCAGCTCCGCAGGGACCGGCGAGCCCTGGAATCCACCGGCAAATTGCTCCCAGCCAGGTGCCTTCCCGGGTGAGGCCCCTTGACTCCGGTGGTTGTACTCCTGCCCAGAGGGTTTACCAAGGGCTGTGACCCCCTCGCTGCTGCCGTGGCTTCCAGGGAGCGGGAGCTCAGCGCTGCTCGGCACAATCCGTCTGGCACGCTCGCTGAGCCACGCTTTCCCTGCATTTCTGCTTTGGGTTTGCTCACCTTTGAGGTCATTCCTCCTTGCCAGAGAAGTTGCTTGATGGTTGCTCTTTGCTGGTGCTGCGTGAATGCCAGGTCCCACTCGGCAAAGCCCAGGGAGACCCAGGGACAGGAGAGGAGGAAGGACTCAAAGGAGCCAAGGCTGACAGTGAAAAATCAACAACGGTGAAAAATCAGGAATTACAGAAAGAACTGCTCCTTGTCCCACTCCTCCACAGCACATTGGGATTCAGGCAGAGATCTGTGGCATGAAGGTTAAATTAGGAGGGCAGCTACAGTCATTTCTCATATGTTCCAGCTGGCTGCTGTCTCCTCTCAGCATCCTGCACGCATCCTCTGGGCTGGCAGCTCACTTTACCTCCAAAATCAGCTCTGCTTCTTCATCCCACCACTCAGGCAACACCCATGTATATCCCTATATGTGTGTAGGAGAAAGAGAGGCAATATCTGTATTTACCTTTTACTTTAGAGTATTGTTGCAGGCTCTAAGTAATTAATATCTGAGCAGCTCAGATCTTTGTGTGACAATCATTACACAGGAGAAAAGCATTCTTATGAAAAATACAACAAAGCCCTTAAATCTAAACCACAGCAGCTCTCTTGTAAGAGACACTCTGTGGCAGGATTCTGCAGCACAGCAATCAGTCTCGCTTTAATATACAGATCAGGGGAATGTAAGAAATACTTGGAGAGCAGCCACGGCTTTCACAGCAGCTGCTACTATGTTTTTGTCAGGATTAGGTTCATTTCAATTATAGAAAGGCTCGTGATCACCTGCTAGGAGGGTTTCAGCGGTTCAGGAGGCCAAGGGTGTGTATACAGCTATATTTAAATGGCAAATGCACAGCACACTCTGGTACCATCCCATTTGCAGAGCACTCTGCACACATTCCCTAATTAAGTGTTTAAGTATAGATTCTTTCTTCCTTTATAGTGTGATATGAGTGGATTTTTTAAGGAGGCAATTTAAAGGAAGTGAGGAGAGGGACTAAAATGCACATCATGCTGTGCATCCCTTTGTGCTGCTGCATTGCTCAGGCTATGCCAGGAGAGGGCTAAACACCATCCCTTTTGGTGCTGCTGCAACCCTTCGCTTCTTACAAGGCAGCCATGGGATGTTGTGTCCCAGCGTAAGCACAGAGACCCACAGCAAACACTCAAAATGACAATTTTATTTTGCACAGACATTGATGGACAAGGTGCTGACAAACCCATGTGGAAGCCTGGAGGGAGAAGAGGAGGGGACTGGAAGCTGGGACAGAAAATGGATACCCAGGAAGTGGTCTCGGGTGGGAGGACACGCAGTTTCACACGGTGCTTCTGCCAGCCACTGACCACAAAGGGCTCTTCCACGATGTGACTGGGCCCAAGCAGCCAGAGCCTCGTGAGTGCAGTGTGACAGGGAAGAGGCTTACAGGGGTTGTTCCAGGTTTAAGTGTGTTTTACACAGTACTTCCAGCCTGTGCCATTTCCTTCCTTGCTCCAGACCAGGTACAGCTGCAGACCTCTGCAGCTCCTGAAGTTTAATCATACTAAGACTTTGTCCTTCTGCACCCTTATGTGTAGGAGGTTGGCAGAATTAGCAGCAGATGGTCCCACAAGAAATTCCGGTGTCCCTGTGTGACTGCAGGAGAAGGCAGGCAGGGAGAGGGGCACCCATTCACCTCCCACTCTCCATCGGGTGGCTGTAAGGGATGTCACCTTGCAGAGCTGGCCAGCAAGGTCACCACTGATGCTCCCACTTCCTACCGTGTCTGTCTTGTCATCATCAGACCCCACAATCACTGTGAAGGTGGCAAAAAAGGGACAGGAACAAAGAGGCCAAAGGACTTGACCTCTCAGGCAGAAGGGAAACCTTTCAGGGTGACAACAGCTGTGGGAAGTGGCTTCTGGTGAGGAGGTCTGGCACCTCATGTTCTCATAGCACTGCTGGCAGGCAAGTCACAGCTCTCATTTGACCTGGGGAGCAATGTGGCTTGATTGTCCTTTCAAAAATAATTTAGGAAATGGCTAATGCCAATTTTTAAACAACTGTCAGAACAACAGAAGCTTCCTAGCACTTTCCAAAGTGATGCCAGAAGGTTGTTCTCAAAGGAATTAATTTTGTCTAATTAAGTATCTTCACAGAGCTCTCCAAGTATCAAACCACAACATCAACACACAGCACTTCGCAGGCTAATCGGAGTCACACTGGAATTGGCATCGTGTGCTGAAGTGTCAACAGATGGAGCAGGTGGTCACGATGGAGGAGTGGGACAACAGACCTCCCTTTCCACTTCTGCCCCAAATGACACACTTCATCCCCTGTCTCAGCTCACCCATCTGTTAAATCCATGGAAAACACTTCCTACAGCACAGATTTACCCAGAGGGCAAGCTAGCTGTGGTCATGGAGCAGCAGAGGCCTTGAGGGAGCTGAGAGCTTTGGATTTTTTGGATGAGGTTCAGATGAGCGGGGGTAGAAGCCCTGGTGGGATCTGGGCCATTGCATCTCCCTCTGCACTCCAGCAACGGGACTCTCATTGTTTGCACCCCTCGAGCATTCAGACCTGCCTGAGGACTCCCAAATCTCCCTGTTTTGTTGTACATTTGCAGCAGAGCCAGCCCAGAGGGTTGAGCTGCATCCTGGAGGCAGAGGGCTGCTGCCAGCCCTGCCCTGGAGCATCCTCTTCTTGGATTGCTGATTCACACCAAAAATCAACCAATTTTCCTTCCAGCCTGATTCAGTTACTGTCACTGACTCCTTTTTTCCCTTGTTAAAGTCCCTAGGAAGTTGTGTTACAATCAGCTGTGTTGCTACCCCCAAGTTGCTGTTCTGAACTCCTCCTCTTTACCAAGGAGGATTTATACCTGTGGCCATGTTTTGGCAAATTGGAGAGGTTTCTGACACTTGGAAAAGAGAGCTTTTTAAAATGTTCCATACGCCAACACCTTCCATTGTGTAAAACCAGGACTATTCATTACAAATCAGGTCAAATGAAAAGAAAAAAAGTGGGAAATAGCAAAGTCCTCAGAGGAGTATAAATAGCCAGTTGAAATTGCGGGTGCAGCCTGGTATAACGCAGTCATTCCATGCAGGCTCAATTATTTCTCCAGCTGCTCTGAAATGCTACTCACTTTGCTACTTATTATGAGCATTTACCCTATTTATAGGAGACATTTGTACACAGGGCAAACTCTGGGTGAGATTGGATGTGGATGCTCCTGGAACATCCTCCCTGTATTAGCTGCAGTTTGCAGTGCAGGCCTGGTGCCTCAGCACTGCACGGGGTCACCTGCCTGCAGACAGGAGCATCTCACCTGCTTGAAACTGTCAGATTACTGATCCCATGCAGCAGACAATATGATTATTCCAGGGTATTTTGTGAAGTGACAGGCTCTCAGATGAATTGTTTGCATGCTGGATGTTTTCTGTTGACAGGGACAATCTTGCTGCAGTAGGAAAAAAAATCAAAAAATGACCTTTTCTCTTGCAAATAATACAGGGGGTGAACAAAATTATCAGTGCTGTGTATCTGTGTCCATTTAAATGTTTTTATTTATGGCATCTCACTTTGCCACGGGCCTGATCCCTGTAAATGCTGGGTAATGGAACGTCTCCCACGGGTGGACAGGGGCTAAAGAGGATTTTCAGCAGGAGAGGGAGCTCTCTCTGCACCGACTGCTGGGGAACAAACGCTTGCTGCAGGCCTTAAAAATGCCAGGGAAAAGCTGTGCTCACCATTTTGTCCTCATGTGTTCTCTCGTGTGTTTGCAGGAATTTCACAGGCTGTTTAACTGCAGCGATTTGGGGTTCTATATCTAGTGACGCTCTCTAAATCGAATAGTAAAATGAGCTTCCATGTGGGGTGTGCGCTCATTTGGTCCAAGAAGAAATAACACACCCGCTTAAATGCAACAGCTTTTGGAGGAGTTTGGCATTGGACAGGGAGAGCACACTTGTCACATCCCTTAGGGATCTGCAGCTGGGAAAATTTCCCTTATTTCAAGAAGTTTACAGAATGCTAAAAGCTATGCAAGACACAGCCACACTGATACCGAATTCCACATTANAGATAGATAGATAGATAGATAGATAGATAGATAGATAGATAGATAGATAGATAGATAGATAGATAGATAGATAGACAGATAGATAGACGGACGGACAGACGGACAGGTCCTTAGGCCCTGGAGCTCTCGGAAGCCGGAGCTCAGGGGCAGAGCGCACAGCCCGGCTCGGCCCCGCGCTGCGCTCCCGCCCGTGCCGCCGCGCGGGGGCAGCAGCAGCCGCTCTGCGGCGGGACGCGGGAGCCGCCGCATCCCGGGAATGCCGCGGCCCCGGCCGAGCTGCCCCTGCGCTGAGTCACAGAACCGCGGGTGCTTTGGGTTGGAAGGAACCTTTCATGGGCTGCGGCACCTTCCACTACACCAGGTTGCTCAAAACCTCATCCATCCCGGCCTTTAATGTTTTCAGGGATGGGGCATCCACCACCTCTCTGGGCAACCTGTGCCGGTTTCTCCACCCTCGTTATAAAAAACCCTTCCTTATAGCTAATCTAAATCGACCTTCCTGCAGTTTAAAACCATTCCCCCTTGTCCTATCCCGACAGGCCCTGCTAAAAGGTTGGTCCCCATCTTTCTTGTGAGCCCCTTTAGGTACTGGAAGGGGCTCTAAGGCCTCCCTGAAGCCTCCTCCAGGCTCAACACCCCCGGTTTGCTCTCCCTGTGTGCAGAGCAGAGGTACTTCAGCCCTGTGAGCATGTCCGTGCTCACCTCTGGGCTCGCCCCAAGAGCTCCATGTCCTTCCTGTGCTGGGGTCCGCAGAGCTGGAGGCAGCTCTGCAGGTGGGGCAGAATCCCCTCCCTGCCCTGCTGCCCACGCTCCTCTGGATGCAGCCAGGATATGTTTGGCTTTGTGGGCTGCCAGCACACATGGCCGGGTCATGTCCAGCCTCTCACGTCCAGTCTCACACCCACCAGCACCCCAGGCCCCTCTCGGCAGAGCTGCTCTGCACACGCTGCAGAGAGGTGCCTTTTTCTCACTGCCCCTCCACGTGCTCCATGAGGGCCCTTGGCTGTGCTTTGCTGGGAATGGGTGTGAGCGTGGGTGGGATTTAGCTCCAGTCACTGATAAGGGCAATGCCATGCGCAATCGCAGGGTGTTAAGGCGGATTAGGGCTTCATTAGGGGTGTTAGAGTAGATTAGGGTTTGATTTAGGGGTGTTAAAGTAGATTAGGGTCTGGTATAGCAGGCCCCAGATTTAAGGACTCCGCGCTGCTCCTTCTGGGTGGTAAAATAGGTCTCTCCGACCTCTGTCCTCCAGGACCCCCAAATGGATCTGTGGCAGCTTAGTTGCATTTTCTCTCATATTTTTTGCTTAATTTCATCCTGAATATTTAATTTGAATATCTGATGTAGTGCAATTCTCCTGGCTGTTAACACACTGAATAAGGCAGATTTTAGCAGCCCTTTCATTACTTTGTTTTTCTTAGTTTTTTTTTTTTTTTTTCTCTTGGCAATAGGAAAGTGTAATTTCCAATTTACTGCTGTGGACAAAGCAATATATGGCAAAGATGTATTTCCTCTTCACACTCTGTGTTGGTTTTGGCTGGGTTTCAGGTCTGACCTCTCCCTATACACCAGATGTTTGTGCCCTGTTGTGGTTGGTGCTGGACAGAAAACATTGCCAGACAAGTAGATCTTCTTTTTTCTCCTTTTTAAGGAGAAAATCCTTGAAAAAAATCCTTATCCTTGGCTCAGAACAGGAGGGATTTAAATCTACTGGTATCAATTTCATTAAGAAAGCACAATATTTTTCATTTTCTGTTGTTTCTTCTCTGTTGGGATATTCTCAAACACTAGGAAATTGCACAATCCGAATGACTGCTTAACTCAAAATTGCAACAACTCGCAATTGCAACAGTGTTTGGAGTGAGCTCATGCCTGACTCCTGAAACAGAATATTAACTGATAGAATATTTATGTGTTTAAAGAAGATAGCCTACAATACATACCTTAAAGCCATGACTTATGTTTCCATCTTATGAACAGATGAGGAAAACCATAGGGTTTGTTTTGTTTCATATTCACCTCTCAGCTTTGGCCACAAAGTTCATGGAAGAGAACTGGCATTTCAGGACTGATTTAATCTCTCTGTATTTCATAGTTACTTCCACGAGGCACACAGGGGACCTCAGCATTTCACAGTGACAACATTTTTCTTAGTTGGACCTGCCTGTGCAGATCTCCCCAGCCAGCAGCAGGTAAAGGTTTGGGGGTGGAGCAGTCCCAGACCCAGCTAGAAGGAAATGGGACCAGTGGGCCACATATGAACCAGTTCTTTAATGGAAGCTCTAACAGAAGCTGGAGCAGCTGTGATGAAAACTGATGCAACTCTCCCAGGAGGTCAGTGGTCTCATTAGGTACATATTTAACAGGAATAAATTCCAGTGCTGAGCCAAACCACAGCATCAGAGGTGAAATCAAAGTCCCCAGGGAAACCCAGTGTCCTCTGAGCACCTCTTTAATCTCTCACCCACCTTTGGTATTGACTTTCATTCCTCCATGAAAGGGTTTTTGTTTACTTGGGATAATGTGTCATTCTTCCCTGGGGAGCTGGAATTTTAACCAGGTGCAAGTCACAGTAGAGCTTTGCCAAATGCCCCATGCATTGCACCGGGTGGCACAGGGAAAACTGCAGTTCCTGGGTGGAAGAGGAGAAGGTGTGGTGCTGGCATTCACCAGCACAGCCATGCTGACAGCAGGGTAACAGTGAGGTACTGATGTTTGACCCAGCCTGCTGGGGGCTTGAGATGGAGCACAGCAGCCAAAACACCAGTTTCCCCTTTCAAGTGTTCTCAGGGGTGCTGGTTTGGCATTATGTGTGTCCTGCAGTGGAATGTGCACCCGTTAGCATATTCCTCCACAATTAATCACACAACTGGCACGTGATTCTCCATGAGCAGGAAGTAAAGGCTCATTTCCTATAAATCTGAGTCCTGTATTACCAGACTCCACTGCAAAAAAACATCCCTCCCCACAGCAAGCAGAGTATGTATGGGATGACACGCACACTAATGAGCAGGCTGAAAGGCAGCTGCCTCTGAGCGAGATGGCAGATGGCCACGCTCACAGGCTTCCCACCCCGACTGTCTGGAGGTCAAGTGGGAGAAGGAGTTTTCAGGAGACACACAGAAACTTCTCTTCAGTTCTAAAACACGTCCTTCAGGGGTGGCTGATGTGGCATTGGAGCTCAGAGTGCTGTAGAAGGCACTGCCAGAACGTGCAGCACGACATTCCCATAGGAAAGCAGGATGGCAGGGCTGGGCAGGGCTGAGCTGGCTGCTGTCTCACCTGACTCCACAGAACCTCTGCCTTCTGCATCTCCCAAACACCCTCAGCAAGTCTGGAGCTGCAGATGTCGTCACACCAGAACAAGCTCCTGTTGGCTGGAGCCTGAGCTCTTTCCAGGCTTTGCCTTTTCCGGGGTAACACAGGAATACATGCTAGGCTTAAGAAAATGTGTAAATATTGAAACCAGAAGTGGGGTAACTTTTTTGTAAGAGTGAAAGAGTTGGTAGGCTCCCTCTTAGAGATCGTCTTCCTTAGTTCCTTAACATACTCTGGGATGGTCATTAAGGCAATGCAGAGAAGGCCATGGGCTCTTTCTCTTCCCCTGCTGATTTCACGGTGCACACGCTGTGTGCTGTGTGCTGGATTTGGAGAGATGGACCTCCCCAAGTCCTTGGTGCTGCTGGCTGGAGGCATCTTGCACTCCTCTGTCCCAGTCCCCTGTCTCCACTCTGTGCGTGCTGGCTCTTGTGCTCAGGGAACTGATCCAGCTGAAAAGTCGAGAAAAGAGGAAAAAGATGGAGTTTGGGCCTGGATGAATCCATCAGTCTGGCTGACGGTATGGCCACTTGATAAGCAAGTGCCTCCACAAGAGAAGGGGCTGCTTCCTCCTTGAGCAGCAGCTGATCTAGAAGCCAGCTATTGAGAAACGTGTTCCATGAGCTCTCCTGCCTCCCTCCAGCCCCATCTGCTGTGTCCCAACCCAGCAGTGCCCCTGCTCTGCTGTCGGGTGGTTTCAGCCAGGGCTGAGCTGGCTGGAAGCTCCTGGTGAGGTGTCAGCTGAATGAATTCCTGCCCCAGCACCCTGGGTGGCTGTGTGTCACCAAGGGTGGTGAGAAGGACATCCGTCTCTTCCCTTAACACTACAATGGATTTGTGCCCAATTAAAATGACTATTAACTGTGGCCTTCATTAGTAGGACTGACAATGGAAACTTTTAATCAACTGTTTGGCTTGCGGAAGAGGCGGAGGAGGGAAAGGATCACTTCTCCATTTACCACGGATAAGTTACGAAAAAAAAAACCCAACCTAAAAAAAAATTCCCCATGAGTAATTTGAGTGCAATACAGCTGGATTTTAAAATTCATGATTTAGGCGTGGGAGGGAGAAAATATATTTTAAATCCCTGCTTTCTCCGCCCAGCCAGATAAGTTTAGCAAGGATCAGGTTAAAGTGGTGACTGTTTTCCTTATTGGCTCGAGTGTTTCTGCCAGAACTGGATTTTTATGTCCCACTTATAAGGGGCCTGGAGCAGGAGAAAGGTGCTGTAATGGAAGTGCTGACACCACTTCAGCACAGGGCAGCCCTGCTAACGGTGCCCACAGAGCTGGAGGAGCTCACTTGGCAGCTCATATGGGGCTAAGCCTGACAGAAAGGCTCTTTGAAAATAACTTACGGCTCCAAAAATAAACACAAAAAGCCCAACCTTCTACTCACTGAACGGGTGGCAAAATTGCTCTCAGCTTTATGGGAGTCCCAGGACATTGTCCAGGGCTTCCCCAGCCAGTGCTGCCATGGGATGGGGTTAATTGCTTGAGGCGTGGTGGGAATTGTTGGGTGTGATTTAATAACACTCTACGTCTAAAATAGGAGGGAGGAAAAACTAGCTAAACCAGAATAGCCCTGGCCTTGCTGAGAGTGGAGGCCAAGGAGGGTGCAAAGGTAAAGGTGTCTTATCTATGCTGTGTCTTTCTGTCCCCAAGGAGAGCTGCTGGCCACCAAATGTCCTCCCAGCCCCACAGCCCACCCATCCAGGAATGTCCCAGGCTGCTGTGGTCCCACTCTTGGTTTCCTCACACATTGTTCATGACTGTGATCCCTTTTGCTTGTGTGGAGTGGAAATCTGTTCCCAGGGAGGAGGAAAAAAGGCTGAGTGCTTTAAGCCACCATGCTGTGGGCTTCGGGGAGTTTCTGGTGATGTTTTTGGAGGAGCTGCCTTTCTCTTTTCTCCTGTTGGAATGCACGTTGTGCCACAAACCACAGGGCAGAGCAAACCCACTGCAGGTGTGGGCAGCAACTGCCCTGCTCCACACGGCACAGACCCAGAAGAGCTGGGCTACAGAAAAGAAGCTGCTGTTTAACACCATGTGAAAGTGCTTCAGCTGAGGACACCACCATTTATCTGATTTTTCAAGAAACCAAGTCCAAAAGTGTGTTTAAAGAAGTTAGCTGTTTGCAATGGGGAGAACTGTGCAAAAATCAGGAATTCTCAGGGTTGCTGAAGCAGAAATGCTCATTCAAACCACAGAATCTAAAGGGAAATTTAAGGGAGCCTGGGCCTTTCAACAAGAAATTGTTCTTTTTACATAATGAGTGTTTCAGCAGGGAGGTGACACTTTGCCAGCACCGGGAACGCAAGGGATGCTCAGGAGGTGGGAGAGCAGTGGGGCTATCACAAGAGCTTGGAAAATGAATTCAAAATGTGTATTTCAAGTGAACTTCTGTAGTTTGGAAAAGTCTAGGGATTACCTGAAAAGCAGGCTGTGAAGAGATGTTTTAAACTCAAACCACGTTAAGGTGAAAAGCCCCAGCACAGAGTTATGCTCAGCAAGGCTCCAGCAAAGTGCAGCACATCGCTCACTGCCTTGCCCTCCCTTTCTGTGGAAAATGTGTTTATTTAGTGGTGGCCAGTGCTGTTTACCCATTCCCCTGGGACAACAGTGTCCACTGTGTGGAAACCCAGGTCGCATTAGCAAAGCTAACAAAGCCCAGGGCATCTTTGCATTCCCTCCCTTGTCTCTGTTAACTGAGATAAAACCCTTTTGCTTTCTTTGTCTCAGAGCAGAGCCTTAGAAATGCAGTAGAAAATTCCCTCGATTGCCTCCAGTCGAGCAGAGGCTGCCACATGGGCAGGCCCATGCCTGACCATCAGTCCTCTATGCCACCAGATGTCTTTATGTAACCCCAGCCTCGGACTAAGATTAGCTTTCACCGGAATGCAGGTTTGCAGCTATTCCAGGGAGGCTCTGCAGGAAGCCTTGTGTGCTGCTGGAGGGTTTCATTTCATTTCTCTGTACAGCTTGTAAAAGGCTTCTTGGAAACCAGATCTTTGCATTTTACTTGAGTTCACTTATCTGCCAAAAGCTGTTTCAAGTTACTCTTTCTGAACCATATTAAATTAATCCGTAGGTAAGAAGGAATCAGCAACAAGTACTGTGTACCTTTGTTGAGAACTCACCGCTTCTAATTATGTTTCCCCCTTATAAGGTTTAATATCGAGGACTACAAAATGAGGTCAACCTCTATTAAATATAATGACTTTCCCTGTGGAGCTTGCAATGAACACAGCTTCACAACAAAGGTTTCTATTTAAGGGAGAGGAAGTTTCTGTTACAAAGTAGTCCCCTAACTTGGTGCAGGGGCTCCGTTTTCATTGCTGGCTACAACAAAATGAAAAGATTTGGGTTGAAGCTTTAACCAGTGCTTATCTGAGAAAAAACAGGTGAGTTAATACATGAAGATAGGGAAGAACAAAAGCACTGTGGCTGCAGGAGCTGACCTAGAACCAGTCTGGCATGCAACATCTGTGATCCCTGAGCCACACCAGGGCCACCAGGGGCTGCATGCAGTGAGCAGAAAGGTAAAAGCAAGAGGAGCAGGTCTGCCGTTCTGTTTTTGCTGCAGGCTGGACACAGTTCCCCACAGGTACCCCAAGGTACCCACAGGTACCCCAAAGAACAGGCAGTGTGGTCTGCTCCTGCAGGAGCCAAAATGAAACTTGTAAGGAATACAGGAGTTACTTTTGAGGGCTGGGAAGAGCACCGTTTGGTGCTGTGCCCTGCTGCTGGGCAGCTCCTGTGTGCCCCGGGGGCAGACCCTGCCCTGCCCAACCAGTAAGTCTGCATACCCCTGATTTTCAGAGGTGCAGTGACTCGAACTGGCTGTTTGGTGCTCTTGTAGCAATTTGCCTGGCTTTTTGGCTTGGTATTAAAAGCTAGGTAAGCACAATGCTGTCTTAATAACTAAATTCTCTTTTACACCAGAAATGGAGGGAAACACAGCCATAATTTTTTAAAATTGTTGTCCTGATAGCAGCTTAACCACTGCCAAAGTTTGCTCTTTCTTTAAAGGTTTTTTTTTTTTTTTTAATTCCTGCAGCCTTGCAGGCAGGAATGTGCCAGGCAGTTGTTAAAACACTGCGCCTGCCAAGCGCAGGAGGGTTATTTTGGCATCCGCCCGTAGCCCATACGAACTGGTTGCCGTGTTTGAGCCGCGTCGAGAGCAGTCCGCGAACGGCAGCCGCCGGTTGTTCAGCTCTGCCTGCTCTGCTCCCCCCTTCCCTCGCAGCTCAGCTCGCTGCTTCACCCTCCTGATCCCCGCGGCCGGCTGGAATAGCATGCAAATGATATTTCATCGTATGAATGCCCCGGCGCGCGGTGACGCACTGCAGCCTCCTCGCAGCAAACACAGGCTGACCCTGGGGCGCGCTGGGGAGCGGGATGCGGATCAACCTTCTCCGCCAGCGGCGGTGCTCGCCCTTTAAGAAAAAGCCTGCAGTAATTTTCCATTACCCTGCACGGTCCTGTCTACGTGGCAGGAATTGTTTGTGGAGGCTGGAGCATCACGGGTGAGGCGCAAACCCCAATCCGGCTGCCGTTGCTTGGCTACGCGCTCGGCATGCCGGCAGCACGCCAGGCTCCTGGGAAGCACCTTTGTTCCCGAGAAGGGATTTGAGTTGTGTTTTCATGCCGAAAGCTGGGGACAAATGCTGCTTTTCTCAAGCAGCCCGGCAGAACTGGGCTTTCCGAACAGCACGAGCCGGCCAAAATGCTCAGTAGTAGTAGTAATAATAATAATAATAATAATAATAATAATAATAATAATACGCGCGGAGTCCATCTCTTGTGACGGTTTCTCTTCCTGTGCACAAGGAGATATCTTGTAATGAGCTCGTGATGTTTGTTTGCTGTTGCACTGATCATAGCAGTCACTTAATCAAGGCAGAAATACTGTCAGCGAAATCTTCCCCCGCTCTTGTCCTTTCCACCTAATAAAGCAGACAGATCGCTGTTGTTCTGCAACTTGATAAGCAGGTTATTTTTTTTTTCTAATGTAAGCTCCGGAGTCCTGACAGGAGAGTTGTCTGAAATGCCTAAAATATTTCAAATGCCGCCAGCAGAATCTGCAGCAGCAGGAAGAGCAGGTCTGTGTTCTGTCCCTGCTTGCTGAGGCTTAGCTTTAAGTACGGCAGCAGCGTTAGTGCAACAGGCGTTTCCATGATGTCTTGAGCATGGCTTCAGCTCCAGGATACCTTATTTTATCTGTTTGAGGCTTGATACTGTCATTAACAAGAGTTCTGTGTTCCTGCTAGCAGCCCATGCTGCCAAGGTCTCTCCCAGCATCAGCAGCCAAACCTACACTGGTAATTGCCACACAAACAAGTGTCCCACCCCACAAGTCCCCCCCCCACTTAGGTAATGCTGCCACTTTCCCTCTGCAGCAGCTCCAGGAACCCTCAGGAGTTGTTCCCCAGCAGGAATGAATGAAGATGTCGTTTTGGGGTGTCTGGCTGCCACTGGAAACCTGAGAATTGAAAATTTCATGTACAGTGGAACGCACTGAGCATCAGCCTTAATTCTGCTTCATGGAGTATGCAGCCAGAGGGGATTTTTGTGCTGGCGTTCTGGCATCCTGCACTGCACAGATAAACAAATCTCACCCAACAGAGCTCTGGCACAGCTACACATGGGACCACCTACCCAGCCCCACTCCTTGGGGAGCTCCACATGGATCGTGGCTTTGAGGCATCTCTCCTGGGCGCAGGCACAGCCTGCCCTGCAGCCCTGTCACCCTGACGTGTGTGTCTCCTAACCACAACCTCTCTGAGGTTTACAGTTTAGAGATGTTGGTTTCCTGCAGGTTTCTCTCGCAAATTAGCAACGTTCTCTGCTTTCTGGGCTCTTTTTTGGTCCTGTTTCCTCACACCCAGCCTTTCCACAGCCTCCTCCTCATCCCTGCTGCTCAGGGCTCTGTCGCTACCACCCAGCAACTCAATTGATGCCCTGACCATCTGGGGACCTGCATAGCGTTCCCTGCCTCCGGGAGAGCCATGCAGGAAGGGTGGAGCAGGGCATGTTTAGCAGCTTGGCTATGTGCCATCCGTCACCTGGAATATGCTTGTCCTCCATCAGTGAAGTGTACCTTGTCTGATAGGAACGACTGAGCAGGCGTTTAGGAGGGTGAGTTTCCGCATCCCTAGGTCAGATTTTCCCATACGGGTACCTTGATGGTTAGAAACAGCACCTTATCCACATTACACACTGCTTGGCTCTCTGCTCAGTGAACTTTTGGACTTGTTTTATCTGTCCTTGGATTGGTTTTTATTTGTTTGTTTGGGTTTTTTAAGTTAACTACTGCCTCTTAGTATTAAAAAAAACGTATCTAAGAAAAGATGGGTTTGGCTCTTGAAAACTGGTTGTTAGCAGTAGCCCTTTTCCTTTTCAGTGTGTTTTCAGAAGTGAAAAGCAGTACTTGGGAACTCTTTATTTTTTCAAGAAGGCACATAAACACAGAGATGTGCAAAAGGGGGTCCCTTTCCAAAATACATCTGCCCTGTGCTGCTCTAACACACCACCACGGCTTGCCTTTGCTTGGGATTTGCTCCACACAGGAAAAGGCGGAGGATCCTAACTGCCAGGAGGAGGGTTTGCCTCTCTTGTTTGCGCTGTTAGGAATGTGGGTGAGTCACTGCCTTCTTTGAGGAATGAAACCTTCCATCCCAGCCCCTTGTGCCTTTGTTTGCTTTTGGAACTGCAGCGCTGTTGAAGGTAACTCACGCTCCTGTGGCTTCTCTGGGGCTCAAGTTTAGCATCTGGTTTCACGTTTTGTATTCCGTTCTTAAAAGCATAGAGATAGGACTACATCTTCCCATGTGTGCTCCAAAATCCATAGGGTCCTGAAGACCTTAGGAGATCAAAACAGGCGAATCCCCAGTCAGTCCCCAGTGAGCGAGACTGGTTTCTCGCACAACCAGTGCAGCGGGGTGCGGCTCTTGAACAGAAATGTCCTTAATTAAAAGAGGCAATTTCCAACGACAAAATTAATACAGTCTTTGAGGTCATTTTGTTTCAGGAAGGCAAGAAAAGCAGAGAAAGAAAAAAATGTGCTAGAAAGACACAAAACCCAGAGCACAGTTTTCTAACTTTCTTAGCTTTCAGCGATTTAAGCTTAGGGACCTGTGGCCACTTTGTGAATGAATTATCTGATTTCAAAGGTTTTTAAATGCCTTAAATGATATTCCTACTTTAGAAAATGAAGTCCTTACTTTATGGAGATGCTTAAGTATGAGTTTCAGTTCTTTCTTTTATGTTTTGCAGGTTGCAAAAAAAAAAAAATAAAAGACTCTTCATACATAATTGTGCCATTTTCCTCGACTGCAATTTGACATCTAAACCTGATCTTTTTTCCATATATAATAGATGGTTTCATTCTTGGATTGGCTTTTTTTTTTTTTACATTTTAAGTCTGCCAGTTATTCCCAAAAGACCAGTATTTATATTTATTCCATAGCAAGCATGTGACTGGTGTGACTGCATAATTATATCAAAATGAATTTGAGTTCCTTTTGTTGCAAAATGTTCCAGGGCTACAAATACGTTTTGAATGCGTAATAAGCTCCGGGTATTGAGATTACAAGAGAAGCTATCTGCAAAATCCTACGGATTAAGGTCACGCATGAGATATTTAATTCTCCCTCCTGTGAGGTTTGATTGCAAGATATTCTGCTCCCACTGACTTCTTAAAATGAGAAAACTTGAAAAATTGACCAAATTCTGTCAAATTTCCTTTGCTGCTAGTGGAGCTGGAGGTGTTGAAGAAACGGGGAATTGTGAGGAAAGGAAGAAGCAGGGACCAGGAGGGTCAAAATCCCTGCTGGTTCACAGCTTGGAAGTGAGGAAAGATACCAAGATGACTTTTTATTTTCTGCCACAATTTGATCCACTATAGAATTTGCTATATCAGAAGGGGCAGCTCTTCCCTCTGTTGCTGTGACTGCAGCAGTGTCTCAAGGCTGCAGTTGGGACCAAGGCTCTGTTGTGCTGGGCCAAATAATGTGTCCTCGATGGTAAAGGATGCAAAGTGAGGATGGGAGAAATGCAAGGAGCAGAACGGAGGTCATGGGGGGAGCACCTCAGTCCTATAGAAATTCAGTTATATCTTTCCCCCCTGCCCCAAGATGTATTTATGAAAAGGCAACACACCACAGAAACTTGATGCAATGTAAAACTGGGTAAAACTCTCTGGGGGACAGCCAGTCCCTGAGACCACTGCTCTCCTCCACATCTGCCAGGAGGTGGATTCAGTGAATTCTTTTTTAATAGAGGTGGCCATTCTTCTGCTTTTTTTTTTTTTCTCCATAAACTATTGAAAATCATCTGATGGGAATAACTTCCAGTAACTGAGTTTGTCATACAAATGGGGTGTATCCTTATAGAGAACAAACTACTCTGAGTTTAAATTAAATGTGGATCAGCTGCATGGACTCCCTCTCCCAAAAAGGTGTGGATGTAATAATTCCACCCTGTTGCAGACATGATTAGTCACTCATGGTCCTTCATGCCGTCCGTAACTAGGGCATCGCTGCTGCCTCACCGCCTGTCCCAAGGGAGCTGGGTGGTGTTTGTGCAAACGCGATTGGGCTGAGGAAGGGGTGGAGAAATGCAGCTCTCAGCCCGGGATATATTTAGTGAACGCAGCTGTGGGAGGCAGCAGGAACAAGAGAGCTCTTGTATTGCCTGTGCTCTGACAGTTCACATGCCTAAATAATCTGCTAGTTTCTTACCCATATGTTTCCTCCCCCCGGTCCCCAGTGTTTTTAATTTGAATGTAAAGTTACACTTTAATTTAGTCAGAATCCTTCCTGGAGCTTAAAAGTGAGATGTGTTACAGTGTCAGCCTTGCTACAGCCCTTCAGACGGGGCAACCCACAACTTCCACGGGCACTGGCCTTTCTCCATGGCGAGTAGGGAAATTTGACTTCATCTTTTAGGTAGGGTAGTGATGTTCGAATATGCCTTTCATGTGCACTGCAGAGCTTTCTTGCGCTGGGAGCAGACCTGCAGCTCTGGTACGGCTCCTCCCAAGCAAAGTCTGCTTCTTGCCAGGGCTGCTGAGTTGGGGTGCAAAGCCTGCTTCTGGCACGCTGGGCACTTCATTGAGCTGTACAAACTCTGCTGGTCCTCCTGGCATCCCTGGGAGTCTGATCCAATATTCACTGGTAAGTCATGGGATTAAAAAAGGACGACAAAAATAGGTTTACTGACCCGCTGGGTCGAGCGGGAGCAGGTTACTGTTGCTGTGCATTAGGACTAATTTGTCTGTGCTCTCTGGCCGTGTTCAGACTTGCCCCCAGAGAAAAAGATCGAGGCTGAGAATTCCCTGTGCATCTTCTTCCCTGGCTTGTTCAGTGGCACACAACAAGCCACGAGCTGGCCTGCCTCGGGCTTTAAAGGTTTATGACAAATTAAACTGCAGAATATAAAAAGAGCTTTTTTTTTTTTTTTTTGGTTTCTTGTTTTGATATTGTTAAGGGGTTGAAAAAACAAGACTGGTGCAGGGAAGTGATGTCTGCATGATGGAGACCTCACATTTAGAGGGAGACTGCCATTGCTTTCCTAGAGCTTGTCCCACCTTATGGTGTTTTTCCACCCACAGCAGCATTGCTGGGAGATGTTGCAGTGACACATCCGTTCTTTGGCAGAGAGCACCCTGACCCTTCCCACCCTGCCATGGACAGCATGGATTTGCTGTTCTAGTGGCAGGGACCTGATAGCCGTATCAGAAATGCAGGTCCTGTGGGTGGCTTTTATGGTTCCACCACAGGCTGGCACTGATCCTGAAACACATCCAGCTTCTATGAAAACTGTGTGGTGCACGTGTGCGGGATACCGCTGTCCCACCTTTGCATGCTGTGATCTAAGGGAGTTTCAGTGGCCAGTTCATCTATCGAAAGTATTTATTATTAAAGTGTAGAAAAAATGCATCTGGAAATAATCTTTACGAACTCGATGCCGTGGGAGCCCACACCGTCTTTTCCGTCTCGAATCTCGCGGACTCCGTGCCCGGGACGGGCTTTGTCTCAGCAGTTAAATGGTTAACTGGAGCACTAATTGGCTCTGAGCGCTCCAGCCCTTTGCAACAGATTATTGGCATGCTGGTAGGAGCAGCTCCCTTCCTTCCCTTCCCCCTTCATTATAAAAACATGTACTGTAGAGAAACCAAATACCACATGGCGCCCTGCGCCGAGCCCGTCATCGCTCCCGCTCCGTGTTCAGCACAAAAAGTCCTTTCATATTTGGGAAGCGGAGGGAGAAAATTCTGGAAAGGCAAGATCGTGGCGATAGCGGCTGAATCGGCACATTTATTTACAGTGTGAAGGAGCCGGAGCCCACAGCCCCACGCACCCACGCCCGCGTGGGGAGCAGTCCCGGGGGGGCTCTGAAAGCGGAGGGGAAAGCCTGTTCCATGAAGGACAGGCTCCCCGTCGGGTTTCGGCTTTGCGGAGGGCTCTCGGGAGGCACCGAGGGGCTGAATGTGAAGAGAGAAAAATAAAAGCTTTGCTGGGGGGAAAAAAAAAAAAAAAAAAAAAANAAAAAAAAAAAAAAAAGTTGCATTTCTGTTTTCCCGAGGAGCCGTGGGCGTTTTGAGGCAGCTGTCTGCAGAGGCAGGCGCCATTTCGTGAGGCGGCATTAATGCAGCGGGAGGAGACATGTTGTGTTCGTGCAGTTTGGATTTTAAGGGTTTTTTCCTTGGTTTGAAGCAAGAGGCATATTCATCCCACCTTCACCCTCGTTCAGTCCAAAGGCTTTCATTTTTTTTAAACTTGAGGGAAAACAGTAGTGACAGGGGAAAGGGGAAGACTTCTCCTGAGGGGATCAGAGTGTGCAAGCAAAATCAGGTCTCTCTCCAGGAGACAAAAAAATCTTAGAGGTGTAACATTGTTCCAAAAATGCCACCAAGGGCTAGGGAGGATAACCAGGATGACAGCGTGGCTGCGCACCCAGCCCAGGTGTGCAGGGAAAATGGGGTACATCAGGCGTGTTTTTAATAGAGGATTTTTTTCTGCTACAAAAAAAAAGGTCTGACTGGTCTGTGCACACACAAAATCGGCCTTTTGTGATTTACACGAGCCGGCTTGACTTCCAGGTATTGAGATGCTAGTTTTGATCTAAAAGCTCAGACTATTGCTAGTGCTGCAGAGCTGCTCTTTTGATCAAAGGAGGAAATAGGAATGGTGGCAGGAGCGAGCTCAGGGTGATCCCCTTCAGTGCAGAACTCGTGGAGCAAGCTGCAGCATTTTGTTAAGGGCCTTTGGTATAGGAGTTGACTTTTTACCACTCCGGGACCTTTCACTTGCAAAATGCATTACAAGGCTCATTTGTTTAACAAGTCTCTGGGAGGTGGAAGAGGGAGAATTAATACTGGCATTTGGGAATACGGCTGATAGTGCTGCATTTGATTTTGGTTTCATGTAATTATTTTCTGGTTTCAGAGTCAGGAAAAGCTGCTCATTTATTTTTCATGTAGCTGGATTTTTTTCCTGGCTTCTTAAGGAGGCAGAGCTCATGAAATCGTGCTGTTAAAGGCCTGGAGCTTTTGATCTGATGTTCAGTTTCAACCAATTTCTGTTCTAGAGGTTCTGCACTGTGGAGGAGGCTGCAGGTTATAGAGACAAATCAGTACATCTGCTAAAGGAAGAACTACAAAATGAATGCAAAGGGTCTCTGTTCACATTCCTTGCTGACCCAACAATGAGTATCTCATTGCCAGCTGACCAGTCTGTAATGTGTAGCTCAGAAATGTTGCAGCCTCTGCTGGAATATGGTGTGGGATTGGGAATGCTGCAGCAGTGCAGCGCACTTGGGTGTGGGGCTGCTGACTCCCAGGGAAGCAGCCATCGTTATTTCAGCTGCTCACAAAAGATTTGAAAACTTTCAGCCACGGATACTTAAATCCCAACTTAGTTTGCAAGGAGTATTAGTCATATTTAAGAGTCCTCCACGTTATGTGCAGTTGAATTTTGCGGGGTCTTTGATCTCCTCATGCTGGGTCTAAAGGTTCCTTTTCAAGCTTGTCACCTGCGAAGATTTCTCTGAGACAGTGATTCCTTCATTACAGAAAAGCCTCTTTGCCACCTCAAGACCATTATTTTCTTGATTGCCCTTTTTTACTCTGCTAAGGTTACGTTCCATCTGCAGTTCAAACATAACCTGGGCGCAGTGCACCGATCACCAGCAATACGTGTAGTTGTAGCGAAGAGCTCTAGTGTGTGACATTCATGCACTTCCTTGGTTTGTTTGTTTAAAACTGTGCATTATAATGATAACATGAAGCATAAAATAGTTCCCATATATAAAAATTACTTTTCTAGTATATACTAATGTGCCTTTTGGAACCTCTTAATTAGGTTATGTTTTCTCCTAAACTTAATTCCATATTATTAGCAACACTTGAGTAGCCTTCAACATTCCAATTTTGGTTCCAATTTTTATTCTGTTCTCTGTGTGTGTGTATATATATATGTATATACAAGAAGATAATCCTTTATTAATCTTTTGAGCAGAACAGTTTTCGTTTGTGCAACAAAAGTCGTGTGCCTGAATGTTCATTATCAGCACCTGATATGCTAGCCTGGAGCACAATAGCTTAATAATTGGAGTTAAAGGAAAAAAAAGTCAGTTATTAAAGTCACAGTGTTTCATTTTTGTGCATGATTGTGAATTATTCAAGCATTTGCCTTTAGCTCCTACATGTACGAACTTACGCTCCCCACACATTTTTTTCCCCCCAAAGTGCTCTATGGTTTCCTTTGTCTTACACACTAGGTTGGAGTATTCAAATGTACTGTTTAATTCCAGTAGCATGTGTGGCTTGTTACAAGAAAATCTGAGATAGTTTCTCAATTAAAAACATTTTATTTTGACCTATTTGCTTCTATTTTTGTCTAACATTTGGTCTCTTCATAGTCATTATTCTGTTTTATGGAAAGGTTTTAAAGGTGTACTGAAGGAGAGGAATAAGAGGTGAAGTACCTAGCACAATTTATATTATTTCTTTTGCCATTATTAATAAAAATATGAAAGAAAAAGAAATGTTGGGGAAAATAAAAGGAGTGGTGATGCAATTATAGCTGTATGTGCAAAGTTACAAAGTGCTTGCTCTTACTCTTGAAATTTAGACCTCTGCATCAGATTCTCTTTCCCTTCTACAGACTGGATTAGTTAGTTTCAGTTGCATTTTCCAAGTACTAACATACATGTTCATCCCTAAATTCACTTCATGTGCTTCCAAATCCTTAGGACAACATTTGTTTTAGCCACCAAGAAAAAACTGGAGTGATTCCATGGGCCTAAATGTAATTACTCAGCCCTGAATTAAAGGCACAGGCACATAACTTAGGTCCCATGTGTTTGGAGTAACAAGAGGAGATCAAAATCTCAGCTTTTGTCATTAAAGTAAATGTTTCTAGACTTAAGACACATTTGTAGAGAGAGGTGATAGATTCTGGTTAGATGCATGATTAAATCTTGAAGAAAATAAATCTTGTTTTGGGCACATAGAACCTTGTTGGGATCTTCCTCTGGGTGAAAAGGCAATGAAGGTGGCAGTCAGATTTTTCAGGTGGTGATCAAGCACTGTGCGTGCCTCAGCCAAGACATCTTGTTTTCTCTGCTGCTTTAATTGCACAAAAAGCCATTGACCTAATTTTGTGACAGGACTGTACCAACAGTGTTTTCTAGGGCTGCTTACGTTTTCTCACAGCCCACCACCTAATACAAAACTTTGACTATTAAAAAAAAAGTGCACTGTGAATTGTTTTAAGCTGAGACAAGATTGTCACCCTTAATAGCTTGGTCAGAGAAAGGGGGAGTATTTGTTTCAGAATGAAAATTTCTTGTCTGCAACTGTTAAAGCTGGTAATTCCAGAGTTCAGGTGCCTGACGTGCCCAGAGCTGCTCTAGTCCCTGGGATGCTGAGCCCTCTGAGCTGGGTAGCGCTCTGGCAGGAGCCAGTTTATAATGAACTGACTGTCGGAAGAAAATATAAAAGTTCATGGGAAACATCAGCCTGACACAGGAGCTGTTTCTGTTCAGGTGACATTCTAATCCAAGTGTGTCGCTGCATCACTACAGCAAAAATTGATTGGACTCCACATCTAGCAAGTATTGACAAATATGAAGAAGTTTGTTTTCAGCTACTAACATAAGGGGTCTTTTATATATATGGTGCATTATAACAGGGTGATTCAGTGCTTTGTCAGGCTGTCTATAAAATAAAAAAAAGTATATGGTTGTAAGATTTCAGAAAAGAAAGGTACCATTTCTTTCCTCTGCATGTGGCAATTTACTGAATAATGCATCATTTTGTCAACTTTTATATAGCAATCAATAAATGCCCTATGGTGCTACCTGCACATGGGAGACAAGAATGAAGATCATTATGGAAACAGGCTTGAAACTTGCTTGAAATAAAAATCCCAATTCTATACTTGTGGTTTTGGAGGCCTGGGCTGTTTTTCTTTTCATTCCAGAGTAGCCATAATCTATCTTGTTCAACCTGAGTGAAATTCCTCATGTTTGCAAGGCCAGTATGAAACCCTTTGCCTCCAAATATCCACAGAGATTTACCAAGAAAATAGACTTGTTATAATCATCATCTAAACTTCCCAAAGTCTCCACTAGAGAACTTTTTCTAGAACCATTTGCTAGAACTCAAATGGAGAGTTAGTAAAAATAAAAATTAGAGCTTCTAGTTGGGAATTTTTTTCCTCAATTTTGACGTGTAAACATATTTGTGCTAAGTCCGTTTTCCCTTTTCTGATCATATTCCTCAAGCACTTAAGCAATCAAGCTTTACTGGCTTACTTTTGCAGCAAATAAGTTTCAAGGATGGACAGGTAAATGCCTTTGGAAAATGAGCTTTAAATGCACATAAGGAATTAATCATGCTAGAATTTCAAATTATCTGAACTTACAAAAAAAAGTAATTTCCTTGTGTATATCTTCTAAAAATACAAATTTGCAGCCTACATTTAAAATCTAGATATTCTGGAGATTTGGCTTAAGACTTATAAAATGTTCTAATTCTTTATGTAACAATTCCATAACGTACTGGAAAATGGGAGGACAGTATATATTTTGAAATGTAAGATTGGATAAGGCTCCCTTAATCATGCCGATGTTTTGGGGTTTTTTTAACAAACTCTTGATAAAACAATGACCACAAAACACTCCTGTGACTCTGCAGACTGTATTTCCAGCCAGAATGCTGAGATAAGGAACACTGCTTGCAGCTTCTACCTTTTAAAGTGATTTTAAACCCTACCACTATGGCTAATCCTTGTATGGTTCCAGTCCTGTAAGTTTCTAAGCAGGGAACGTGATCAGTGCAGAGCAGTTCAAGTGTGTAAGCCAGGTCACAGCAGCTGCCTTGGTGTGCTCTACCTCTGCCTTTACAGTCCCTGGGAAGGTGCACTTTAGTTTCTTATTTGCTTTCAAAGGTGATTTCAGCAATAAGCAAAGTTGCATAATTATTTTTCATGTAAGGAGACATGTAATACCTTGTTATCACTTTTATAAATTCCAGTGTCTAAGCAGGGACAGGCAAAATGGTCAGTATTTTTCTACCATGTCCCAGTCCTCTTATAAAAGTTTTCCAAGCCAAGCAGAATAGTTTGTTAACTAAAAGGTGACCCTGAAAAAACAGAGCATTGCATACAAGAAGCAGGGGCTTAAAAAAGGGGGTAAAGAAACAGATTTGTTGTTCCAAGCTCCAGTGGTTTACTTTAAGAAGCAATTAAACATATTATTATACAATCACCCACATTATTTAAGTTTGAAACAGTCTGGAGTTTTAAACTCTCATAAGATTTCATCAAAATAAGGACTACTGCATCTTTCTGACTTTTCTTATACCTCTAAGGCTGCCATTTAAGGCAATAGCCGTGTGTTAAACATTGACCAAATACAGCATAAATACCTTGACTGAGATGGTCTCTACTTCTTACATCCAGTTAAGATGGCAACAAGGGATAGTTTGAAGACAATCTGTAACAATAACATAGACCTTCAAATTTCAAACCTCCTTAAGAAAAGTGGATTTTATTTCCCAAGAAAAATGTGTGTATGTTCCCTAGTGAAGTTAATATAAAGCATAATAATTAATCCTCTCACTAGATAATAGTTGCTGGTCTGTTATTTGCTTTATTGTATACAGGAACTCATGCAAAACTGAAACAGCGAGGTGTGTCGGTTGTTAAGGAGCTCTTAGATCTAAAATTTGAGCTCAGCCACAAGATCACGTGTACAGTAACAGTACTGATTCTCTGATGCATTGCGACCAACAAGTAAAAAATTTGGTTATGAGAGACCATTAAATCACACAAAATATGTTTAATCCATTTCTGACTTCCATTTTGTCCTTATACCTTTTATTAATAAATTAGTTTTCTTTGAAAGTAGGAATAGAAAGCTGAATCTTGGTTAAAATTGCTTCATTTTGAATAAATTGAAAAAACACTGGGGTTTGGCTTAGACTGAAAGAATTTTTTCTTTACCATATGTTTATGACACTGATAAGAATTTGTTTCTAATTATTCATGGTAATAAATCTTTTTCTTGCTGCTCACAAGGTTCATCGTTCTGAACATGAGCCCCATAAAAGTGCCAGCAAACCCCCCATATTAACATAATCTCAGTTTTCTGTGTTAAATCCTAGGAACAAAAAGGGCATATGTAAAAGTTCTCTCTATGTGTGTAGATGTGTTTGCAATTATTCATTACCGGCTGAAGCAAAAGTCTGGATTTCAATTCCAGTTCCAGACTTGGAGCAGAATGAACAGCATGAGTTCATTGCTAGAACTGAGTTTTATCCTTGCTGCTGCTGGGTTTATTGCTTGTCTTGTGACAGTAGCAAAAAGCTTTAGCTGGGATCAATACACAGTAATCGTCTTCACCAATCACACAGAGAATGTGGTTCCATGCTTAGAAGGTGAATTTGCATCTACCTGAGCAGTTACTGTGATTTTAATAGTGAATTACTGAGGAAGGAAACAGAAGGGGGGAAAAAAAAAGCAGATTCTTTGTTTGACCAACATGTTAGAGATTGCATCCAAAACCTGAAAACAGAGCCCCTGCTTGATTCGGAACAAAGTGACAACTTCTATTAACACCCAGTTTACAGGAAGTTAAATGCCTCCCACAAACAGCTCGCTGTGCTCAAAGGGCATTCCATATCCTGTTTGCATATTCTCTGTCCAAGTAATCCAAACTATTCTGTTTGGCCTAGGGCCTAGGAAATTGGCATTGATTTCTTCTGAAAAGTGAGAGTTTTGGTTGAAGAAAAGTTTGGTGACAATGCACATCTCTCAGTCTTGTTCTATTTCAACAGGCAGATACGATACTTAACCTTTGTCCAATATTTGCCTTTCCATTATATTTGTGTCTCCAAAGATCTGTAGGCTACACTGTATAACAAAGAATAAACTGCTTCACCAATCTTTTGGTGTCCTCCAAAGGGCAGGTTGGGGCAGGTGGGGAAGGGACACTGCCCTGTGTGAGATCACAGTGTGCCTTTGTATGTTGTCCCTAATGGATAATAACATGGGGCTGGGGGAAGGAAGAAAGGTTCTAGAAGAAAATAGAGTAGCAGAAACTCAGGTTCTGTGCCTCCATCTGGAATTCCAGCCACAGACACAATCTCAGAAAATAGTTCCCAAATTAGTAATGGAAACATTAACTTGTCCCATTATTATCAGGCATGTGGTTCATAAAATGTAGCTGAAGTATTTGGTCTAATGATACACAAAGGAAGAAAGAGTGTCATCTGAAAGAGCAGGAATGAACTTAATAGAGGAAATTGCAGTGTAGAAACGCTGAATTTAGAAGGAAAAAAATGGGGTAACTGCAGAGGCAGTAGGAATGAGAATTTTGTTCCACTGTTTCATTAGGAAGAATGCAAACAGACCTTTCCTGGTTAGGAACAGCAAAGCTGTGTGAGGGGAGCCACAGCTCTGCAGAGTGACTGTACTTGTGCTTACCTCCATCCAACTCGCTTGGGGCCAAGGAACAGAGGAGGTCATGGATACTCATGTAAGGTTTTTTGGAGCTGCTTCAGGTCTTGGTGCCCAGGAAGCAAAAGAGCAGTACTGCATATATTTAATGAGGATATTAGACTTTGAGTAATTTTTTTGTTACACGTAGCAGCAATAGAGTAAGGGACTTCCAAAAACATTTGTCTATAAATCACATTGGTAATTTTTTTAAAGAGGAACAGTCTATTACACTAGACAGTCTGGTATAGTTGGAGAAAATCAGATAACAGACTGAGCACACAGGTTAGGTCTTGTTCAGTTATAATCTTAAACTCTCCTGGCTGGAATCACACTACTCTTACAAAACACAATTATGTCTAGAATGCCTGATCTCTTTTCATGTGGCTATTGCAAGTGATCACACATACATTTTTCTAGAAACATACTTGTGTTTTGGGAAGAAACAAAGGGAAAGGCTGGAAATTGTACATGTAATTTCTAATCTTGTGCCTTGCTGTGAAGTTTTACCATGCAAGATCAGCTGAAAATGCTGACATAAGTAGAAGTGTTGTTGCTGCACCCCGCTTTCATCTGGATCCTGCCTCATTCTTCCCCCTCTTTTCACTGCTGGTGGTTTTCCAAGGAGGACAGCGTCTGGGTTCTGTCCATGCAAGCACCTTTGCATACAGTTACATGAGAGCAGTTCCACTGAGAGCAAGAGGATTGGCCTTTGCAGGAATCTGAATGGGAATGAAGTTGCAGAACAGGCTTTCTGCTATTCATAGTCTCCATAGACCAGAACTTCAATAATTCTTCTTGTGAGAGGAAAAAAAAGGCCTTTTGCCCTTTTTCAGTGAGAAGCTGCATCGACTCTTTTGTACCACCACTGATTCCTTGACTGGAGGTTCCCATGCTGTGGCACCTTTATGTGGGTCACCACCATCCCTTCTCTGAAGCTGGTAACACCTTATCCCACTGTCTACAAGTAGTAGATATCCCCTGCTATCCTACACATGAGGTCAGCTTTTCTCTGTATTTTGAAAGGAAATACGTCTCTTGGCTCAAAATCATAGGGATTGATTCTTTTCAGCTGGCCACTTCCTTGTGGCTTTTCCAGGACTCAGCTCAGGAGAGAGCTGCCAAAGTCCAACTGCGTGATTTCAAGTGCCAGACTGGATCCTGAGGCCTTCCATAATCATTTGAAGCGTTGTTAGTTTAATTCTGTCATAACTACCCAGCTTCATTAGTATGAAAAAGGAAGACCTAGACAATTTGTTTCTACTTTTAATGGAGTCACCTGGGCGAATGAAAGAAGGTGAAAGGTGCACATAACATTCAAAGGGACTGCTGAAGTATGTAAATACCAGTTCTGTCATGTGTGCTTCTCAGAGAGGAACACCCTAACTGGGGCTGGGGACAGCACTCATGGCAGTGACCGGGAATGTGAGGGATGCCCTTCCACCTTGCTGATACCTGAAGTGGTTTCCATGGCTGTAGTCAAAATAGGAGACAGTGTCGTGGTGAGGTTGGCACACCAGACAATTTCTATGACGTTGGCTAAAAAAAAGCAGGATACCTAGTTTTATTTGGGTGTCTGTGCTGTTTCTGAGCGGCAGTAACGCGGGATTGATGTGGCAGACAAGCAGCTGACAGGGTTGCGGTGGCTCTGTGCTCCAGCCGGTCTCTGGAGCTGAGGGTGCACAACACAGCGGTGTGTATTCGATCAGAATAGGGGGGTTCGTGGCCCCACTCTCCGTGGGGTGCCTGGCGGGTGAGCTGTCCCTGGGCCCGGCGCATGTCAAGGGCTGTTAACAGAGGTCGTATTTGTGGAATGGCGGCAAACGGAGCCGTGAGACGCGGGGCGCCAGCGACAAACTCAGGGGCTGAACCCCGCTGTGTGTCAGTGCAGGCAGGGGAGGCACGAGGGGATCTCTGGAGTGGGGTCTGGCAGCGCTCGTGCCGACCGGGGTCAGGGCTGCGCTGGGGCAGTACAGGTAGGACGGCCCGGCCAGGTGGGGCTGGGAGGGGGCGGCGGCCGCTCCCGCTCCTGCTGCCGCCTCACCCTGAGGGNGAGGGGCGGGGCGCGCGCGCGGTGCCGCCCTTTCCCCGCCGCAGTGAGGAGCGACCGGGCGGCCATGTTGTGCGGGGGGAGGGGAGCAAGGAGTTGAGAGGAGACGGCGGAGGCTCCCTCACACACACGGCACAAGATGGCCGGGGAGCAGCCGCAGCTCCCGCCCGTCTCCCGGCGCTCTCCCNGGGCTCCGGAGGGCGGCGAGCTGGGCTGCCGAGCGGGGCTGCCGACGGTCGGGCAGCAATGGCGCCGGGCTGCGGAGCGCTGCCCGCGCCGCTCCCTCGCCGGGCGGGCGCGGGGCCGCCCTTGACCGCGGGCAGGGAGAGACGGGAGCAGCGCCCCGTCCTCGGGGCCCCGGGTGCCTGCCAGCGGGCTGCTCTTCGCCGGGTAAGTGCCGGAGTCTCCGGGCTCCTCATTGTCCTTTGTCCTTGGGAGGAAAAACAAAATGTCCTTGGAGCCGGGAGGGGGAGGGGGCGCTGCCTCTCCCTGCCCCCCCCCTTCTCCCCCGCCGCTCGCTGATGGGACCTGTGGGTACCCTCGGGGACCCTCGCCCGTGCCCGAGACCGGGCTGGGCTGAGGGACAGCGGCGGGACAAGGGGAGCCCCGGTGACCCTCGGCGGCTGCGGGCGCTCCCCTCCTTCTCCTGCAGCACCCGGGGGGCTCCGCACGCCCCGTCCCCGATGCAGCCCCGGGGGAAGCAGCGGCGGGTTTTGGCTCCCCTGTGCAGCACCGGGCACAGGGGGGGCTGCAGACCGGTTCCCCCCAGCGCAGCGTGCAAGGGGGGCATCTGCAAACCAGCTTGGAACTCCAGTGCAGCAGTGGAGGGAGGGGGGAGAGGTGAAGGCTGTACGACATCATCACTGAAATGTTTAGCCCCGTGTCTGTGTAAAGAGCGTTTCTTGCCCGTCGCTTCTCGGATGGGGATATGTTTTCGTAGTTTCTAAGAACAAAGACGCCATGTCCTTTTCTCTTAAAAATAAAACTTGGAGTGGTTTTTTTGTGGGGTGTTGGCTTTTAACTCTTTGTAAACCAGTAAGAGAGACACAGGCTGCGGATGAGATAAATTGGTACTTTATGAAACAATAGAGAGAAACTGACTTCACTGGAGAAACAGCAATTCAGGTGCAGAACTTTAAAAGAAAACTCTTAGGAATTACGTGCAAATTTGATTTTGCAATTGAAACGGCAGTGTAGACGCTTAAAAGCTTGAGAAAAACAAAGCTCCGTCATGCCAAGTCTGCAGTTTAAAGTTGGCAAAATACTACAGTTGTGATTTAGACGACACTACAAAAAGAAAAGAGTTACTTAAATACGAATTACACGATAAGGAAACGGATGAGTTTGTGTCTGACATGGAAAGCTTTTAAAAAACATTTCCTGGGTGTCAGGTTTGTTTTTAGTATTCGATTTACAGGTTTTTCAGAGACCTCGCAGTTACTTCTCTTTATGAAACATTTTAATCGTTGTTTCGGTGTTCTGATAATTTGGAAGTTGTACAACACCTATTGCAAGACTTTCTAAAAATGCAAGTTTAAAGGTAGTGTCTGACATTTGTTTTGGGTTGGCTCGCATTCAGCAATTACCAATTTAAGGGTAAAATTGCAATTCTAACTGTATAAAAAGTCTCTGTAGCAGAGCAAGAGGTAAATACGAAGAACTTTAGTTTTAATTGGAGGTTGTGTATAGCCATATTTGCTGGATTTTAATGGTGTACGCTTGTGCAAGGTTATAAAACCCTGTGCAGGTTTTAAATACTGCAGTTGGAGATAAATCTACATTTTTCGGTACTTCCTCTAAAAATTGGAATCTGTCATTGCAACAATTGAAGTTAGCCCTTTTTTTGGAAATAGAAATACAAGTTTCAGCAACCATTGGACTTCTGTCACCTTTATGCAAAGTGTTCGGTGTCTTTATTTTAGCTCTGGATTATGGCGGTTTTATAACCCCAGTAACAGTTCTGCAGTGTAGAACAGGTTCTGGCATACACACTTTGCCCTAAAGAAAGTTCTAGCTTTAGGTGGGTGTCTGCTGGGTTTCTCTTCTTTTAAGTATATTAGAGGATAATTTTAAAAATAGTTTTCATTGGTTTCTTTCAACAGCTGAAAATAAAACAGCAGGTATTTGTCCAGCTAATAAATTGCTTGTAATTCGTAATGTGTTTTATTTAATAGTTCTGCGGTTGTTTCTTATACTTAAGGTGTAGGGGTTTAGATTTATATATCTTTTAATTCGGCATTAAAATGTTTTTAAAAATTGTGCATTTACAGAATGATTCCACACTTCTAGAGTATGAAGTAGTGGTGGTGATACTTATAACTGCTGTAAAATAAAATGTTACGGCTTTTCACAAAAGGCAAGAAAAGTTGGCTAGAGGTAGTGCAGATATGGTGTTCCTTGTGTTAAAAGAGCGTAGTTTGAGATCTGATCAAAGGTTAAAGAAGCTGAAGGCTTAAAAACTGTATTTTGAAGGGCAAAAAAGGTGGTTTTTTGGGAGATGAAGTAACTTAGGACTTAAAATTCAGAGAAGCTGATGACAGAAGCCATTTTAAAATAACCTTGCTATCAGTAGAGGTTTTGTTTAATTTTGCATAGCCTACTTCTAAAGACTTTATTGTGGAAAAAAAAAGTAAAAGGACTGAGGGATATTGTGTGATAAATTACTCAGTAAAAAAAAAAAATCTTAAATTGGCATTTTAGCTTTAAGCCTTTCAAAATTAAAGTAATGGGAGACAGAAGACCAGACTGCAGTTATTCGTGAAAAACACAGATCATGCATGTTGTATGTCAGTCACTCATCTCCAGTGGGTTTTTCTTCAGCCAGGAATGTACAGCCACACATACTTTTATTTTTAGAGTTCAGTTTGAAAGATATAGTTACTGCTATCATAAGTTTTTCCTGACTTAATAATTACCTACAGATCGATAAATTTCAGGCATATGTCTTCCTCTGCTTTTCTGAGGCAAAATACTGAAAATTTCCATACTTTGTTTTTTCAGATAGAATTTCGTGAACAAAACCTTGTTTCCAGACTGGCTTCCAGAGGATTTGTTCATGCCTTGTTTTTCTTAGGTAAGAATGGTTATACCTTGTGTTAATATGCTCATTTCCTTGTTACTTTTTTTAAACTGGAATTTGCCTTTTTGCTATTGTGCAGATGGGAAGAAAAAAAAAAATCTCATTTTTATATGGAGGGGACACATTTTATAAATTTTCTGGACTTCTAAAAAGCTTTTCTTTGCAGTTACAGGTAGACTGTCTTCAAATAATGTCATGTTTATGTGCTTCTTGGGTACAAATTTTCGTTTACTAAGGCTATTTAATAAGTGGATTGTTTATTTTTATAATATATGGATACAGATATATATGCACTGTATTTGGTGGAAAAGGACAGTATTGGCATATAAACTGAAGTTCTGTATGTCCCGTTTCACCAGTGAAAACTTGCATTAAACTTTGAAAATGGTTTAGGTTTTGTACTTAATGAGTTTGTAGGATTAATGTTTGGGGATATTGTAGAATTTCTATATGAAAGGAGTAACCCAAGACTTCAGAGATTTGTAGAAGAGGAGATTTTTGGGGCCTGTTTCTTGTTTTTGGGGACCCGGAGGCTAATGCTTAACAGCGATAGAATATTGGTTTTGTACTGTCGGTAAAGCTTTCGTTTATTCAAAGACACTTCCTTATGTGTTTTCAGAAAGTTTGTCAGTCAGCAATGTTAGGACTTAGCTGTCTGTACCTTGTTTTCAGACAAACCTGGTTTTGTTGGTTTTTTTTTTCTTTAAAGGCTCTTACTGGATATTGTTCTTCCAAAGATTCAGATGACTGGTTGGGCAAAAGACCTTGAGCAAAATTCTGTACTGTGCGTGCCAGGTATGTTACACTGTGTTGTGGGTTTTGGGTTTTTTATGTTTCTTGTTTTTTAATTTTCCTGGAAATAATTTTTTTCAAAATAAACATTAAACGTTTAAGCTTCAGTGTTTTACCTTGTTGAATTTATTTTCTTTCGAGCTTAGTGCATTTGGAAACTGTTAGTGTGTGCACACTACAGCAATGGTAATGTCTCCTGCATCTTCGAAGACTTTTATGGTCAGTCATAAGTACAACTTTTTAACAGTCTGCAATGACCATGTTGACACGTGGTAAAGCCAAAGGATTGTCATCTCCTAAGGACATTGTCTAATCCAACTTCAGAAATGCTTTTCCTTAGTTCAAGGTATTGGTTTATTAGCAAGGGACACTCATAAGCTTTTCCTTTTCAAGAAATTGATTATGCAATAAACTTTAAAATTCTGGTTTTGGTGTAAATTTTATTCTAAAACCTAAAGTGGCACCCAGTTGTTATGAGGTATCTTGCTCTCCTCCTTGCAATGTAAACAAAGCAGCTTCTTAATGTTTATTATTTGTTTTTACACTTAAGATTCTGTATTTAGGATCAGAGTAACATGTTGCCTTTGAGTCAGGCTTTCACCACTCTGTAATTAAAAGTTGGGGATCCTGTTTACCTGTCTTAACTGGTTCCTTTTTGCAGCTTCCCATGCTCATGTACTTCGGTGCATAGCAAGGACCTCAGAGTGTAAGGCGTCTTCATGAAGACACATGTATCAGGATTCTCAAAAATACTTTTGCTGATTTGCTTTTTAAAATTACATAATTCATCATGATAACTAAAGGATAGAATTGTGAACCCCCACCAGAGTGCAGCTGTTCTTTTTGGCTTGGATGAAGCCTTCAGCCTGTTAATATAAAATAAATTGTACATAGTTTTCCATAAGCTTTACAAAAATATGTCTTCAGGTTGTGATAAGCCTTTATCTGCAGTGAGTCACTGCTGATGTGGAAGGTAGAGTTCAAATAATATTTATAGATACTGGACATGTGCCACCATCATGGATGTCCTGCAGCAAACACGGCTAACGAGCAAGGTGATATGTCAGTATGTTCCTGCAACTTCATCGTGTACCTGTCTGATGGAAAGTGTGAGAACTAGAAGTTAGTGTTAGAAGTGATCTCATACCTTAAGAATGACAGGGCATACCTAAAATCCCACATGAATTTTCAGTTTCGAGGGTCAAAAATCACAGATAGTACACAGTCTATTACGATAAAGGCAAGACCAGCCCGAGTCACACAAAAGTCTGATAATAGTGATGGGATTGAACCTGTCAGACTCGACTTAGAGTCCTAATATTAAATTCTGAAATGTCTGAATCTGCACTTTCCAACTGCCCTGCTCTTAAAAACAAAAGTAGAAAAATAAAAATTAAAAAACATAGTGCTGAAGAGCAGATCTTGGCTGACCTGAGGATTTTATGATAACTATGAAATTGAGCACTTTGATCTTAATGGTCTTGCATCTTTCCAGTATTGTCCTGATGCTGATTATGCTGAATAGACATTACAGTAAAAGCAGCTTTAACTGTCCCTTTTGTGAACTCTTTGGAGCTGCCTTTTCTTGCAAGAACAACTTGTTTTCATCTACCAAACGGTGGATTCACCTCTAGGTTAACTAGACCTCAGTGGGTTAGATGCACACTCCTGGGACTTGAGGGAAGTTCCAAGTTAATGTCTACGCTACAGTGTGCTCGTGAGGATCGAGGGCGGTCAGGAGAATGTCTCAGGTTGAATCCTGACCTTTTCAGTAGAGGAAGCTGTTCCTCTGTGGGGATATGAACCTGTATTAAGTATTCTCATTGAATTGATTTTTGTAGCATTGACAGCGTACCTGGAAGAACATTGGTGTGGTGATACGCACCATCTTTGCCAAAACACTTGGTTAATTAAATAATAAATACAAGAGAAAATGTGATACCAGGTGATAGCTTTTGGGTGCCTGACCTCGCTTCTTGTTGTAAAAGGAGATGCACTGTGTGAGGGTTAGTGCCAGTCTTTGGGGGAAGGAGCCATGGACCTATGAGGCCAGACGTGTTTTGTGTGGTGTAGGCTGTACTGTACTTCAGGTGTCTGTAATTTTAAAACAAAAATAAGCCACAGCTATTAGCCTACCTTAAGAAAGTAAAGCCATGTTTATTTTTAAATAGGGGATGGATTTTTTTAAATCACCCAGGCTCCAGCAATTACGGCATGTAGTCCGATTAAAAGATTTTGACATCAGATACAGGAAATACAGCTGTTAACGTAAGAGGTTAATTTTTTTCAGCCAAGACTTGTATTTCCAAGCTCTGGTTTCTGGCTCGTGGCATAAACTTGTAGCTTTGGTGATTTATTCTGCAGTTTAAGAGTGAATGTGTTTTGGATGTTAAAACTAAAAACTCAAAATACAGTGCTATATTCTATAATAATGGAAAAATAACTCATGTGAATGAAATGTGATACATTATCAACATCCTGGTGCTGTTTTTACAAAACTCATTGGTTCATCCATTCACTTCCAAGAAGAGAAGTGTCACTACTACTACGTGTTAGCACTCTGCCAAACGTAAGGTTCCTTTTGCACAAGTGTGCTGAGGTCAGAGAACACAACTCCGGTGGAGTCTTTGTAACACTGTCATTAGAGGAAGATGCTTTGTGGCAACAGCCATATTAAATACCCTCATTAAAGTTTTTGTCAAACTACCCTAGCTGTGTGCTTGCTAGAACTGAAGAAAACAAGAACCAAATTGAAAGCAATGACGGATGTGTGGCTGTGCCGTGAATTATTGAAAACAGCTGAGAGCTGTAAATTGAGAATCGTCTAATCATTAGCTTTACTTGTCTTCATACATTAGATTGTAGTTTCTGAGTGGCCTTTTTTGAGTGAAATTATTCAAAGGGCCTAAGTAACTCTGTTTCCCTGGTTCACTTTTCATGCCTTGAATGCCTGGTGCATGCCTCATGCATGATCAGAGTCCAGCAGTCATGTTGTGTTTCTTCTAAAATGGTGGATGGGCACTTCACCAAAGTTTTGTGCTTCCATTTAATAGCAGCTGCTTGTGCACATTGAAATACATTTTAAAATATCATTAATATATTTTTAAACCTCTAAATTGCACATTCATTAGGATATTTTACATGCTTCTGCCAGTCTACTGCTATATTTTCTTTGTCATTTCCCTTTTTAAAGGCTTTTTCCATAATAATAGTTTCAAGTAAATTACATCAACAAAGAAATTACAATCCTTTTCATGCCATATTTCTTTCTACACATCTGAGTAGCTATCAAATGGAAGAGAAGAGATTTAGAGGATTGCACAGTATGCTGTCACTGGATAGGTTCATTAATTTTTATGTATTTGAGGCTATATTTCAATATAAGTAGATTCTGAGAGATCACAAGAGAAGCAGTTTGTATGTGTCACAAGGATAAACTTGAATGGCTCATTTCATGTAGTTGAAATTTACAGTAAAAAGGAAGTTCATTAGTTGTTTTAGGTCTTACTTTAATCTCGCTACGTTTGCTTAAGGTAATTGTGATTAAAAATTTATTGATACAGATTGCCAGTAGGCATTTTTAAAGTCAAATTTTCACATTTGGACCTTGCCCATACATGAGTAACTTTGAGATAGAGTAGATAATTTGTTCCACATAAATGTTTTACATAATTGCCCTGCATCCAGCTGATACCTCTTCTCAATAAAAAGAGCATTTTATTTTCTATAAGGGCAAGTCAGTTTGCTTAAGTGTGCTTCCACTTGGTGCCTGATTGATCTTTTTCAAAAATTTCAAAGAATACATTTTTTTATGTTGTTTCTCAATGCATTTGTATATAGTACTGGGTCTGAATTTCTTGGGTTGTTTGCAGGTTCTTTAATAACAGGTTCCTTAGTGGTACTTTTTTTTTTTTTAATAAAAATAACTTTTGTAGCACATGTCATGACCTGGGAATGCTTGAGATTTTTTTGGGTTTTCATATGAGGGGTTTTGTAATAAAAGCTACTGCTTGGTCTTGTAGACCTTAAGGTCTAGATCTCTTTTATTTTTTAATTTATTTTAATTCAAGTGTTTTAATATCCCATTTTTCCTACAGATGTGTTGAGGAATTGATTTACTCACTGTAAGCAAAATAGCTGCTTTTGGTTGAAGCACTGGTAAGTTGTTATTCCTAATAACATTTACTTTTTAGCTTTAAAAAAGCCCCAGCAACCACACATGGCTATAATGTTTAAGTGGCTGAAGGTTTTGGCTGAATACATTCTGAAGCTCATTAGTGTGTGGCCATGTGTGCATGTGTGTTTCAGAAAAGCTTAGTTAAAAGGACCCCAGGATCATTCCTGCTGGGCTCTTAGGAAATGAGCAATGCTTGGATAGTGCTCTCTCCCTGTCTGGCTGCAGAACAGCTTTCAGATCTGATTGTAGTTCTGGGGGCTTCTGTGATTTGACTCCAGATTTCATTGAGAACTTCTATATCACAGTTTTGCTTGTTCAGAAGGGTTTTTGGTATGCAGATATCTGTCTCTAGAGAGGTACTACACACAATTTGGATAACAAATGGTGTGGAAAGTATAGCAGGAAGAACTTGCCGTACAAGCATCTTGTGTTGTCCTTATGCTTCTGTCAGAATCAGTGAGAGCCTTTGAGCAGACAGTTACTGTCTCCTGTTCTACAATTGTTCTGTTTCTGTTCTTCATTCATAAAGCTCTGGCTTTGCACAAAACGATAAATGCTAGTACAGTTTCCTGTATTTTTTTTAAATTAAACTGCTAGCTGATAGACTTGAAATCATTCCTCACACAGTCAAAACATAAAATTGGCAGGCTTGACTAGATAAATTAATTCAGTTCTATACTGGATGAATATAGGGACAGAATTTTTTCCCATTTCCTTAACTAAAAGGAATTTGGTCTTGACCTTTTGTTGTCTCTGGCACATTTTGTGACTTTCCCGGGAGTTGCCTGTGGAAAGACACAAGTCCTTTTGTCTTCTTGTCTGCTTAGAATTAAGACTCCTTGATTCTGCATATTTAATTAGGGCATCCATTGCATTTTGTGTACATGGATTAACTTTTTTTTGTGGGAAGCTCTATTCCTGTAGCACTGTGCTTTGGAATATATGCTTTTCTTTAAGAGACAGTTTCTTGGAGCCACTTCTTTCAGTCTGACATGCTACCTGATTGAGCAAGGCCTTCCTTAGGCTTCAGATAGCTTGGGAAAATGTTGTTCCAAGATGCAAATCCACTCATTTTAGTGGCTAGATGACAGTGAATTTTAGCTATCCTGTGGCTGTGTTTGTTAGCAGAGCCCTCCAGCAGCCACTGCCTCAGGTGCTGGGAGAGAAGCTGGTTTTGTACTCCAAAGTCCTGTGCTTCTCATCCACTCCGTGGTGCGGACACTAATGTAGAGCTCTTCTGAAAGGAAAAAGGAATTATGTGAGGGTAAGGTGCAAACCTTGCTAGGCCGTGTTACTCTGGCCTCCTGCTGCTTCTGGGTCCTTTCTGTTTTGGACCAATTTTATCACTTGAGTTTTCAGTCCTGAAGCAAAAGAAGTAGCAAAAGAGTTCATGGACTTTGGGGAATTAAGTTTTTAATGTGTGTACATGAGCTCAGTTTTGATAAGTATTTAATCTCTTCTACTGCTGTGGTCTGTAAGTTTTATTACTTCGTTCTTTCAGAAGTCTTAAGCTATTTTTCCCACTGCATGTGTGTGTAGAACAGCATATTTCTTGATAGGTTTCTTCTCCAGCTGCTCCTCATATCTCTTCCTATACTATCCACTGATGCCTTCTTAGCCCCAGTCACTGGCTAGAATCTCTAAACATGTGACTCATGTTCCATTTTAATATTAATCTTCATGTGATTCCTACATCTTTCTATGTACATTTTTGTTTTTCCACTGGGTTTTAAATTAGCTATTGTCAGATCTGGCTTCTTGAGTAGACTTTAGGCTTTTCAGTTACGTGCTGAGTAATTCTTCCATCCTTTTCTGGTTTACTGTCCTTACCTAAAGGAAGGGGTGGATGTGAAGCCCTTAATTGAAACAGTTGTCTACAAAAGAAGTTGCTTCAAAAAGCAGTTGTGAAAGCATTCAGATGGGTGGATCTTGAAAGATCTGGTATTGCCTTCTCTGGTTAACGTGGTGTTTAGTTGCAGCTGATTTTTATTTTTAATTCTTTTTAATTATTTTTTTTAAGAAGAGGGAAAATACTTGAAAACACCAGGAGCTTTGTTAAAGTTGGCATATTTTGCTTAATGCAATAAAATTTATTATTTAAAAACAATACCCACAAAAGAGTGCATATGTGAATAAAGTCACATCTTATCTGGAATTAACCTTGAAATCTGACAAACCTGGCAAATAGCCTTTCTTACCTAAAAATACCCAAACTTACATGAGTTGGGCTTTTACTGCTCTGCTTAAGGAACATCTGCTGGTGGTAAAAGCAGACTGAGAGCTGTCCAGAGCACTTAGTTCGTGCTAAAGACTGTACAGAATAACATAATGGACTTAGCTGTCAGTAAAGGACACCTCTGTTCTTCCCTTCACTGTGAAAGTTACCAGGGACATCTTTGAGAATAAAACCTTGCTTTAATGAACTTTAAAGTGTAGAACTTGAGGTTTGGTTTGCTCAGAACCTCATTCTGTCCATTCATCTCCCTCTGTTGGAGTGAATTCCCTTTCCCAAGTAGGTCACCTTGGTTAAAAGTTTAAGCCTCAGATTTCATTCTGGAAAAGTTTGTAAATGTATTGGTGTCTTATGCATGGGTGTTGTACGTGTTGGGCTTCAGTCTCACACTTCAAGGAATGCAGGGTTTCAGTGCACCTGAAATGGCTGAAGCCATGGGTTTGGCCATAAGGGGTGTCTCTTATTGCTGTGATCTTTTAATGTAGCAACAAATAATTGCAAAAAAGCTGGAGAGGAAAACTTTGTAAACTCAGATGTTTTGTAATTGTTGCCTTGAACCTTTAGGTAGGTTGGGAATGGATGGTACGGAGTGTCAACATGTTACCAGTGGTTTGAAGGAAACTTTGTCAGTATTACGTGACTACCCAGGTCCCTGATTTATCGTGACCAAAATGCAGTGCTTGGAAACCAAACCAGTGACTAGTAGAAAACAGACGCTTGAAAAATGGGCGGATGCCTAATTAATTTTACAGAAGGAATGGAAGACTCATGTCATCTAGGAAAAAAAAAAGGGCTTTTCAGTATCTACCTCAAGTGTAGGATCACTGCATATGTCTTCATGGAGGAGTGTATTTTTGTAATATTATTGAATTTCTTAATAAAATGTGCCTTAATTCATAAGTAAACAAATGCTGTGAAATCTTTTAAAGCAAATGTAGATTTCACAAGTGTAGAGGCTGCTATTATTATTTTGGCCATTCCTATGGCATCTTTTTGATGTATAATAACTTGGAGAACAAGAATGTGCTCTTAATTATAATACCTCATCAGTTCTGTTTACTTCTAATTATTTTACAAGGTTTAGAGAAGAGTTTAAGATGAACGTCATGGGGTTACTTGCAAAGTTTTTGGTCCAACCCAACGTAGGTGAACCCAGTAGGGAAATTTGCCCTGAAATTGCTTTTGGCAGGTCCTGTGAGTGTCTAAGGCAGAGGGCTGACCCAACTGGAAAGTGCCTTTTAAGGGTGACTAATGTGTTACTAAATTACCTTTTTTAGAGGTGGGGAAAGTTGATGCCAGTAATTGGATTTCTATATGTTAAGCTTATTAAAAATAACTACAAATTATTTTAATGGTCTTATTTATGGGGTTTCCACTGTACACATGTTAGTACTTTCGAGTGTTTGATTGTGACAATAATGGACAACTTTGCGGGGGTCATGTTTTTCATGTTTTGATACCTCGGTCAAGGCATTAACATGAAAAAATACTCAAAATTTTAATTCATCTTCAAGTGCCTAAATAGATTTGAAATTAGGTTAGTGAGAACAGGAAAAAAACCAAACCAAACCCAAAGCAACCCCAAAACCAGCTTAGTGTGAGGGAAAAATACCTTTCAAAATATTTAATACCTTGTTTTAACTGAAGATGAGTTGAATGTTTGAAACAAAACATTTCTTAAACTGGTTCAGTTCAGTTTCTGAAAACTGAATGTCCTGGGGTTGAATATTTCTGCAGCTACTCACATTTCACAGTGCGAATTGCCAAATCCCATATCCCACTTTTATGTGCGATACATTGTATTTAAAACAAGGAGGTTTATAGAACAGTATAAAACAGGACACATGGTACTTGAAGTCAGACTGGGGCTTGCTGCACTGCTTCCAGTGCTCTTTGCTTTGCTGTAACTGGTTATTTTGAGATGAGACTGGGGAAACTGGGATGCCAAGGCAGAGACCACTAGATGGCCCCACTGGTTTTTGCTGGGCTGTGGGTAATTTCTGCATCATTTGTCAGAATCTGCCCAGGATTATCAGGGAGCAGAATGGTGGTGAAGTTGGCTTTCAGACTAAAGTGAGGTTAAACTTATACATATGCAAAAGAATAAATTGATGTTGGAGTGCAGATACTCAAAATCATGAAGACATTTTAAAACCCTTTTTGCATGTCAACCCTACAGTCAGCATTGTTTTCAAAATGATGTTCTTAACACTCAGTAACTTCCTGTACTTAAGTTTTGCATGTGAGGAGGAGTAGGGTTTTTCTTGAAGTAAATTGATCTTATATTTCTTGGAAGAAGATAGGGAGATGGGAACATTGGGTTTGTGTTTATCCATGTGGATGTTGTTTGTTCAGTTTGGTTTGTCACTCACCTGTGGGCTTGGTTGCTGTTACATGATGAGTACAGTTGGAATATGGGACAGGAGCCTTGCTAAAGGCAGCTAGTGTGACTTGTGACCATTTTCATCTGATTTCTGATGTGTCCTTTCCCACCAGTAACTAAACCAGCCATTCCATTTGCTTGTGTGTTTCCTGTTGACCTGTACCTCTTTCATGAGCTGGAAAACTGGATTAAGATGGTGAAATGTCTTGTCTCCAGTCACCATCTGTATAAGAAACCAGTTTTCATTGGTTTTATGGATCTGTGTCTTCGAAGAAAGGAGCTTGAACAGTACTTAAAAATTTTGACTTGTTACAAGAACCTTGGTCTTCTGCTAAGCAGTGTCAGCTTCAGGGGATGGGCCAGTGCAATGAAATGATTTCCCACCACAGATTTCTCTAGTGGTTTAACACTGTGAAGAAATTTCAAATGGAATTAATGGATGCTGAAAGGGATCTTGGACTTCTAATAATTTCTCCTGGTTTTTTATAGTGTTGGATAAACTTTCTGTTTTTGATTCTTGAATTGATTGTTTGACATTGTTTCTGATAAAAGTAGATATTGTGGACTGTGTAACATGGAATGAAGCATGAGTTACATGTTTAAATTATCTTCAAGGTACAGTAGTTGAATATCTTAGTTTAAAGCTATGATGTGTATTCCAACAGCATCTTTCTTCTAATTTTTCATAAAGAATCCATTCAGATGAAGAGTGTCAAAAGGAGTCTACGAATGAGACACCAAGATGGCAGTTCCACTGGGGATTGAGAGGTTGAGGAAATGGACTAATGCATGAGTGCTGGGATGTCTGTCCAAGAAAAGGATGTTAAAACGTGGACTCTCATGTTATTAAACCAGAGAAGATCTGGGTTGTGATCATCCTCTCAAAATGGACTTTGCATTTGAATTAATCAGTGACAATCCAATGATGGATCTGTTTGAGGACTGGGTGGCAAAATTTTCCTTTTGGGTTGTGTTTGCATGACAGGCAAATTAATTTGGTAAAAGATCTGTTGCTACCCCTTTTGAGAAAATGTAATTTTTAAAGTGACTTTAAATAAAAGGTTTTGGTTTATTTCACACTTTGTGTTTGTCCTTTCTGGCTGCATTTTTTTTATTGTGTTGATTTTGAAGTGGGTTACATTTTTGGTTGCTATTAAACTGAGAAATACTTTGGCTAAGTACTGAAGGAAAGGTAAAATTTTGTGCTATACTTGATTTCAAATGTGGTTTTCATTTGCAAATTATGTTCACTTTGCCATGACTTCCAATGAATTTTTATTCACTGGCTTGTTCATTCAGGTGCTTAATATGAGGGGTTTTCAGTACTTGGCCTATTGTCAGGGCACTGCTGCTGAACTTTGTGAAGTTATTTTAAGATGGAATTGATACCAATTGAAGGCTGAGAAAATACGACAATAAAGGAGTACTTGAATGTTTTGTGTAACTTTTTTAGGTATGTTCTTGGGTTGTGTGTGGGTACAGAAACTTTTCAGCAGATTTCCTGGACTACAGACTGCCTGAACAGTCTCTTGGTCTTAAAATTGTTCTGTGCAAGTGTCCAATCTGCTTCACTGCTCTTGCATGTAGCCTTAGTGTCGCGATACTTTGCCATGTGTTTGGTGAGAAAAAACTGAGTTATTTTTGATACTGCTACAGATGACATGTTAACCTTTGCAAAAGAATTTTAAAATGGATCTAATGTTCGAAGTCATGATTTCCTTACAGGTTTCTAGTGGATCTAATAATTTAATTGTAGCCATTTCTTCTCCATATGTTTCACCTGAAACTCAAAGTTGTCTTATGTTTTGTGCTGAAGGGCCAAGATGATAAACCTAGTGCTGAGATAACCTTGGTATTATCTTTGAAAACCCAAACAAAATCCTGTTCATTGTCTGTGTTTAACCATTTGCCTTGCTCAGACTTCTTTGGAAATACCCATTTTTGCCATGATGAGTTGCTCATACCTGTTCCATCCAGCCATTTTGATGGTACATGCTTGCTCCAGTTTGGTTTTGCCCTGTGTTTTTATGGTGGAGTTGGATGCTGGGACCAACCTGAAGGGTTTCTCATTCAAATGAGTGGATTTCTTTAGTGTTACCCAAAAATGCTTGGAATGGTCTTGCATTGTGGTTTTTTAGTTCTCACAGTTGAGGTGCAAGGAGTCTTCTGTGAATGATTGGTAAAGTGGAATTTTTTTAAATGGCTTGTAGCATTGGGAGTTCCTTGTAAAACCCCTGTGGAAAGAGGATAGATGGTTGTAGGAGATGAATGGCAGGTCTGTGGAGGAATTGAAGAGGACTATGTTGGTTCTACTGGTTGAAGCCAATGGTTTTGGGCTGTTGGGATGCTGTGCCATGGATGTTCCCATAGAACCCCAAACTAGCCCATTGCCCCTTTGTCCTCTGGTGGTCTCCCCGTGGCTGATGGCTCTGTCTTGTTGTGATGCTTATGAATATGCAGGATGTCCTTGTGCTTTAAGGAGTTGGTTTTGCTCATGGAAGACAACTGGTAGTCAGAATCAAGCGGTATGGGGATGCTTGGATCACCTCCATTCCCTTGGTGATACATCCTCTCAATTCCAGGATGTTGTGTTGGAGGTGTCCATTGATTGATTTGCAGTTCTGCAGCTTGGTTACTGTGCAGCTTTAAAATTAATTTGTTGTGTTAAAATCTGTTAATGACCATGAATGGGTTAAGAAAGTGCATTAGAAATAAGCAGTTTGGTGGTGTTGGACTGACTTGACCGTAGTGCCTTGGTGTAGCTGATGGAAATGGTGTGGTTGTCGGATTTGAGTTGTTGGGGGAAACCACTAGGGAGGCGCTGTGGAGCTGGAGGGCAATCTCGGCTCTGTGGGGTTGGCTTGGGAGCGGGTGATGCTCCTGTCTCCCCCTGCCAGTGCCAGCACTGGGGAGCAGAGGGGAGAGCTGTTGTCTGGGGATTCTGCCACCAAACTGGGGGGAAGCTGCCCCTTGGGTGGGGTGACCCCCAGGGTGGGCTGTTGCTGCCTGCATGGCTGTGAGCTCCAGTTCCATGCCTTCAAAATGGCTTGTAACTGCACCACTTCCTGTCCAGGGAGGAAGTAATTTTAGCCCAGGCACTGAAATATTTAGCAAATCTTTAAAACAAAAGGCACAAATTCCATTTCTTTCTGGCTTCCAAAGGGTGCCTGAGCCACATGGGGTTAAAGTGCCCCTTGAGCTGGGGTAGTTGGAAGGAGCCAGGGCTGTGGGGTAGCAGGCACCCTTTAGGTGGAGGCTCTCTCTTTTTTTGGTAGAAATGAAGGGGTGGGTCTATGGTACATCACCTGAGTTGTGGGGTAAATGTAGAGAGTGTCAATCAAAGGCAGAGCTCAGAGCTGGGAAGGAGCTCTAGATGGCGGCTGTGCCTTAGAGAGAGCGCGCTCAGCTCCGTGCCTTCCCCAACACTTTACGCAACTTTCCCTAACTTTCGGGCAGCCTCAGGGGGCCCCCACAGCCCCTTGCCTCTCCTAGGCACTAATCGGGGGCCGAGCGGACCTTTTTCGGGCAGAAAAGCAGCTTTTGAGGGCTCCCTTTTCGTGCCTTGCTGGAAAGAAGAAGCCGTGGAGAGAGCCCAGGTCGTTGTTTTTCCAGCTTAGAAGCCATGGCGTACCTCCATTTTTGTGCGCTCTCCTAATGAGCTTTTTCCCCCGGACATTTTTGTACTAATTACCGCTTCTTTTGCTTTATCGGCAGCATATTTTTGGGATTAGAATATATATTTTTTTTTTCATTTTCTGAAATTTGTATTTTATCGGTATAATTCTAAATATTTTGGATCTAATGTTTTTCCACTACCCGAAACTAATATCGACTTGGTCCTGGCGGCGGTGCATGGATCAGGTAGGTGAGCAATTAATAATAATAATTTTTAGATTTCTGCCGTTTTTAGTACTTTGATTTTCGACCGATTTGTGCTGTATTGGGATGACGCAATAAGATACAGAGATTATTTGCATCCAGTGTTACTTTGGGAAAGTTTGCAGGATGCTCCTCTCCTGTGTTTATTCTCGGATTTTTCTTGTAAAAATGATTATTTGTTTTAAATCTCCGGTTTGCCGTGTTGATCAGTGTTGTGTATTGTTATAACAATATCATTGCAGCGTCAGGACTTTGTTCCTGATAATGAAAGCCAGTGAAACGAACTGGGACCTTACCTTTCTTTCAACTTTTGACAGTAAATACCTGGGCACAGGACTTCAAAGCAAACAGACACCCCTGACCCCCTTTTAATATTTAAGAATAAAAAGATGATGAGAAATAAGGACAAAAGCCAAGGAGAGGAGGGTTCAGTCCACAGCAATGCATCGAGGTATGACCTATCAACTTTCTTTTTTTTTTTTTTTTTTGTAAAACCTGTGAATACCCTGTTTACTTTGACAGCCTTGGGTTACTGTCAGTGCTTAATAGAAAACATTTTACTGATTTTGCTTCCTTTTTAAGGAATGACCTTGAGATTGTTAGCATGCCACACCCTAATTTTTTTTGGTAGCAATTTCTGAAAGTTGTGTTGTGACTTAAGGGCCCATGTCCTAGGCAAAAGGTACTGTACCTTTATTCAGGGCAGCCCTTGCCCCTGTATGATGTTTTTCCAGCTTTTGAATTTCAGTTTTTAGGTTTTTTGTGCTGTGAAAAATGACCTTGTCGGTTTAGCCATTGCTGCATTGCACCATTTTACATACAAGGCAAATTTTTCTTTGAAGAATCTCAGAAGTCTAAACTTTAACTGAGGGCCATACAGAAGCCTGGTGTAGTAGTAAATTATAGTAAATAGGCACAAGAAAAAGTTACATGAATGAAAAAAAGCTTATTTTAAAATATAAACTGGAAAGTGCCTGTTTGTTGGATACCTCTTACTTCAGATTTTATTTGAGCTTGTAGAACTTTGATTTTGTTGAGGTATTTTAGAATATTTTTATACAATTTAAGCAGACTTTGTCCTGCTGGTGATGGCATTTTGTATTATAAAATATACACTGGGACTATTAACAAGAGGCACCAAATGCTTTGCTTGTTTTGTTTAATGTATTTTTGCTCAGAGTATTTTTATTTACTTTTGTCGAGTAATGAGATTCTTTACAGATTTTTATAAACTTAACCTTGATGTGGGAAAAGTATGAAATACTGAAAATGTTTGTTTGCTAGGAATGCAGAAGTACAATTACCAAATCGTTCATTTTGTATTTAAAGGGTCGGCTCCTCCAAAAATTGGAAATTAAACTATATGCATTTTTGTTTTCTAGTTTGTAAATATTACTGAGTTTTGCATTTTGTTAATTTTAATTGAATCTTGGCCTGTTTCTTTTTCTCTGGTGTTCTCTTCCTGCATTTTTAACCAACATGAATAAAAAAGAACTCTGAACTGTCTGTTGTATCACATGTGCTCTATGTGATGTTCAGGTGTTTGAATAGTATTCTTGATGTCCAGTATTTAACCTTCCTTAAACACACGAACTTGAAATAGTGTGGGAATATATATATTATCAAATTACTGTAACCTTCTAGTATAAACTTGGATGGTGTTCTGGGTGTATTAAAATTGCAGTCAAATTTTAAATTCTAAAATGGATATGGGTAAGTTTGTTTAATTTGAAATTATTATTAACTGAATTAGCCTCAGGGATTGTTGAAGCATTACATGTAGCACTTCAACAGAGCTTTTCTAATAATGCAGTTTAAAAACACATCAGATTTTCATATTGTGCTTTCTTTACTGTAAATGCTGCACACAAAATATTGTGTAAAAAGTCACCATTTATAAAATTTTTTATTATTCAGTTTATATAAATTTTTATGCTCTTTTAAAGTGGAGATTATCAACAAGAGCAGCAATAGACGTAATTTGTTGAAGAAATCTAAAGTATTTCATCAGTGTTGGGAAAGAATAGGAGCTAAAATATGAGCCATGTAGCAGGAGTCCCACAGGGGGTTTTGTCCTTAGGGGTATGAGATTTGCATAGTGTCTCATGTGCTTTTGGGGTTTTCGTTGAAAGGTTATTTATCATAATTGATCCATTTACATTTAACACCTGTTGTGTGAGGTTACCCTTCCCCCCTTCACATCTTTTTTTTCTCAAAATAAACCTGCTGTGTGTGACACTAACACACCTGAAGTGCGGGAACAATCGAGCACAGGATATTTGCAAATGAACCCCGTTGAGCTTATTTGTGAGCTGTGAGTCAGCTCAGTGTCATAAAATGGGCTTTACTTCCTGATGCTGACCTGAAGTAGGGGAAATGATTTCTAGGAAGTAAAGCCACCACTTTGCTGTATTGTAACCCAGAAATGCACCGGTGTCTGCACTTCACGTGCTGCTGAGACCAGCTTGGCATCAGTGAAGTACCTGAACATGGAAGTTACACAGTCCTGGTGGGAGCCCTGGGTGGTGGAGGAGGTGGATATGGCCGGTGCCATTCACCTGGGCTGGAGAAGGGTCTTAGAGTGGAAGAAAACACAGTTCTTGCACACCACTGTAGTGTCCTAACTGAGGAATTGACTCCCACCTTTCCAGTTCTAAGGAAATATAAAGGCCTGTGCTGAATAAACAAAAATGCCTGAGCATTGTCCTAAAGCAGATGATTATTCTTGGGGAGAGAGATGGTGTCAACTCTTTAAAGTTTGTAAGCTGAGCATTGTACTCCTGCCTTTCCAGGTGCCCAGCAACACCTGTCCTTTGTGCTTTGACAGTAAATCGAACTTGGAGCTGAGTGATTTCATGCAACTTTCCCCAACAGGGGAAAAGTTGCTCTGGGTCTGCTGCAGTTCCTGCTGACCCCCACCTGTGTGCCTGGGATTTGCATAAATAATTGAACACAATCTGCTGTATTTTCTAGCATCTTACGTGCTGTGTGTCTGAGAGGCAGGTAGTGTGAAGGTACATCCATGGTCGGCCCTCATGGGAAGTGCAGAGGCCAGAGGCAGGCTGAGGCCCCCCTGAAGCCCAGGAGAGAGCTTTGCAGGGATAGCAAGTAACAGGCGTGGGGATACGTAGTGTTCCTTTCCTTTGGCCTGTATCTGTTGCAGTTGCTCTCCCACCTCTGAAATACCCGGCGTGGGAACGGTTTGAGCTGCAGACCATGCAAGGCTGGACAACCCTTGTGTCTGTATCCAGCTCTGGGCTTTTCTAGCATTAAAAAATCTTTTTTGGGGGGAAAAATAGGTTGCGGTGGGTTAGCTCCCAGGCCGTTTTCTGTGCAGAGCTGGAGCTCCGGGGTCTGAAATGGCGTGGTTTTGCTCAGCAGCCACCTCCCAGCGCAGGGCTTTGCACAGCACAACACCCTCGCCTGACGTGGCAGCCATTTTATGGAGATGTCGGTACACACGAACCAGCATTTTGCGGAGGGGGGGAGGGGAGGGAAATGATCACGTTAAGCACAAACTGCCCCCCGTGTGTGGC